>OZ012682.1:21770198-21800198 GCA_963942445.1 Argyra leucocephala
AGTTATGGAGGACTACACAGGGAGCGATCATCAGTACATTACATTCAATATAAATATTAGAGAAGAAATGATATCCGAGAGCACAACGGAAAGTTCTAGATATAACGTGAATAAACTCGATACTAGAAGATTGAGTGAATCACTTAGATATAGCCTAGGTGACACAATGCAGGCAGGTGTAGAGCTAGAAGGTAGGGTAAAAGCTGAGGCAGTGGTAGAGCAGACAATGAGTGCACTCATACTAGCCTGCGAGGAATCAATGCCGCGAAAGAGGAAATTTACAAAAAGAGCTACGAAGAAGGTGTCAGCATCTTCGAAGAATTGCACAGCGATCACGGAACAGAGCGGATGCAACGAAAAAATTGGCAGCATATAAAATAAGCCGCAAAACACTCAGGAAAACCATAAAATTGAGCAAAAAGGTTGAATGCAAAAAGCTTTGCGAAGATGTAAGCAGTGACCCGTGGGGGCTTGCATACAAGATAGTCATGAAGAAGCTGAAAATATCTACAGCAACAAATTCAATCGAAGAGAGCTCGATAGAAAATATAGTAGATACCAGCGCACCCGATAAGAAACTGGAGTGATGTGATGGTTTCACCAGAGGAAGTTCCAGCTTTCACGCAGGAAGAAGTTGTGGAAGCAAGAAAAGCTATGAAGAATAAGAAAGCTCCAGGCCCTGACGGGATGCCAGCGGAACTCATCAAAGCCGTGGTGGAAACTTGCCCGCAAATGATGCTGAATATGTACAACACATGTCTAAAAGAAGGCGTTTTCAGCAAAAGATGGAAGGTAGCTCGACTTGTCTTAATCGACAAAGGGAAAGGCGGCAGAGTCTCACCGTCCTCGTTCAGACCACTGTGTATGCTGGACACGGCAGGAAAGCTCCTCGAAAGGCTATTGAAACCCAGAATAGAAGAGGCGATACGAACGACAGGTGGTCTGTCAGATATGCAATTCGTATTCAGATAAGGAAGATCAACAATAGATGCAATACGAATAGTAATGGAAAAGGTAGAAGCGGCGGAAGCAAGGAACCATTTCTCAAGAAGAATAGTTGTCTTTGTTACCTTGGACGTGAAAAACGCCTTCAACTCGGCAAGATGGGAAGACATGATTGATGCCCTGGAAAAAAATTTCAGCATTCCAGCATATCTGCTCAGGATGGTAAAAGACTACCTGAGAGAACGCAGCCTTCAGTATGAAACCAAGATCGGCAGTGTAATCAAAAACGTAACATCCGGTGCAGCACAAGGATCGATCGTAGGACCGGACCTGTGGAATATATTATACAATAGCTTGCTGGAGGCAGAAATGCCAGATGATATAACTCTAGTAGGCTTTGCAGACGACCTAGGTGCAATAATATCAGCTCGGACAATGGAAGATGCGCAAATCAGGTTGAATCAAGTCATTAGAAGAGTGAGTAGCTTGATGAACAGACACGGCTTAGAGCTTGCGGAAGCAAAAACCGAAATTGTGCTACTCACAAAAAAGAGGATGAGAACCATTGTGCCAATGGAAGTGGGGCCTGTGGTCATTCAAACTAAGGAAGCTTCGAGGTATCTTGGTGTCATGTTGGATACCAAACTAAATTTTTGGAGGCATATCAAAAAAGCTACAGACAAGGCGGCCGTGATAACCAAGAATTTGAGCAGATTAATGGCGAACATCGGTAGATCTTCACCGTGCAAAAGCAGGCTGTTAATGTCCACGACACATTCAGTGCTCCTGTACGGTGCGGAGATTTGGGCAGATGCCCTAAATAGAGAATATTGCCGGAAGCCCATGGAAGCGGTACAACGAAGAGGGGCTCTGCGGGTAGCGTGCTCCTACCGGACGGTCTCATACCCAGCGATAAATGTTATTGCAGGTGTGATACCGATAACATTGTTAGCCCGAGAGAGGAAGCAGATATATAATAGGGCTGCGGGAAGAGACAGAAAAGAAGTGTCAGGAGACGCGAGGAGACAAAGCCTAGAAAAATGGCAAGCACAATGGAGTGGGGAACACAGAGGACGCTGGACCGCAATATTGATACCTCAACTAGCGGTTTGGGTCAACCGGAGGCACGGCGAAGTGAACTTCTATACCACGCAAATGCTCTCGGGGCATGGATACTTTCGAGTTTATTTATTCAGAATGAATAAAGTAAACAGTCCGCGATGTCGCCACTGCGACACAGCGGAAGATACGGTCGAGCACACTTTTTTCGAGTGCAACGTCGCAGCGGAGGAAAGAAGCGCTCTAACTCGAATGGTAGGGGATGTTACGCCGGCTAATATAACCACCATAATGATAGACACGGAAGAAAATTGGAACGCCGTGTCAGTCTTCGTCGAGGCGGTATTACGAAAGAAGAAGAGACTGGGCTACTTAGAAGATTCGGAATAGATCTTCTAAGTTAGGAAATAGACCTCAGTATAGTCGGGTTTCTGCTTTTGAGTCTGGCGTGGTCTGCTTGGGGCTTGGGACGTATCGCTGTTTTGTTATGTAGCACAGTAGTACTATTTTTTTGTTATTTTTGTTACATATGGAAGTAGATAGTAAATCGCCAAATAGTCGGGCCTACGCAAAACGATTTTGGTAGTCAAGTAGCTATTTGTAGAATAGATGTAGAACAGAAATAACCTAGTCCAGCTGCTTCAAGACAGCACCTCTAGGGACTATGTAGCTCTGTATAGAATAGTTTTTAGTTTTCTAGTTATTTGTAGAATAGAGGTAAACAGAAATAACCTAGTCCAGCGTTTTGAGGCAGCTTGACATGTTGGAAGCTTTAAGAAAGTTTAAGCAGATTTTCCCCGCGACACCATCTATAACCGTAAAAAAGCACAAAAAAAAAAAATTATTATTATTATTATTATTATTATTATTATGATTATCATTATGATTATTATTATTATTATTATTATTATTATTATTATTATTATTATTATTATTATTATTATTATTATTATTATTATTATTATTATTATTATTATTATTATTATTATTATTATTATTATTATTATTATTATTATTATTATTATTATTATTATTATTATTAGTATTTTTATTATTATTATTATTATTATTATTACTATTATTATTATTATTATTATTATTATTATTATTATTATTATTATTATTATTATTATTATTATTATTATTATTATTATTATTATTATTATTATTATTATTATTATTATTATTATTATACACGGACTGGCCGAACTTGAGGAGCTGATGGACGTCATCGTCAGTTGCCGGGCAAGTTGGAAAAAAACAGAAGCCGAAGTTGATTGTAGAAAAAAGGAGACAAGGGTTGAGATAACAGCCAGCAGCTGGGCAAAACCAGCGAGAGACACTGAAGTGGATAAAGGTCCAACCAAAGAAGAAGTGTCTGTTGAAGGCGGCAGTTGAAAAGCCTCCTGAGAAAATGGTGGCCAAGACTGTCGCGGCAATGCCTCAGAGAAGTTCGAAAAAAACGAAACCTGACGCAGTGCTTATACGATCAAACGACAGACGCTCCTACGCACAGGTGCTGGCTATCAAAGGAGGAGTTAAGCCACAAGAGTCGGGGACTGAAATTAAAGGAGTCCGGCAGACCAGGTCTGGAGGTCTCCTAGTAGAACTAGGTCCTGGGACCAAAAATCGAGAAGCCTTCATGGAAGCGATTAAAGGAGTATTGGGGGACAAGGCTACAGTAAATCGCCTTGAACCAAAATGCACTATTGAGATTCGGGATTTGGAATGCGTTGCCACAAAAGTGGAAGTGGAGGACGCAATACGGCGAGATATCCCGGAAATAGGGGTTTTCAGGGTTGGGCTGACGACGGAAAATAATTGGGGGCAGAGAGCTGCAATCATTGACCTGGCCGAACAAGCTGCCATAAAGCTGCTGAAGCAGGGAAGGCTCAAGGTAGGATGGGTTTACTGCAGGGTTAAGCCAAGGACTGATGTCACACATTGCTACAGGTGTCTGAGTTTCGGTCACAAGGCTGGCTCTTGCAAGCGACCTGAACGAGGCAAAGCCTGCTACCGCTGCGGAAAGAAGGAACATGTCGCTAAGGCCTGTAAAGAGAAAGCTCACTGCATACTCTGTGCCGATGCGGGCGAGCAACATGGAAATCTAGAACACGCTCTAGGCACAGGGTTATGCAAGGTGTTCGGAGATGCTCTGAGAAAGGCCAAAGAGACAGGGAAATGATCAGCGACCTCCAGGCAAAACTAAACCGAAGCCGAGTGGCAGATGACCTTCTGCATCAGCTTGCTCGGGAGAAGAGTTCCGACATACTGCTCATTAGTGAGGGGCAGTGACCATCAGTACATTGTATTCGTGGTCCGTGAGAGAAGGCAACTCCAAAGAACAATTACTAGCAGACCACAGCGCTCGAATATGGGGAGAATTGACGAAGCAGTATTTGCAGCGGTCATCCTGGGAGGTTTCCAAATGCAGGTCGAGGGGCAGCCTGCAAGCCCTCACGAGGCAGGGGAATTGGTTGACGCCACTCTGCGTCAAATCACCCTAGCCTGCGACCGCTCAATGCCTCGGAGGCGAATTCCTCATGGAAAACAGCCTATGTACTGGTGGACAGCCGAGCTAGCTGACATCCGGAGAGATTGTCTCCGACTGAGGAGAAAGGCTCAGAAAGCTAGAACGGAATAGGAGGTTAGGCTCAGGTCCTGGGATCGAATCCGATATAATCCGAATATTCTGTTGAGTATGTACAACGCCTGTCTCTCAGCGGGAATTTTTCGCAAGTGTTGGAAGACAGCTAGGCTGGTACTTATAAGCAAGGAGAAAGGAGACCCGGAGCTCCTTCCTCATACCGTCCGCTGTGAAAGCTGGGCACTGCGGGAAAGGTTCTAGAGAAGTTACTTAAGCCAAGGCTGTTGTCTGCCATCTAGGCAGCCGGAGGTTTGACACCGCATCAGTACGGTTTCAGGGCTGGTCGTTCCACAGCAGATGCCATTGTGGAGGTCACATCTGCGATGAGCAGAGCCGAGGACCACAACCATTTTTCACGTCGTATAGTCCTCTTTGTGACTTTAGATGTGAAAAATGCGTTTAATTCGGCCAGATGGAGCGACATGCTTCAAGCTCTAGAGCAGGAATTTCGTGTTCCAGAATATCTGCTAGGAATGATCAGCGAGTATTATTATTATTATTATTATTATTATTAAAGAAGTGTCAGGAGACGCGAGGAGACAAAGCCTAGAAAAATGGCAAGAACAATGGAATGGGGAACACAGAGGACGCTGGACCGCAAGATTGATACCCCAACTAGCGGTTTGGGTTAACCGGAGACACGGCGAAGTGAACTTCTATACCACGCAAATGCTCTCGGGGCATGGATACTTTCGAGCTTATTTATTCAGAATGAATAAAGTAAACAGTCCGCGATGTCGCCACTGCGACACAGCGGAAGATACGGTCGAGCACACTTTTTTCGAGTGCGACGTCGCAGCGGAGGAAAGAAGCGTCCTAACTCGAATCGTAGGGGATGTTACGCCGGATAATATAACCACCATAACGATAGACACGGAAGAAAATTGGAACGCCGTGTCAGTTTACGTCGAGGCGGTATTACGAAAGAAGAAGAGACTGGGCTACTTAGAAGATTCGGAATAGATCTTCTAAGTTAGGAAATAGACCTCAGTGTAGTCGGGTTTCTGCTTTTGAGTCTGGCGTGGTCTGCTTGGCACCGGAGGCATACAGGCTTACTGGTGCCGCAGTTTTGTTTTTGTTAAATTAACAACAAATTTAACTCTGCGACACTAGTTACTGCTGATGCTGTCGGCGTGTGGTAGATCTCGGTAGACTTATGAGCGAAATTAGATAAAACGTATCGCTGTTTTGTTATGTAACACAGTAGTACTGTTTTTTTGTTATTTTTGTTACATATGGAAGTAGATAGTAACTCGCCAAATAGTCGGGCCTACGCAAAACGACTTTGGGAGCCAAGTAGCTATTTGTAGAATAGATGTAGAACAGAAATAACCTAGTCCAGCATCTTGAGGCAGCTTGACATGCTGGAAGCTGCTTCAAGACAGCACCTCTAGGGACTATGTAGCTCTGTATAAAATAGTTCTTAGTTTTCTAGTTATTTGTAGAATAGATGTAAACAGAAATAACCTAGTCCAGCGTTTTGAGGCAGCTTGACATGTTGGAAGCTACTTCAAGACAGCACCTCTAGGGATTATATAGCTCTGTTTAGAATAGTTTTTGTTTGTAAATGGGAAATAACCTAGCCATAATAGAAAAGGCTTAGAAAATTAATATTGTCTTAGTAATAATATTAGAAGAGGGACAGTAGAATTTATTTTTCAGTCTGCCGCTGTCGATAGATATATGCAGAGAAGAGCGAACGGGATAATTCACACGGAAACACCGAAGCCAGCACTTTTTCGCCAGTTTGAAGAAATGCTAACGCGGTTCCAAACTGGGATATACATCGTGGGTCAAGGGAACAGATGGTGGGGGTTTTTAGCCGGTCGGTTGGTTCCTTTTTTGCAGTGCGTCTTAGTGTAATGCAAAAAGAAACCGACCAACCCGGCACTCGGTAGTCTGTTAAGCAGATTTTCCCCGCGACACCATCTATAACCGTAAAAAAGCAAAAAAAAAAAAAATATTATTATTATTATTATTATTATTGTTATTATTATTATTATTATTTTTATTATTATTAGTATTTTTATTATTATTATTATTATTATTATTATTATTATTATTTTTATTATTATTATTATTATGATTACTATGATTATTATTATTATTATTATTATCATTATTATTATTATTATTATTATTATTATCATTATTATTATTATTATTATTATTATTATTATTATTATTATTATTATTATTATTATTATTATTATTATTATTATTATTATTATTATTATTATTATTATTATTATTATTATTATTATTATTAGTATTTTTATTATTATTATTGTTATTATTATTATTATTATTATTATTATTATTATTAATTTTATTATTATCATTATTATTATTATTATTATTATTAGTAGTATTTTTATTATTATTATTATTATTATTATTATTATTATAATTATTATTATTATTATTGTTATTATTATTATTATTATTATTATTAATATTATTATTGTTATTATTATTATTGTTATTATTATTATTATTATTATTATTATTGTTATTATTGTTATTATTATTATTATTATTATTATGATTATTATGATTATGATTATGATTATTATTATTATTATTATTATTATTATTATTATTATTATTATTATTATTATCATTATTATTATTATTATTATTATTATTATTAGTATTTTTATTATTATTATTATTATTATTATTATTATTATAATTATTATTATTATTATTATTATTATTATTATTATTATTATTATTATTATTATTATTATTATTATTATTATTATTATTATAATTATTATTATTATTATTATTGTTATTATTATTATTATTATTATTATTATTATTATTGTTATTATTATTATTATTATTATTATTATTAATATTAATATTATTATTATTATTATTATTATTATTATTGTTATTATTATTATTATTAATATTATTATTATTAGTATTTTTATTATTATTATTATTATTATTATTATTATTATTATTATTATTATTTTTATTCCTCTGCACGATTGCCTACCTCGTCGCGGTGCAGAGGCCGAGTAAGGGCAAAGAGTCTTGGGACCCTGTTCAAAGATGAGACCTGAAACCAAATGGCAATCAACAGGGCCGGATTAAGGTGTCACACGTACCGTGTCGATAATCAGCTAGGCTGGGGGCCCTGTATAAAAACTAGCCCAGTCGCAAACGGTGTCCTCAGATATCTGGCAGCCTCTGAGTGTAAAAGCCTTACCCCCGTGTGGGAGCTCTGCGGGGGCGGACCGATTTTCTCGCCTTACTCGTGAGAACAAAATATGAATGAAAGAAAAAAAAAACATACTGAGACGATGAAAAAGATGGAGAAGGATGAAGGGACTTCAAGAAGGAGATTTGAGGAGAGCCCATCAAATAGTCCTTTTAGACGGTGCCCGGTATTACTGCGTACACCTCCAACTGCAGCTCGCTCAAATTCCTCACCACCGGCGGTGGTAAGGGAAAATGAGCACGAAGGCAGCATGGAGGCTAATGTCGGAGAAATATTCCAGAAGAGTGATGGTGTTCTGGCCAAAATGAGAGCTGCAACTCTTAGGCAAACGAACGTCAGCTCGGAAATAAAAGATGGCATGGCGGTGCTCCAGGATGCCTTGGACACGTTAAAAAGCTTGTGGAGCCGGAAAACATGCACAAAAAGAATGGCCAGCGGAACTCAAACGGAGATCCCAAGAAGAATGAGAGACTGTGCTGTCCAGACAGGCGATAAGAGGGCATTTGATACCACGAAAGCCCAAAAAACGATGACTGTGATACTGCCAGAAATAGTCACAAGTGGAACGCTGAAAAGAGGAGCTACTAGTCCGGCGGAAAAAGGGGTCATACCTAAAAAGAAGAAAGAGAAGGAAATGACTCCTCCACCTTCCGCCAACGTACAGCAGTGGACAGAAGTAAAGAGGAAAAAGAGGAGGGCCAGGCGAAGACCAAAAAATCATACAGCCGAAGAGCCTAAGACAACAGTACCTGAAGCTTCCCAAGATAAAGTAGCGGTAAATGCCAAAAAAGTAAGAACCAAAGGACGTCGGCCCGCCGTTACCATCAAGCCAGCGGAGGGTAAATCATATGCTGATGTCCTAAGAAGCATCAAGGCGAAAGTTAAGCCGGAGGAAACAGGTGCGGAAATAAAGGCAATCCGGCAAACACGGGATGGCAAGGTTCTTCTTGAAATCACTGGCCAGAAAAGCTTGGGAAGTTTCACAAAGGCCCTAGAAGATGCAGTGGGCACTCTAGGTAGCGTGAAGAGCATCGTACAGATGAGGTCCGTAGCAGTGAACGATTTGGACTGCCTTACTGAGCGGACTGAAGTGGAGCAGGCGTTGAGGAGGGATCTCGGAGATGTCGCTGTAATGAGGGTTGGTCTCACAGCGCCAAATTCGAGGTCACAACTAACAGCCATCGTTGAACTTCCTGAGCAAACTGCCGAAAAGCTGCTGAAGCAGGGAAGGCTCAAAGTAGGATGGGTTTCCTGCAGGGTTACGTCACGGACCGATGTCAAACGCTGCTACAGGTGTCTAAATTACGGTCACGTGGCTGGTTCTTGCAGGGGACCTGACCGAAGCAAAGCCTGCTACCGCTGCGGAAAGGAGGGGCATGTTGCTAAGGCCTGTAAAGAAAAGGCACACTACATACTCTGTGCCGAAGCGGGTGCGCAACACGAAAGTCTAGGCCACACTCTAGGCACAGGGTTATGCAAGGTGTTCAGAGACGCTCTGAGAAAGGCCAAAGAGACTGGAAAATGATCAGCGTCCTCCAGGCAAACTTAAATCGTAGCCGAGTGGCAGATAGGAGGTCATCAGCTTGCTCGGGAGAAGAGTTCCGACATACTGCTCATTAGTGAGCAGTATATGGACAGAACCACTTCTTGGTTCTCGGACGAGCTTGGTACGGCGGCCATTTGGATACCTGATGCAGCGAAAATCCCGGTACGAGAGCATGGGCGCGGGCGTGGGTTCGTCTGGGTTAAATACGCGGATATCATATTTATAAGTGTCTATCTGACACCCAACGAAGTCATAGCGGATTTCCGAGCGAAATTGGCGGACCTTGAGGATACTGTCTTGAACACGACGGGTCGCGTAGTGATTGGTGGCGATTTCAACGCTAAGGCAACCGAGTGGGGAATGCCCTACCCTGACTCAAGGGGAAGCGAGGTGTTAGGCTTGGCATCCAGAACGGGTTTACTTGTTCTGAATGTCGGCTCGACATCTACTTTTCGTCGACCGGGGTATTCAGAAACAATTCCCGACATATCCTTTGCCTGTGAGCGCTTGGCCGCTTTGGTCGAAAGCTGGCATGTGGTTGAAGACTACACGGGCAGTGACCATCAGTACATTGTATTCGTGGTCCGTGAGAGGCGGCAACTCCAAAGAACAATAAATAGCAGACCACAACGCTGGAACATGGGGAGAATTTACGAAGCGGTATTTGCAGCGGTCGTCCGGGGAGGTGTCCAAATGCAGGTCGAGGGGCAGCCTGCAAACCCTCAACAGGCAGGGCCGTTGGTTGATGCCACTCTGCGTCAAATCACCCTAGCCTGCGACCGCTCAATGCCTCGGAGGCGAATTCCTCATGGAAAACAGCCAATGTACTGGTGGACAGCCGAGATAGCTGACCTCCGGAGAGATTGTCTCCGACTGCGGAGAAAGGCTCAGAGAGCTAGAACGGAGGAGGAGGTTAGGCTCAGGTCCTCGGATCACAAGGAGAAAAAGCGCCAGTTGCGACGTGCAATCAATCACAGCAAGGTGAGATGCTGGGTGATTATTATTATTATGATTACTATGATTATTATTATTATTATTATTATTATTATCATTATTATTATCATTATTATTATTATTATTATTATTATTATCATTATTATTATTATTATTATTATTATTATTATTATTATTATTATTATTATTATTATTGTCATTATTATTATTATTATTATTATTATTATTGTTATTATTATTATTATTATTATTATTATTATTATTATTATTATTATTATTATTATTATTATTATTATTATTATTATTCCTCTGCACGATTGCCTACCTCGTCGCGGTGCACAGGCCGAGTAAGGGCAAAGAGTCTTGGGACCCTGTTCAAAGATGGGACCTGAGACCAAATGGCAATCAACAGGGTCGGATTAAGGTGTCACACGTACCGTGCGGATAATCAGCTAGGCTGGGGGCCCTGTATAAAAACTAGCCCAGTCGCAAACGGTGTCCTCAGACATCTGGCAGCCTCTGAGTGTAAAAGCCTTACCCCGGTATGGGAGCTCTGCGGGGGTGGACCGATTTTCTCGCCTTACTCGTGGGAACAAAATATGATTGAAAAAAAAAAAACAAATTGAGACAATGAAGAAGATGGAGAAGGATGAAGGGACTTCAAGAAGGGGATTTGAGGAGAGCCCTTCAAATAGTCCTTTTAGACGGTGCCCGGTATTACTGCGTACACCTCCAACTGCAGCTCGCTCAAATTCCTCACCTCCCGCGGTGGTAAGGGAAAATAAGCACGAAGGCAGACCATTCCCGACCATTCACAAAACCATTCCCGACGTATCCTTTGCCTGTGAGCGCTTGGCCGCTCTGGTTGAAGGCTGGCATGTGATCGAGGACTACACGGGCAGTGACCATCAGTACATTGTATTCGTGGTCCGTGAGAGGAGGCAACTCCAAAGAACAATAAATAGCAGACCACAGCGCTGGAACTTGGGGAGAATTGACGAAGCGGTATTTGCAGCGGTCATCCGGGAAGGTGTCCAAATGAAGGTCCAGGGGCAGCGTGCAAGCCCTCACCAGGCAGGGGCGTTGGTTGACGCCACTCTGCGTCAAATCACCCTAGCCTGCGACTGCTCAATGCCTCGGAGGCGAATTCCTCATGGAAAACAGCCTATGTACTGGTGGACAGCCGAGATAGCTGACCTCCGGAGAGATTGTCTCCGACTCCGGAGAAAGGCTCAGCGAGCTAGAACGGAGGAGGTGGTTAGACTCAGGTCCTCGGATCACAAGGAGAAAAAGCGCCAGTTGTGACGTGCAATCAATCACAGCAAGGTGAGATGCTGGGAGGCACTGAGAGAGGATATAAACTCAGATCCATGGGGTTTAGGTTACAAAATTGTAACCCAGAAAATTTGGGCACTGAAAACCCCTCCGCCCATGGACTTGCGGACCACAATGAACCTAGTTAATGCCCTCTTTCCAGTGCATCTCGAGCGAGCTGCTAGAGTATACAACCGGGATGGCGCTTCCCCATTTACAATGGAGGAGCTGGAAGTGGCCATCCAATCCCTCAAGGTCAAAAACCCCAGGTCCAGACGGTACCCAAGGAGAGGTATTGAAGCTGGTTTTTCGGTATAATCCGAATATTCTGTTGAGTATGTACAATGCTTGTCTCTCAGCGGGAATTTTCCCCAAATGTTGGAAGACAACTAGGCTGGTACTCATCAGCAAGGAGAAAGGAAACCCGGAGCTACCTTCCTCATACCGTCCGCTCTGTATGCTGGACACTGCGGGAAAGGTTCTTGAGAAGTTACTCAAGCCAAGGCTGTTGTCTGCCATCGAGGCAGCTGGAGGTTTGTCTCCGCGTCAGTACGGTTTCAGGGCTGGTCGTTCCACAGCAGATGCCATTGTGGAAGTCACATCTGCGATGAGCAGGGCCGAGGACCACAACCATTTTTCATGTCGTATAGTCCTCCTTGTGAATTTAGACGTGAAAAATGCGTTTAATTCGGCCAAATGAAGCGACATGCTCCAAGCTCTAGAGCAGGAATTTCGTGTTCCAGAATATCTGCTAGGAATGATCAGCGACTACCTTGACGACCGTCCAGTACTCTTCGATACGGCTGAAGGACAAGGGAGTATCACTGTCTCTTATTTATATATTTTTATTATTATTATTATTATTATTATTATTATTATTATTATTATTATTATTATTATTATTATTATTATTATTATTATTATTATTATTATTATTATTATTTTTAGTATTATTATTATATAGGGACTATGTAGCTCTGTTTAGAATAGTTTTTAGTTTTCTAGTTATTATTATTATTATTATTATTCAATAAATTAATGGTTAGTCCGTTGGACTAGTATTAATGGAAGGGGTGTGGTTTAGTCAGTAAAAATCTGGCACACAATGGAAGCTACGGGGCTCATTATGTCTTTGAAGATTCCCCCCAATCCACGCAAAAAAAAAAAAAAAAAAAAATTATTATTATTATTATTATTATTCCTCTGCACGATTGCCTACCACGCCGCGGTGCAGAGGCCGAGTAAGGGAGTCGTGGGACTCTGTTCAAAGATGAGACCTGAAACCAAATGGCAATCAACAGGCCGGATTAAGGTGTCCCACGTACCGTGCCGATAATCAGCTAGGCTGGGGGCCCTGTATAAAAACTAGCCCAGTCGCAAACGGTGTCCTCACATATCTGGCAGCCTCTGAGTGTAAAAGCCTTACCCCCGTATGGGAGCTCTGCGGGGGCGGACCGATTTTCTGGCCTTAGTCGTGGGAACAAAATATGATTGAAAAAAAAAAAAAACAAATTGAGACAATGAAGAAGATGGAGAAGGATGAAGGGACTTCAAGAAGGGGATTTGAGGAGAGCCCATCAAATAGTCCTTTTAGACGGTGTCCGGTATTACTGCGTACACCTCTAACTGCAGCTCGCTCAAATTCCTCACCACCGGCGGTGGTAAGGGAAATTGAGCACAAAGGCAGACCATTCCCGACCATTCACAAAACCATTCCCTACGTATCCTTTGCCTGTGAGCGCTTGGCCGCTCTGGTTGAAGGCTGGCATGTGATCGAGGACTACACGGGCAGTGACCATCAGTACATTGTATTCGTGGTCCGTGAGACGAGGCAACTCCAAAAAACAATTAATAGCAGACCACAGCGCTGGAGCTTGGGGAGAATTGACGAAGCGGTATTTGCAGCGGTCATCCGGGAAGGTGTCTAAATGCAGGTCCAAGGCAGCCTGCAAGCCCTCACCAGGCAGGGCCGTTGGTTGACGCCACTCTGCGTCAAATCACCCTAGCCTGCGACTGCTCAATGCCTCGGAGACGAATTCCTCATGGAAAACAGCCTATGTACTGGTGGACAGCCGAGATAGCTGACCTCCGGAAAGATTGTCTCCGACTGCGGAGAAAGGCTCAGCGAGCTAGAACGGAGGAGGAGGTTAGGCACAGGTCCTCGGATCACAAGGAGAAAAAGCGCCAGTTGCGACGTGCAATCAATCACAGCAAGGAGAGATGCTGGGAGGCACTGAGAGAGGATATAAACTCAGATCCATGGGGTTTAGGTTACAAAATTGTAACCCAGAAAATTGGGGCACTGAAAACCCCTCCGCCCATGGACCTGCGGACCACAACGCATTTAGTTAATGCCCTCTTGCCAGTGCATCTCCAGCGAGCTGCTAGAGTATACAACCGGGATGGCGCTTCCCCGTTTACAATGGAGGAGCTGGAAGTGGCCATCCAATCCCTCAAGGTCAAAAAGCCCCAGGTCCAGACGGTATCCAAGGAGAGGTATTGAAGCTGGTTTTTCGGTATAATCCGAATATTCTGTTGAGTATGTACAATGCTTGTCTCTGAGCGGGAATTTTCCCCAAGTGTTGGAAGACAGCTAGGCTGGTACTCATCATCAAGGAGAAAGGAGACCCGGAGCTACCTTCCTCATACCGTCCGCTCTGTATGCTGGACACTGCGGGAAAGGTTCTTGAGAAGTTACTCAAGCCAAGGCTGTTGTCTGCCATCGAGGCAGCTGGAGGTTTGTCTCCGCGTCAGTACGGTTTCAGGGCTGGTCGTTCCACAGCAGATGCCATTGTGGAAGTCACATCTGCGATGAGCAGGGCCGAGGACCACAACCATTTTTCACGTCGTATAGTCCTCCTTGTGACTTTAGGCGTGAAAAATGCATTTAATTCGGCCAGATGGAGCGACATGCTCCAAGCTCTAGAGTAGGAATTTCGTGTTCCAGAATATCTGCTAGGAATGATCAGCGACTACCTTGACGACCGTACAGTACTCTTCGATACGGCTGAAGGACAAGGGAGTATCTCTGTCTGGGGAGGTGCAGCACAAGGCTCAATCCTCGGTCTCGACCTTTGGAATGCCGCATACGACAGTCTGTTGCGATTAAACATGCCGGATGAGTCAATGCTGGTCGGATATGCGGACGACGTTGCCGTGCTGATAGCAGCGCGAAACGTGGAGCTCGCCCAACTGAAGGTCAATCAGACCATGCGGTCCATCCTTTCTTGGATGGACAGCCGCGGACTGTCGTTGGCATTGAGCAAGACGGAGGTCGTAGTGCTGACAAAAAGGAGGATGAACCTTGAGCTCCAGATGCGCATCGGCAAAGAAGAGGTGCAGACAAGACGGGCGGTAAAATATCTCGGCATCATGATTGACAGCAGGCTAAATTACTTTGAGCAGGTGTCATGGCGGTGTCATGGCGCTGGCTCGATTGGTGGCCATCATAGGTGGACCAAGATCGAGTCGGAGGCGGCTACTGATGTCTGCGGTCCAGTCAGTCTTGCTGTATGGTGCCGAGATATGGGGTCATGCTCTCGCAAAGGAGTGCTAACGGCTAAGGCTGGGTCGGGTCCAAAGGCTGGCGGCGTTACGAGTGGCGTCTGCTTACAGAACTGTCTCGGAGCTCGCTGTCCTTGTTATCGCTGGCGTCATTCCAATTTCACTACTTGAAAGGGAGCGTCAGGCGAAGAAAATATAGAGTCAGTGCAGCAGGAAGAGCGGAATCGCACGCTTCGGCAATGGCAGGAGAACTGGGAACTGGAGGAACGAGAGATATGGACGAGGCGGCTCATCGGGGAGGTTACTCCATGGGTAGAACGTCGACATGGAGAGGTAGATTACTACTTCACTCAGCTGCTGAGTGGACATGGATACATTCGGGCCTATCTGCACAAGATGGGGAAGGCACGTTCAGCGGAGTGCATATATTGCCACATGCACGATGATGCTGAGCACAGTTTTTTCATCTGTGAAAGGTTTGCTCGAGAGCGTATTCCCTGCTTCTAAGGGAAGTTGTACCGCGGTTCTCTCCGGACACAGTGGTGGGCCACATTTTACAGGGTCGGGGAACGTGGGACAGTTTGTCATTCTTTGCGCAGAAAATACTGCGGAAAAAGAAGTTGGACCTAGACACCACAGAGGTCCAACCTACAGACTTTGGCTAGACAGCAGCCTTCAAGGCGATGGCATTGGACCTAGCCCGAAGTAATGTGACAAACGGTTGCAGGCTAGTGTCCGTGGAGAGCGGGAGGTTTTTTAGTCAGTATTCCCAATATGGGAGACTCCGACATTGTTGGACGCTCGTGCGGCCTTCATCCATAAAGGATTATCCCTTCTAATAAAACAAAAAAATTATTATTATTATTATTATTATTATTATTATGATTATTATGATTATGATTATGATTATTATTATTATTATTATTATTATTATTATTATTATTATTATTATTATTATTATTATTATTATTAGTATTTTTATTATTATTATTATTATTATTATTATTATTATTGTTATTATTATTATTATTATTATTATTATTATTATTTTATTATTATTATAATTATTATTATTATTATTATTATTATCTAGGGACTATGTAGCTCTGTATAGAATAGTTTTTAGTTTTCTAGTTATTATTATTATTATTATTATTATTATTAGTGTTATTAGTATTATTATTATTATTATTATTATTTTTATTATTATTATTATTATTTTTATTTTTATTATTATTATTATTTTTATTATTATTATTTTATTAAAATGAAAAAATCCACCCTTTTCGGAGGTGGGTCCCACGGATTCTGAGGGGACCAACTATTACATACAAAAGGAAATTTCAACAGGAGTTCGTTAACATCAAGACCTCCCCCTAAATCAATAAACAAAGAGAGTAAAACAACAAGAACTCCTTTGAAAAACGTGCCAGTAGAAAAGCAAACAAGAGTCGAAAGCGTTGGCGATAACAAGATCCATCTAAACTCTGTAGGTGTAAATTTCTACAATGAATGGAAAAAAGAAGTAAAGACACGGAAAGAAATGGAACAGATAGTGATCAGTCTACAGGATCACATTAAAGAACTAGAAAAAAAGGTTACCTTATTAGATAGAGGTAATTCACCAGCGCCACGTAATTGCAATATCTTCAATTGCTTCACGGATGAAGAAGAACTCGCGAGAGAAACGGATTGGATTCTTAAAAAAACAAAAAGACCATCCAAAAAAAGGAAAGCAGAGGGTAGCCCCGAAACTGCCCAACAGAAAAAAGAATCACCAAAAACAAAACAAGCAGCACTTGGAAACAATACTGCAGATAAGAAAGTTAAGAAAGAGGAACAAAAACCACCACCTATTATGGTTCATGGGTTAGGTACCTTTGGTGAGTTAAATAATTTAATAAAGCAAACCACTAAAAATGAATGCAAGTACACATCTTATAATAATAACGTCTGGAAGATCAATGTTACTGATAGTGGCACATACAGATGTATAACAAACGATTTAACATCGAAGAAAGTTCAGTGGCACTCCTATGAGGACAAAGCTACCAGACCAACAAAAGTTATGGCCAGGGGATTACATCCTTCATGCGATGAAAATGAAATAGTTCAAGACCTGAGAGATAACGGTTTCCAGATACTAGAAGCCAAAAACATAATTATTAAAGATAAAATCGAAAAGAACGATGGTAGCTTTATCACTCAAAGAAGAGGATTACCATTGCTTATGTTAACATTCGATAATAGAGAAAATATAATAAAAAAATTTTCTATTAAAACAATAATGAAAATAGTCGTTAAAATTGAACCACTAAGAAAAAACAAAAAGTTAATCCCACAGTGCAAGAGATGCCAAGCTTTTGGGCATACACAAAGTTATTGTAATAGAGACTGTGTTTGCGTTAAGTGTGGCGGTACGCATTTCAGAAAAAGCTGCATTTGAAGTTGGGAGAAAAAGCCAAATGTATTAATTGTCGTGGTGATCATCCGGCAAACTACAGAGGATGCCCAATTGCAAAAGAACAGCAAGCCAGAAGAAACAAACAAGCAAAACTACCCCAAATTCAAAAGATTAATACTTTTAAAAATGAAAAATTTGTTGACACGAATAGGAAACCTACAGTAATAAATGCTGTACGTAATGTAAATGCTAAATTATATGCCCAAATTGTGAAAAACTCCCGTAAGGAAGATGATTGCTCAGTCAAGGATGTATTAAGTCTTATCCTACAGAGACTAACAAACCAAGACGAATTTATTAAAACATTATCTGACGAGATTACAACGATAAAAAACCATAGCAGAAAACCACCGCAGTCACATAAAAAATAAGCCACACCCTTAGATTTGCTACATGGAACGCAAATGGACTCTTCCAACACATTTTAGAACTCGAAATTTTTCTGAAGGATCAAAACATGTATATGTCTAATTTCTGAAACACACTTCACAAAGAAATTCAGTATTAAAATTCCTAATTACGTTAGTTATCATACTTCCCATCCAGATGACAAAGCAAGAGGAGGAACAGCAATACTGATAAAAGGGAACATTCAACACCATGAGGAGCAGAAAATAGAAAATGCAATGATGCAAGTTACAATAATTAACATTAAGGTCAAAAATAAGGACTTCAAAATCGGACTCGGCTATCTATTGCCCACCAAGACACTCACCTACTAGAGTCGACTTCATAAATCTCTTTAAAATACTTGGAAACAATTTTATCATCGGAGGAGATTTCAATGCGAAACATACCCACTGGGGTTCAAAATTAACCACAACAAAAGGGAGAGAGCTATATCAAGCTGGAAGAAATCATAAATGTGAATTTATTTCTTCCGGTGCCCAAACCTATTGGCCTACTGACCCAGCGAAAATACCTGATTTGATTGATTTCTTTATAACAAAGGGAATAAATAGAAACCACACACATGCCGTGAGCAATGATGACCTATCGTCTGACCACACTCCAGTGATCATGGTTCTAAGCGAAAAAGTTGAACACAAAAATTGCCTCCCAAGACTTACAAACAAGAAAACTGATTGGGATATGTTTAGAGAAAAACTTGAGCAATTCATTACTCTAGGATCCGTGGAATCAAGGAACCAAATTGATGCAGAAGTCGAGCAATTCATTGTAGACGTGCAGCAAGCAGCAAAGGAGAGCACGCCATGTTTTGACTCGAAACATCACTCGAAAGTGAGCTATCCTCCAGAAATAAGAGCACTGGTTATGGAGAAGAGAAGGGCACGACGAAAATGGCAATCAACGAGGTACCCAGGTGATAAAATTATATTCAATCCCTTAAATAATCAACTAAAACAGCAAATCAGAATTATAAAAAATAACTCATTTAATAAATTCTTAAACAATTTATCAGCCGATGCTTATACTGACTACTCGCTTTGGAAAGCAGCTAAACGAATAAATAGACCACAGGTGCAAGGTCCACCTTTGAAAACACAAGCTGGTAGCTGGGTCGGTAACCCAAAAGAAAAAGCTAAGATTTTTGCTGACCACTTGGCAGAGGTCTTCACAGCACCAACACAAAATCTTGCAAATGAAAATATAACTCTCGAAGTTAAATTAGATGAAGCGGAAATTTCGCATGTCACCCTAAGAGAAATTAAACAAATATGCAGACACAACCTGAGCGTCAAAAAAGCACCAGGTTACGATCTCATCAATGGACAAATCATGCGGGAACTACCAGATCTAGCTTTGTTAAAGCTACAACATATATTTAATGCATGTTTTAAGTTCACATATGTTCCGAGACAATGGAAAATTGCAGAAGTAATAGTAATACCGAAGCAAGGAAAACCGCCTTCAGAGGTAACATCATATCGTCCAATATCGTTGTTACCTATTATATCAAAAATATTTGAGAAACTGCTCCTCAAAAGACTTGCCCCGATTATTTAAGAAAGAGATCTGATCCCGAACCATCAATTTGGATTCAGAAACAAACATTCTACAATTGATCAAGTGCATCGGATCACAAATATAGTGGAAAAGGCGTTCGAAGAGAAAAAACTCTGCTCAGCAATCTTCTTAGATGTTGCTCAGGCTTTCGACAAAGTGTGGCACCAAGGCCTTGAAATTAAACTACATCGTGATTTACCAAGACAATTCTATGAAATATTAAAATCATATATGAACAATAGATGCTTTCGTGTACGTTATGCCAAAGAATATTCAGAAGTACAAGAAATATCTGCTGGAGTCCCACAGGGAAGTGTTCTTGATATCCAATACTTTACCTGCTATATACAAGAGATATCCCACAAATTGACAATATTTTTATGGCTTCCTTTGCAGACGACACTGCGATTCCTGCAGTTGACGTATCTGTCGAAAACTCCACAGCAAAACTTCAAAATACAATGAATAAAATAAGATTATGGACCCAACGATGGCGCATAAAACTTAATGAAAGCAAATCAACTCATATAAATTTTACATATAAAAAGATTGCAACCATTCCTATCTCAATCAATAACAAAATAGTACCATATGCCAATACAGCAAAGTATCTGGGAATGACACTCGATGCTAAGCTAAGATGGAAGGAACATATAAGAAAGAAAAAAGAGGAGCTAAACATTAGACTCAAAAAATTTTACTGGTTACTTGGGCGTGGTTCTGAGTTATCAGTACAGAACAAAATATTGATATATAAGCAGATATTAAAACCTGTGTGTACGTACGGTATCCAATTATGGGGCTGTGCAAAGAAAACCAACATTGAAATGTTGCAAAAATTTCAAAATAAAGTGCTCCGCGGTAAATGCACCACGGTACATACGTAACAAAAATCTCCACCGTGACTTGCACATTGAAACAGTCACGGAAGAGATCAAGAAACCTGCAGTCAAACACGAGCAGAGACTGCAAACTCATGTGAACTCGGAAATGGCAGCAGTTCTTCATATCGACAGCAGTATCTGTCGACTCAAGAGAACGAAACCCCACGAGCTGGTCACTACCTAAAATGGAAAATTCTACGATAATAGTTTCCTTTACGGAAATTATTATTTCAATTATTTTGCTTTGCGAAAAAATCTAAAAAAACTTCCCACGTGGAACTATTGCTGTGGCTATCTTCTTCACGGGAAATATCATAGTGATAAAGTTCCTACACGGTAATTATTATGATGTTAGCGATCCTTCACGGAAACTATCACTATAATAATTTCCTAAATACGCGACCGAAAATTTAAGAAAAAAAAAAGTCATTAGTCGATCTTCGGGGACTACCTCCTATCTTTCGCAAAAAAAAAACAAACAAAAAAATTATTATTATTATTATTATTATTATTACTATTATCATTATTATTGTTATTATTATTATTATTATTATTATTATTATTATTATTATTATTATTAATATTATTATTATTATTATTATTATTATTATTATTATTATTATTATTATTATTATTATTATTATTATTATTATTATTATTATAATTATTATTATTATTAATATTGCCCCCCTAATCCAGTGGTGTGATGCGACCCGTGCCCAGTGGACTAGTTGGAAGCAAGGGGGTAATACTTAGCTATCGCAAACGGAGCCTCTCTGATACCAGGTCACCTCAGAGAGTTTTTTCCTGACGTTACCGCAGTATCGGGCCTCTGCTGTGGTGGACATTTTATTGCCGCGATACTCGTGGGAACCAAATGGAGAAAAAAAAAACAAAAAAAATGAAAAAGAGATGGAGTGTGGAGATAGAGCGGAGAGTGGAATGGATGCGGCTCCTTTTACCAGGAGCGGGAAGACGCCCAGGTCTCCCCTGACGGCGCTTGTGTCAACAGAGACACCAAAAAGAATGAAGGGACAGAGTGACCAAATACAGGCACCGGAGATGGGCCGTGAAGCGGTGGAGGCAGCACCGATGATCGTGCAGGTTGAGGAGCAAGAAAATCAGGTTCTAACGAACTCGCCTCGAAGAGCCTTCATGACAAAGATGAGAAGTTGAAAAGCCTCCAGAGAAAATGGTGGCTAAGACTGTCGCAATGCCTCAGAGAAGTTCGAAAAAAACGAAACCTGACGCAGTGCTTATACGATCAAACGACGGACGCTCCTACGCTCAGGTGCTGGCTGATATCAAAGGAGGAGTTAAGCCACAAGAGTCGGGGACTGAAATTAAAGGAGTCCGGCAGACCAGGTCAGGAGGTCTCCTAATAGAACTAGGTCCTGGGACCAAAAATCGAGAAGCCTTCAGGGAAGCGATTAAAGGAGTATTGGGGGACAAGGCTACAGTAAATGGCCTTGAACCAAAATGCACTATTGTGATTCGGGATTTGGAATGCGTTGCACAAAAGTGGAAGTGGAGGACGCAATACGGCGAGATATCCCGGAAATAGGGGTTTTCAGGGTTGGGCTGACGACGGAAAATAATTGGGGGCAGAGAGCTGCAATCGTTGACCTGGCCGAACAAGCTGCCATAAAGCTGCTGACGCAAGGAAGGCTCAAGGTAGGATGGGTTTACTGCAGGGTTTAGCCAAGGACTGATGTCACACATTGCTACAGGTGTCTGAGTTTCGGTCACATGGCTGGCTCTTGCAGGGGACCTGAACGAGGCAAAGCCTGCTACCGCTGCGGAAAGAAGGGACATATCGCTAAGGCCTGTAAAGAGAAAGCCCAGTACATACTCTGTGGCGATGCGGGCGAGCAACATGGAAATCTAGAACACGCTCTAGGCACAGGGTTATGCAAGGTGTTCAGAGATGCTCTGGGAAAGGCCAAAGAGACAGGGAAATGATCAGCGTCGTCCAGGCAAACCTAAACCGAAGCCGAGTGGCAGATGACCTTCTGCATCAGCTTGTTCGGGAGAAGAGTTCCGACATACTGCTCATTAGTGAGCTTCTTGGTTTTCGAACGAGCTGGGTACGGCTACCATCTGGATACCTGACCCAGCGAAAATTTCGGTACGAGATCATGGGCGCGGGCATGGGTTCGTACGGGTGAAACACGCAGATATCACTTTTATAAGTGTTTACCTGACACCCAACGAGGCCATAGCGGATATCCGAGCGAAATTGGCGGACCTTGAGGACACGGTTCTGAGCACGACGGGTCGCATAGTGATTGGTGGCGATTTCAACGCTAAGGCAACGGAGTGGGGAATGCCTTACCCTGACTCGAGGGGAAGCGAGGTGCTAGGATTTGCATCCAGAACGGGTTAAATTGTTCTGAATGTCGGCTCGGCATTTACTTTCCGTCGACCGGGGTACTCAGAAACCATTCCCGACCTATCCTTTGCCAGTGACCATCAGTACATTGTATTCGTGGTCCGTGAGAGAAGGCAACTCCAAAGAACAATTACTAGCAGACCACAGCGCTGGAACATGGAGAGAATTGACGAAGCAGTATTTGCAGCGGTCATCCTGGGAGGTTTCCAAATGCAGGTCGAGGGGCAGCCTGCAAGCCCTCACGAGGCAGGGCCATTGGTTCACGCCACTCTGCGTCAAATCACCCTAGCCTGTGACCGCTCAATGCCTCGGAGGCGAATTCCTCATGGAAAACAGCCTATGTACTGGTGGACAGCCGAGATAGCTGACCTCCGGAGAGATTGTCTCCGACTGAGGAGAAAGGCTCAGAGAGCTAGAACGGAAGAGGAGGTTAGGCTCAGGTCCTCGGATCACAAAGAGAAAAAGCGCCAGTTGCGACGTGCAATCAATCACAGCAAGGCGAGATGCTGGGAAGCGCTGAGAGAGGATATAAACTCAGATCCATGGGGTTTAGGTTACAAAATTGTAACCCAGAATATTGGTGCACTGAAAACCCCTCCGCCCATGGACATGCGCACCACAACGCACCTAGTTAATGCCCTCTTTCCAGTGCATCCCCAGCGAGCTGCTAGAGTATACAACCGGGATGGCGCTTTTCCGTTTACAAAGGAGGAGCTGGAAGTGGCCATCCAATCCCTCAAGGTCAAGAAGGCCCCAGGTCCAGACGGTATCCAAGGAGAGGTATTGAAGCTGGTTTTTCGGTATAATCCGAAAATTCTGTTGAGTATGTACAACGCCTATGTATGTACGTCAGCGGGAATTTTCCCCAAGTGTTGGAAGACAGCTAGGCTGGTACTTATCAGCAAGGGGAAAGGAGACCCGGAGCTACCTTCCTCATACCGTCCGCTGTGCATGCTGGACACTGCGGGAAAGGTTCTAGAGAAGTTACTTAAGCCAAGGCTGTTGTCTGCCATCGAGGTAGCCGGAGGTTTGTCACCGCATCAGTACGGTTTCAGGGCTGGTCGTTCCACAGCAGATGCCATTGTGGAAGTCACATCTGCGATGAGCAGAGCCGAGGACCACAACCATTTTTCACGTCGTATAGTCCACCTTGTGACTTTAGACGTGAAAAATGCGTTTAATTCGGCCAGGTGGAGCGACATGCTTCAAGCTCTAGAGCAGGAATTTCGTGTTCCAGAATATCTGCTCTGAATGATCAGCGACTACCTTAACGACATACTGTACTCTTCGATACGTTTGAAGGACAAGGGAGTATCACTGTCTCTGGAGGTGCAGCGCAAGGTTCAATCCTCGGTCCCGACCTTTGGAATGCCGCATACGACAGTCTGTTGCGCTTAAACATGCCGCATGAGTCAATGCTGGTCGGATATGCGGACGACGTTGCCGTGCTGATAGCAGCGCGAAACGTGGAGCTCGCCCAACCGAAGCTCAACCAAACCATGCGATCCATCCTTTCTTGGAGCAAGACGGAGGTCGTAGTGCTAACAAAAAGGAGGATGAACCTTGAGCTCCAGATGCGTATCGGCGAAGAAGAGGTGCTGACAAAACGGGTGGTAAAATATCTCGGCATCATGATTGACAGCAGGCTAAATTACTTTGAGCAGATCAAGAAGACTGCTGACAGGGCAGGAAATGGTGTCATGGCGCTGGATCGATTGATGGCCAACATGGGTGGACCAAGATCGAGTCGGAGGCAGCTACTGATGTCTGCGGTCCAGTCAGTCTTGCTGTATGGTGCCGAGATATGGGGTCATGCTCTCGCAAAGGAGTGCTAACGGATAAGGCTGGGTCGGGTCCAAAGGCTGGCGGCGTTGCGAGTGGCGTCTGCTTACAGAACTGTCTCGGAGCCAGCTGTCCTGGTTATCGCTGGCGTCATTCCAATTGCACTACTTGCAAGGGAGCGTCAGGCGATATACCGAAGAAAGGCTGAAGAAAATATAGAGTCAGTGCAGCAGGAAGAGCGGAATCGCACGCTTCGGCAATGGCAGGAGAACTGGGAACTGGAGGAACGAGGGATATGGACGAGGCGGCTCATCGGGGAGGTTACCCCATGGGTAGAATGTCGACATGGAGAGGTAGATTACTACTTCACTCAGCTGCTGAGTGGACGTGGATACTTTCGGGCCTATCTGCACAAGATGGGGAAGGCACGTTCAGCGGAGTGCATATATTGCCACATGCACGATAATGCTGAGCACACTTTTTTCATCTGTGAAAGGTGGGCTCGAGAGCGTATGCAGCTAAGGGAAGTTGTACCGCGGTTCTCTCCGGACACAGTGGTGGGCCACATTTTACAGGGTAGGGGAGCAGGGACAGTTTGTCACTCTTTGCGCAGCAAATACTGCAGAAAAAGAAGGTGGACCTAGACACCACAGAGGTCCAACCTACAGACTTTGGCTAGGCAGCAGCCTTCAAGGCGATGGCATTGGACCTAGCCCGAAGTAATGTGACAAACGGTTCCAGGCTAGTGTCCGTGGAGAGCGGGAGGTTTTTTAGTCGGTATGCCCAATATGGGAGACTCCGACATTGTTGGACGCACGTGCGCCCTTCATCCATAAAGGATTTTCCCTTCTAAAAAAAAAAAAAAAAAAAATTATTATTATTTTTATTATTATTATTATTATTATTATTATTATTATTATTATTATTATTGGGGGGTAAAGGCTGGTATATGGTCTCAGACAAACGTTCTACCAACGGACGTCTTGAAAAAAACTGGGAAACGCCTACTGTAATTATCAGCTCTGCTAGCAAATCCTAATCTCACCTCCTCGAAGGTAGGTAACATAGTTATCTGCCGGGCACCTCCTGGTAACATACTTAGTATGGCTAACGAGATAGGGTAAAAGCGAATATTTGGCGCTCTAACTAAATAAAACAAGTTGGTGCAGGACGGGCGTGTATTACTCGTACAAGCGCGAAATGCTCGAAATCCAAACGCGTCTGTATTCGCAGCGAGCGGCGACTTGGTCGGCGTCTGTACTCCATGTTAGGAGCGGCCGGAATTAAAAACGGAGATGAGTAACTCCATAAAGACTCAGTTTATAAATATGCAATGGATAAAACAATATATATAAATACCCCGGGTGGTAATCTAGCTATGCTAGAGAATCCATCCTCCAAGGAGGCCGATCCCACGGATTCTGGGGGGGATCGCTTATTGCTAAAAAATAAATCTGTGCCAAATGACCCGGCTAGCAACCGGCGCTTAGAGGTATGCGGGCCTCTAAGTGTTAAATATGTTACCGAAGAACAGAATAAACAAAAGCAGCAACCAAAAATGGGAAGTTACCCATTTCAAAGAAGCAACAAAATAGTTCGTTCTCCAATGAAAGGAGCATCAGCCGAACTCACTAAATGCAGTAAGAAACTGATCATCATACCAGAAAAGACGGTAAATGGAGGAACGCCGAAAGAAGGTATACACAAATTATCAGTTTCCCAAATTGAAACATCAAGGAAAATCCCTGAAGATATGGAGGCACAGCAACTTAACAGAAAATAACACATCTGACAGAAATCATGCTGCAAGCTGCTGCCAAGCAGAAAAACATTAGTATGGACATCAAAAATGGCCTAATAAAGTTACAGGAAGCGGTAGAAGTAATTTTCTAAGGCAAAGGAAGGAACAAACGAAAAATACCAGCGAAATCCCCAGCATAGGAGAGCAAAATGCAGCATTAACCTTCTCAAATGGTAAGAAACGAGGCAGAGAGATCTATGCAGATGAGCATGGTCAAACCGACACCCCTCCTGCATACAAGAAAGGAAGAGAAGCAGAAGAAAGTGGTTGGACACTTGTGCAAACTAGAATTTCAGCGCAGCGACAACCCAGATCGAACGAAGGTAAAGTACTGCCAGGAAAAAAAGAAGCAGCGAGTAGCCAAAGAACACGGCAGAGAAGAAGTAAGATGCCACACTCGGAAAAGCAGAAGAGTACAAGGCCCCGATCAGAAGCAATACTGATAAAACCCACCAAAGGGAAGACTTACGCTGAAATCCTAAAGGAAATAAAAGGAAGGGTAAACCCTGAAAAAACAGAGATCGAAATCAGAGGAATCCGCAGAACTCAAAATGGGGATGTGCTGCTGGAAATGGGGAAAGGCCCGAAAGAAAAAGGTAAATTCACCAAGGAGTTACAGGAAGCTCTAGGGACTTCGGCTAGGGTAAGGAATCTCACATCAAAGACTGCGATAGAGATTAAAGACTTGGATTGTGTAACAACCATTGAAGAAGTTCAAAAGGCTATAAATAAGGAGTTAACGGAAGTTGTCGAATGCAAAATACATTTGACAGCACCAAATGGCAGGGAACAGATAACTGCGGTTGTAGTTATGGAAGAAAGCGATGCCAAAAAATTACTGGTAACATCGAAAATAAAAATTGGATGGATTAGATGCAGAATTAGGGAGAGAACAGAAGTTAAGCGATGCTACAAATGCCTTAACTTCGGCCACTTAAGGAGGCAATGCAAATATGAAGATCGTAGACACTGCTGCTACAAGTGCGGACATAAAGGACACACAGTCAAAAACTGTAAACAAAAGGCAAGGTGCTTTTTGTGTGCAGAAATAAAAGCAGAAAGTCTGGAGCACGTGTCAGGATCCGGTTTGTGTAGAGTGTTTCGAACTGCACTTGAGGAGAGTAAAAAGCATAAAAATAATTAAGCTCTTACAAGGTAATTTGCACAGGAGCAAAACGGCCGATGATCTACTTTTACAGCTCGTCCGAGAAAAGAATATCGATGTATTAATTATCAGCGAGCAGTACAAAAATAAAGATTATCAGAATTGGTTCTCGGATGTCATAAGTACAGCAGCCATCTGGGTAGTAAATCAAGGGAAAATACAAATTAACAGCCATGGAGCCGGAAATGGGTTTGTATGGATCACAAACGGCAAAGAAACAATAATAAGCTGTTACCTAACTCCAAATCAAACGGCACAGGAATATCGACAGAAAATGGAGCAATTAGAAGATAAGATAATAGAACTAGGAGGAAATGTAGTAGTCGCCGGTGACTTCAATGCTAAAGCAGTGGAGTGGGGATTGCCAGTTACAGATAACAGGGGAAGGCAAATTTTGGAAATGGTAGCAAGACAAAATTTAATTGTGTTAAACTCAGGAAATACCAGCACATTCAGGAGACCCGGGTACACCGAAACTATACCCGATATATCCCTAGCAACAGAAGAACTTGCTAACAACATAGAAAACTGGATGGTTCTAGAGCAGAGATACTGGCAGCGATCATCAGTATACACAATTCGAAATATGCACGAGAAGGAGAGAAAGAAATCGCAACAACCAGCGAGAAGGTACATGGAACGTCAATAAGCTGGATAAAGAAAAAATGGCCGGTGTAATAAGGAGAAATCTAGAAAGAGTAATGCAAGTGCACAGAACGAAACAGGCAGAGAACGAGCAGAAGCAGTAGTGAAAGTTACTATGGACACCATCGCAAGACCTTGTGAAGAATCAATGCCCAAGAAGTTTGGAAATAGAAACAGATGCCCTGTATACTGGTGGACAGAAGAAATAGCGGAATTGAGAAGAAAATGTTTGCGTCTCCGCCGCATAGCACAGCGACAGAGAAATGGAGCAGCAGAAACAAGCAAACTAGAGGAATATAGAATAGCGAGAAAAACGCTCCGAATTATAATAAAGAAGAGTAAAATGAAAAACTGGAAAAGTTTGTGTGAAGAAGTAAACAATGATCCTTGGGGACTTGGATACAAAATTGTAATGAAAAGAATCAGAGCACCAGCATCAGAAAATCAGCTAGAAGCGGATGTTATGGAAAATATTGTAAACACACTTTTCCCTACACACCCTAGAAGAAATGTATTGCAGAGGCACGAAGAACCAGGAGAAGCCCCAATTTTTACACAAATAGAACTAGAAGATGCAGTAAAATCTATGAAAAACAAGAAAGCCCCCGGACCTGATAGAATACCAGCAGAGGTCATCAAATTAGTAGCTTCGAATAATCCACAAATGATGCTGAATATGTATAATTGCTGCCTAAAAGAAGGAGTATTCAGCAATAGGTGGAAAGAAGCAAGACTGGTTTTAATTGACAAAGCTAAAGGAGTAAGAGGAGCAGCATCGTCATACAGGCCACTATGTATGTTAGATACGGCCGGGAAACTCTTCGAAAGGTTAATAAAAACAAGACTGCAAGCAGCAATTCATACAGCTGGTGGATTAGCCAACACACAGTTCGGGTTCAGAAAGGGAAGGTCGACCGTTGACGCTATCAAGGTGGTAACAGAAACTGCGGAAGCCACACGAATGGAAACATCACTCGAGGAAAATAGTTCTACTTGTTACCTTGGATGTCAAAAATGCCTTTAATTCGGCAAGATGGACTGACTATGTCTATGATAGACACATTACAAAATAAGTTCACTATACCTACGTACCTTCTGAAAGTTATAATGGATTACTTAAGCGAGCGAAGATTGATATACAACACGGTAGATGGAAAGAGGATAAAGGATCTTACAGCAGGAGTAGCACAAGGATCAATACTAGGACCAGAACTATGGAATGTTCTGTACAACAGTCTATTATGTATGGAAATGCCTGAAAATATACAGCTAGTAGGTTACGCTGATGATATAGCAGCTATTATAACGGCACGGGATATAGCAGAATCACAGATTAGGCTGAATCAAGTTATGAGAAGAGTGTATAGTTGGATGAGGGAACATAGATTAGAATTAGCAACGGCAAAAACAGAAATCGTTATGTTAACTAAGAAAAGAATACCAACTATAATTCCAATGCAAGAACGTCCAGAAACAATAATGACCAAAGAATCAGCAAATTACTTAGGAGTTACTATTGATGCAAGGCTAACATTTTGGCAACAAATCCAAAAAGTAGCAGATAAAGCAGCAGAAGCTACAATCAAGCTAAGCAAACTTATGGCAAACATTGGAGGACCCAAACCAGAAAAAAGACGAATCATTATGAAAACCGCAAAATCAATCCTTCTATACGGAGCTGAAATCTGGGCA
>OZ012682.1:21805198-22320198 GCA_963942445.1 Argyra leucocephala
CCTCCCTTACGACTCTACAGAACCCCCTCCAACAAATGAGCTCGCGCAAGTGGTCAACTATGCCAAAAACAACAATTTTGACATAGTAATTGGCTGCGATGCAAATGCTCATCATGAAAACTGGGGAAGTACCAATTCAAATACTAGAGGCGAGGCGCTCCTAGAGTACCTTGTTACTACTGACTTGGAAATCCTAAACACTGGAGGGATACATACATTTGTAAACTCCAGGCGACAAGAAACCATAGACATAACTCTATGCTCTAGATCTCTTCTTTCAGAGATCAAAGACTGGAGAGTGTCTATGAGCGATCATAGATACATTAATTTCTCCTTAAAGGCTGATCCTGATAAGATCTTGGTCTTTAGAGATATTAAAAGAACCAACTGCCAAGAATTTCAAGATCTGGTGGCTACGGATGCGGATTCGATCAGGATCCCGAAGCTCTCTGCAATAGACAAATCAGTTGAAAAACTGACAAATCTGTTAACGGAGGCTTTCGAAGCATCTTGTCCGGTCACCAGAAAACCGAAAGACACAAAAACTGCTTGGTGGAACAAAGATCTGGAGCAGCTAAAAAGGACGGCCAAAAAACTTCTGAATAGAGCCTTAAAAACTCATGAAGAAGATGATTGGAAATCTTATAGTGAATCTAGAAGAGAATACAAAGGACTGATTCGGAAATCAAAGAAACAGTCCTTTCAAAAGTTCTGTGAAGGAATCGAAGATATTGCAGATGGAGCGGCTCTGCTTAAGGCCCTGAAAAGGGATCCAGTAGCAAAGTTACACAATCTGCAAACATCAGAAGGATCCTACACAGCATCGAAAGAAGAGACATATAGAGTCCTCCTTCGAACACACTTTCCGGGGAGTAGACTCGAAGATTTGCCTCTAGAAGATACTATCCAGGAAGTTACCATACCAAACCGTTCGGATTGGTCTATGGCAAGAAAGATAGTATGGCCTGAGGTCTTAGACTGGGCTATCAACTCTTTCGAACCATACAAAGCTCCTGGGGCGGATGGAATTTGGCCTATTATGCTTCAAAAATGCAGGAAAGGCATAAGCAAATGGCTCTCAAGAATCTTCACAGCCTGCATAGTCTTTGGATATATTCCAAAAGTATGGAGATCAGTGACGGTCGCTTTCATCCCTAAACCAGGGAAAACAAACTATGCACTCCCTACTAGCTTCAGACCTATCAGTCTCTCTTCGTGTTTGTTAAAATGCCTAGAGAAACTGGTGGACAGGTATATTAGGGATGTATGTTTGATCAGGGTACCCCTGAACCGCAAATAACACGCCCATCAGACAGGTAAGTCTACTGACTCAGTTCTTCAAGAAGTGGTCTCCCAGATAGAGGAGGCTATCGTGAAGAAAGAGATAACACTGGTGCATTCTTGGACATTGAAGGGGCCTTTGACAAGGCAACTTTTAAGTCACTTCTAAACGGAGCAAGAAAGCACGGAGTAAACAACAGAATACTGAGATGGATAGAAAAGATGTTAGAACAACGTTATCTGTTCATTCAGGTAGATGAAACTACTAAAGTTCAGGTGAAGGCGGTTAGAGGATGCCCACAAGGAGGTGTTCTATCGCCTTTACTATGGAACATGTTGGTAGACGAACTCCTAAGTATACTGAACGAGGAAGGATTCAACACACACGGCTTTGCCGATAATGTTAGTATTCTTCTAAGAGGAGGTTATATAGGTGCCTTTCACACAAATGCAAAATGCCATTGACTTAACCACCGAATGGTGTCAGGCGAATGGATTAACCATAAATCCCAGCAAGACACATTTAGTGGCCTTTACCAATAGAAGGCGACTGAACAGCTATGTTCTTCCCTCCATTGGCGGAAATAACCTAGAACTTCGAGATGAAGTAAAATATCTAGGGATCATACTTGATAAGAAGCTCAATTGGGCAAAACATATCGAGACGAAATGTGCTAATGCCGTGAAAGTCCTATGGCAGTGCAGAAGGGCCTTTGGCAACAATTGGAGCCTAACACCTACAACAAGTGCTTTTAGAACCAACAAGTGCAACAAGTGCTTTTAGAACCACACCTACAGCGGCTATGCAAATACTTCTTGGGCCCTTACATCTTTATGTAAGAGTGGAGGCCCTCAAAGTTGCAAGAAGGTTGCAAACTCTAGGGAATACTAGAGGATGTAGGCACAAACACCAGAGGCTATGGAAGGACTTAGAAGAGGAGCAAAAAGAGTTCTTCATGCCAACAGATGACATCACTACATACGTATCTTTGAAGAAGAGATATGAAGTAGAAATCCCGACAAGAGAGACCTGGTGTGGTTCAGAAGAGCAGGCCAGGTCCTCAAATACCTCGAACATTTTCACTGACGGATCCCTTACGGCTCTAGGCGTGGGAGCTGGAGTGTTATTTGAAAAAGAGCAACTTGAACTCCAGTTCCCTCTTGGCAAACACTGCACAGTCTTCCAGGCTGAAGTTTTTGCCATAAACGCAGCAGTGAATATAATAAAAGAGCAAAGATGGTCTAACAAAGTCAATAGAAACTTTAGTGACAGTCAGGCTGCCTTAAAAGCTTTTGAAAGTAACATCATCAAATCTAGATTGGTGGGAGAATGTTCGAAAGCCCTAAACCTCATAGGGCTCCGAAACAAGGTACAACTGATCTGGATACCGGGTAATAGTGGCCTGACTGGAAATGAGAAGGCTGACGAACTAGCCAGATCATCGGCGGGAAACATTTATGGCCCGGAACCAGCAGTTGGTATATCTATTGGTAATATTAAACTATCAATAGAAAACACCCTGAAAAGGGAAGCAAATATTCTTTGGGAGCGTATGGAAGGCCACAGGGTCTCCAAAATATATGCACCAAGAATAAATACCAAAATACACAACTTCCTGCTAACTCTCAATAGAGGAGACTGTAGGAAGATGGTGGGCATACTTACTGGTCATAACCACATGAATAAACACATGTGTAGACTAGCACTAAGTGACGACCCAACCTGTAGACACTGTCTGGAAGAGGAAGAAACCTCCACACACGTTGTAGGAGAGTGCTTAGCTCTTTCAAGGCTGAGACTCAGGCTGCTGGAAACGCACTACATAACCTCAGAAAACTTCTGCAGGATAGATCCCCCAAACCTATTGGCCTTTATCAAAAGGGTCGACTAAGTTGAGGGGTGGAGGACGGCATAAAGGGCTAAAAAGCCTACATGCCGGCTCTGACATATTAGGGCCACCTCCGTAGAAGGAAAAAAAAAAAAAGGAATCTCACATCAAAGACTGCGATAGAGATTAAAGACTTGGATTGTGTAACAACCGTTGAGGAAGTTGAAAAGGCTATAAATAAGGAGTTAACGGAAGCTGTCGAATGCAAAATACATTTGACAGCACCAAATGGCAGGGAACAGATAACTGCGGTTGTAGTTATGGAAGGAAGCGATGTCAAAAAATTACTGGTAACATCGAAAATAAAAATTGGATGGATCAGATGCAGAATTAGGGAGAGAACAGAAGTTAAGCGATGCTACAAATGCCTTAACTTCGGCCACTTAAGGAGGCAATGCAAATATGAAGATCGTAGAGACTGCTGCTACAAGTGTGGACAAAAAGGACACACAGTCAAAAACTGTAAACAAAAAGCAAGGTGCTTTTTGTGTGCAGAAATAAAAGCAGAAAGTCTGGAGAACGTGTCAGGATCCGGTTTGTGTAGAGTGTTTCGAACTGCACTTGAGGAGAGTAAAAGGCATAAAAATAATTAAGCTCTTACAAGGTAATCTGCACAGGAGCAAAACGGCCGATGATCTACTTTTACAGCTCGTCCGAGAAAAGAATATCGATGTAGTAATTATCAGCGAGCAGTACAAAAATAAGGATTATCAGAATTGGTTCTCGGATGTCACAAGTACAGCAGCCATCTGGGTAGTAAATCAAGGAAAAATACAAATTAACAGCCATGGAGCCGGAAATGGGTTTGTATGGATCACAAACGGCAAAGAAACAATAATAAGCTGTTACCTTACTCCAAATCAAACAGCACAGGAATATCGACAGAAAATGGAGCAATTAGAAGATAAGATAATAGAACTAGGAGGAAATGTAGTAGTCGCCAGTGACTTCAATGCTAAAGCATTGGAGTGGGGATTTCCAGTTACAGATAACAGGGGAAGGCAAATTTTGGAAATGGTAGCAAGACAAAATTTAATTGTGTTAAACTCAGGAAATACCAGCACATTTAGGAGACCCGGGTACACCGAAATTATTTTTATTATTATTATTATTATTATTACTATTATTATTAGATTTTTATTATTATTAAGTACAATTATTACTATTATTGTTTATTATGGATTTAAAATATATTTTTTGATTTGTTTTTTAAATATCCGAATTTCGATTATTTCTTTGAGCGCGTTTGGTAAATCGTTAAATTTTTTGAGACCTATATAAACAATTATTATCTCTATTGTTCGTTCCAAATAATGATAAATAGAAATTACATTTATTACGTGTGTTATAATGGTGAACGTTAAAATAAAGTTGTGATTTAAATAATTATTTTTAATTTTGAATGTAGTGGTGTATAGTTCCTTTGTGCAAACTTTATTTAAACTTAAATATTTCTCAGAATAAATCAGATTGGTTGGATTTCTCACATAGATTGGTTGGATGTATCACATGATAGAAATAGATTTTTGTGTATAATATCTAGTTTCGAAATTAACTGCTGAGTGGCACCACTCCAAATTGGATTTAGATAGGTAATGTGGGATAAAATAAAGGAAGAATAAATTGCGTAAAGCGCCTCAGTTGAAATGAAATTTCTTAGGCGTCGTATTATAAATATGTATAGAAAGATTTTTTGGATTATTTTATAAATATGCTCCATCCATTTCAATTTATTATCAATGACTAATCCTAAGTAATTATAGCTATTTACAATTTCTATATTTTTGGTATTAAAGTTAAATGGGTTGTTTGTATATTTTTTTTTACCTAGTAATAGGATCTTAGTTTTTTTTTATATTTAGTTTCAGTTTATGAAAGTGGAGCCATTTCTCTATCAATTCCAAATCGTGTTTTACTGATGATCTTAGTTCTGTCTCAGAATCTTCTGCGTATTTCAGAGCTGCATCATCTGCATAAAGTTGTATTTCACCTTTAAGACTAAGTTTTGATATATCATCTATAATTATAATTGACAAGCATTTAGGGACCTGCGCAGTAGATACCTTTTCATTTTATTTCGATTCTCCTACTCCATAATGAACTTCTGATATAATATATAAGATGTATGTATAAAACAAAAATGCGCACACAGTTGAAAGTTTTTTACTCATATGATTTTATTGTACAGCAAATACATTATGCATATGTGAGATCTTATTAAAATAATAAACAAAAGCAAACAAATCAGTTATTATAATTTACATTATGTACTTGCAAATGAATCTATGTACATATGCCAAATAAAAACAAAGAAACAAATTCATCTCAAATAAAAAATATAAAAAAGCAAAAACAAAAAAAATCAGTTGAATTGTTCATATGACTAGCAAATTCATTTTTATATAGTAGACTTAGAGTATCTTTAATTATCCTTAATGAACTTCTAATATAATAAATAAGTTGTACCTATATAAAACAAAAATGGGCACACAGTTGAAAATTTTGTACTCATATGATTTTATTATTCAGCAAATACATTATGCATATTTGAGATCTTATTAAAATAATAAACAAAAGCAAACAAATCAGTTATTATAATTTACATTATATACTTGCAAATGAATCTATGTAAATATGCCAAAAAAAACGAAGAAACAAATTCATCTAAAATAAAAAATATAAAAACAACAAAAAAAAACAAATCACTTGAATTCTTCATTTTTATCTTTTTAAGTAACTGTTTCTAAATTTTGGTTATTTGTAGTAATAATATAGTTTTTATTAAAAGTATGTATTATGTAGGTATATATATACGTACCTCTTTAATGACAAAACTTTTTATTTTTAGTAATTTTATCACTAAATGCCACTTACTATAATGTGTCATAAATAAAACTTACTACCACAAATCTTTTTATTAAACACGAGTGGTTTCTGCTATATCGTGCGTAGTCTATGTCAGTACCTAAATTACTGTTTTTTTAAAAACTTTAAATTTGATTTCAACTTGAAATATAATTACTCAACAGGAGACCCTAGTTTATATATAGCTTAAAAATATCCGGGCCCAGAATAGATCCTTGAGGAATGCCTTTAATGCATATTTTATTCGAGATGAATGTAGAGCCAATTTTGACACTCTGGGTTCTGTTTTCAAGAAAAGATTTGAAGAATTTTAGCTGACTTTCGTTGAAGTTGAAATTACTAAGTTTCGCTAGCATGATGTTATGGTCTACACAATTAAATGCTTTCTGAAAATCTAAGAAAACAGTTATTCATAAGTCATTGTTTAAAAACAGCAGTACAAAATTTTATTGAAAGCAACAACAAAAATTAGTAAGAAGTTAAAAGTGCGAAAGAAAACTCAAAAGGACAAAAAGCAGAAAGACGAAAAAACAAAACGACAAACCAATTAAATTAACGGATGATAAAATAATATTTTGTCTTAGTTGCATCTTAAAATAAAACTTGATTATTTACTTATTAAACAACTTCGTGAAAGGCAAATTTGTTTATTTTTAAGAGAGTAGTCGTGTACAAATTTACAGTTCTGTAACACCTTTGGTTTTTGAAATATTTTTGCGGGTCCAAGGAGTTGTATGACAGCTACCCGAACCATTCAAAATTTCGAAAAAAATTTAAAATCATATTTGTTTATTTTTGAGACAGTACCTGTGTACAAATTTTCAGCTCTGTAGGACCTTTGGTTTTTGAAATACGCTCTTTTAGTGCTAGGAGTTGTATGGCAGCTACCCGAACCAGTCAGAATTTTGGAAAACAACATATCTCTGGTTCGATTCCAAGTAATAAAAAACCATCTTGTGAAGTTTGGTTGAAATTGGTCGATGGGTCTCGGAGGAGTTCTGACACAAACATACATACATGCATACAAACATTCTTCTTTATATATAAGAATATTAAGGTTGTTCGCCCCTGTAAAATAGTTAACATTAATATTTTGATAAATCTATATTATAATACACAAGAGCACGATTAGTGAAGGCACACTTTTCGTTGTTTTTCGTGTGCTTCGTTGTTTTTTTTCATTCAATCAATTTTTTTTTGTCGATTCTCTTTTGAGTCGAATTCTTTTTATTTATTTTTTATCTATCGCCTTTGGTTTTTTGCACTTTTAGTAGGAAAAAAAATTAGTTATAGGTTTTAATGTTACAAATTTTTGTGAGTTCGATTCTCTATTAATTCAAATTTTTTTTTTTTATTAAACAAATATTTTTTTGATTATTATGTATTATATTAATAATTTTTATAATGTAATATAATTAATGACAAAAAACAAGATTTTTTTAATAAAAAAATAGTAATTTTTAAATATTATTTCAACAAAATACGAAACCGTTTAGTTTAAAATAAATCTAGGCATACAAATTATGTAGACTTATACATACATGCATGGAATGTATTCACAGTTGACAGTTTTGACACTATGTGTAGATATCATGTAGATGTTAGCATATAATATAATATATTATACCTACCAATTAGCATTTATCCTACCTATATATGTATACTCAAACAATATAGGTAGTAGGTACAACAAATACAATATAATTTGTACTGTATTTTGGTTAGGAAGTCTTATTAGTAATTGGTGAAATGTTATGTATATTAAACCTATGTTAAAATTTTATTGTTCAAATTTATTTTACAGATTTTATAATATTTAATTTTAATAAAAAAGAAACATATCTTAATTTATCACTAAAAACTTATTAAAATATCTTACATACATTGTATATGTATATTATTAAAACTTTATTTGACAATTTATTTTTAAAAAAAAATAGGAGCAAAATTATATATTTATTAGAAGCTACATAAAAAACCATCTGATGGCCAATAATCAAACTACATAAGGTACATACAAGAAAAATAGTAAAATATTAGGTTTATTCAGTAACCTGTTCTAGATAGTTCTATATGAATATGAATAGTCATACGTTTGATAATTTCTTTAATGTCATTAGTCATAGTCATTTGAAAATACAAAATATAAGTATGTTTAATTTATAGATTGAAAAAGTACGGTTCAAAACTAAACCATCTAACAACCGATGTTCATTATTATTTTTGAAAATGATAGATATTTAAAAGGAGATTAAGCAATATTCTATATTTTTTTTTTATTTTTTTTATTTTTAATTAGAAGTTTCAATTTAAAATTTCACCCCATCTAAGACATTTTAACAACCTACAAAATTTTTTTTTTTAAATAAATTATTATTTATGTATACGGTTGTTTTCTAAGTAACATCAATACAAAAACAAAATATATTATTTACCTTCCAAGGATAAATTTAAATGATGGATACAATAATTCATAATGAAGCTGATTTTCCATTAAACCGTATAGCAAGTCTGAGGTATATCTATATGATTTCATTAGTTGTATTCCTATTTCAGTAGATTCAGTAGTTTCCGTTAATTTAACTTTTTTGCCCAAAAGTGCTCTGACCGTTTAAGTAGATTGTTTAAAATAGTTCTAAATTGATCTGTTTTATTCCGAATCTTTTTGTTCAAAAATTTTGTAGGTATATCTTTTTTTAATTTGAGCACCTGAATAGTCAAGTCAAGAAAACTTTGAACATTTGCCATGTTTAAAATATCTGAAAACAATGCATAGAATAATAATATTAATAGGAAACCACAAAAAAATAAAAATTTCTCAAAGTTTTAAGTTAATCTTTATAAAATTAACTCTTTTATTTATAAAATAAAAAAAAAATATCAGATATAGAATGAAAATTATTTTATAAGAATTTATTAGACATCAATTTCCAGTAAGTTTTGCATATGCAATATCAATCAATAAATCACAAGGTCAAAAATTTCAAAGAGTCGGAATTTATCTCCCTCAACCTACCTTCACCCATGGTCAGCTCTACACAATCCACTACTCTAAAAATTAAAATTCTTCCGGTAATTAATTATTTACTTAATATATTTAATTTAAATTATTTATTTAATTAATTAGAGTTGTAATCAGTAATAACGACACTGTAACGGACAATGTTGCATACCAGGAGGTTGACAATATGACAATGTTGCATATCAGGTCTAGAATACTTCATTTAATCCAATTGTTTCCTATATGATGAATTTTAAAACTCACTCAAAATGATTAGGAAACGGTACTAACCCATAGGTATGATTAGTGGCTTAATAAAATTATCAGACACTATTTTTTAATAACATTCCGACACACGTTTTCCCAATTAACGCGACAATCAATTAATCAATTAATTGAAATTTTGAAATTTTTTTGTGGTTTGCTATTAATATTACTATTCTATGTATTGTTGTCAGATACTTTCAATGTGTCAAATGTTTAATTTTATTGTGCCGTTTCACAGAAAAATTATTTTCTTTTGCTCGGCCGGGTATGTACCCAGGGGTTTCTTCTAGTATTACTATCTGCTCCTTTTGTAAGACAGAAAGTTTAAAATAATGTCTTTTGCATAGGCTAGAATGCAAAAAAAATATAAAGTGTTATTATTAAATTTGTGTAAGAAATTATTATTTGTATAATGTTTTAGTATATAATAAAGGGGTGTATAAAACAAATCTATTTTGAATGCAAAATATTTATGAAAACAAAGTGTTTTTTTTTTTAATTAATCAAAAGTATATAAGTAATCTGTATATAATTTGAATTGTGCTTAAGTATATAAAAAATTAGTATATAATTCAGTTGTGAGTTTCTTAGTATATAATATAATAGTACATAAGTAAGTTTTATTTTAAATGCAAATATATGAAAATATATAGAAATTAATATATAATTCAATTTTATTTTAAGTGGTAAAAATTTAATAATTAAGTGATAAAATGAAGAAAATTTATGAGAAATCCATTTTATATTAATTATAATAATTTTAATGATTAGTTTGTTATAAATTAAGAAAATGAAAATAAAGATTAATGGTATATTAAAGTATATATGAACAAGATAAATGAAACTTGTGATTTGAGAATGCATTTTTAAAGTATAAATATAGAAGTTAAATATTAAAAAAAATCAATAATATATTATCAATCCATGATTTTAAGTTCCTTTTTAATAAACTGAATGTCGTTAGCAGTGGAAACTTTATAAACTTTGCTAATATTATTATTTCTAAGAAAAGTTTTTTTTTAACCCAAAGAAATTCAAATTTCTGTGAAATTGTGTGATTTGTTAAGTTCAACTCAGCCTTGAAAAGGTGCTTATAATTTCGCTTCTCTGTTATCAATTCATTTTTAGCTGCTTCTGTGTTCAGTTGAAGTAATAAAAGCATGTTGTTATGATTGTGTTTATTATTCAATTGTGTGGGTTTTGCTATGTCTTTTTCGTCAATATTAGCGTCAATTTTTTTTTTGCTATATTTAAGGAACTTCTATTTGCAACTATCATATCATTTGGGAGTCCAGCCACAACAACATTTTTAAATTTCTTTGCTGTTGAGCTTCGTCTAAAACAAGTTTTAATTTATTTATTTTACGTTCTAAAATGCCTGATTTTTTAGCAGCATCTTCCTGTCTTTTCTTTAGCGGTTGTTAATATCTGTAAGTACATTGGTTCGACACAAAATGAAAGTGATATAATAAATATTAAAAAAATTGAACAAAAAGTTTCAAATACAACAAACTGTTTTTTTTTCCGTGGAATTTTTAAATGAATCGGTAAAAGATGAAATTATGGCAAAAAAAAGAAATCATAAACACATCTTCACTGCATAGTTCATTAAGTCTGAAGCGAACAGAGAAATATTTTTTTGTCACTATTTATCAAAGTTTCAAACAAAACTATTTCATGAGGCAAAAATAATCAAAACGTCACATAACTTTGAATATCTGTGGATATAAAAATAATCAAATTTGCATGCGGAAAAACAATGGCAGTAAGGTTTTTAAACTTTCATCACTTAATGAAATTGAATATATTAAAAAATCACTTATTACTTCTACTATTGATTAATACTAAAAAACAAACACTTAGTTTTAATATTTTTAAAAACTTATATCTTTATTATTATTATTATTTCTTTATTATGCCTTAATTAAATTATGCAGTTGAATTATTCAATTACCTTATTAAGAGCTTATACTAATGTATTTACACCTATGACAATAATTATGAACTATTCCATTTATAATATATTTTTTTAAGGGAAAATGGCAAGCAAAACCTTTTTGATCAATTTTTTTTTTTTAACCTAAAACTTAAAAACTAACTTAAACATAAAAATTTATACTTATATTTTATTTTTCTTTTTTTTAAATTCTTTTACACTTTTATTTCCTATTATTCCTATTTTATATTTTTTATTCTTTTTTCTATTTTCTATTATTATACATTTCAATTTACAAATTAAACAAATAAAACAAATTAAAAAAATACTATTAACAATTGAAATTTCTTATAGTATAATTTTATTGAATGATACGCATAGAACGAATTAACAAACTAACCTGTTTAGAAAATATATCCAGAAAACATGTGTATTTCGTTGATGTGACGTCGTTAATGTTATCGATAATTTTAATTGTACTGTTATCTTTGTTGTTGTCAGCAAATTTTATTTTCAAATTAAATTATGATGCATTTATATGACCAAGTAGATACCAATGGCGTATTAAATGTACAATATTTTTCTGATACAAATAATAGCTTAAATTATAAAAACAATCTTAATATATTATATCTCAATATTCAAAATCTACGTCATAAATTAAATAACCTAGAAATTTTAATAAATTCATATAATTGTGAAATACATGGACCTTTGCTTTTGAAATACGCTCTTTTAGTGCTAGGAGTTGTATGGCAGCTACCCGAAACAGTCAGAATTTTGGAAAACAACATATCTCTGGTTCGATTCCAAGTAATAAAAAACCATCTTGTGAAGTTTGGTTGAAATTGGTCGATGGGTCTCGGAGGAGTTCTGACACAAACATACATACATGCATACAAACATTCTTTTTTATATATAAGAATATTAAGGTTGTTCGCCCCTGTAAAATAGTTAACATTAATATTTTGATAAATCTATATTATAATACACAAGAGCACGATTAGTGAAGGCACACTTTTCGTTGTTTTTCGTGTGCTTCGTTGTTTTTTTTCATTCAATCAATTTTTTTTTGTCGATTCTCTTTTGAGTCGAATTCTTTTTATTTATTTTTTATCTATCGCCTTTGGTTTTTTGCACTTTTAGTAGGAAAAAAAATTAGTTAGTAGGATAATATTATTAATATAGGTTTTAATGTTACAAATTTTTGTGAGTTCGATTCTCTATTAATTCAAATTTTTTTTTTTTATTAAACAAATATTTTTTTGATTATTATGTATTATATTAATAATTTTTATAATGTAATATAATTAATGACAAAAAACAAGATTTTTTTAATAAAAAAATAGTAATTTTTAAATATTATTTCAACAAAATACGAAACCGTTTAGTTTAAAATAAATCTAGGCATACAAATTATGTAGACTTATACATACATGCATGGAATGTATTCACAGTTGACAGTTTTGACACTATGTGTAGATATCATGTAGATGTTAGCATATAATATAATATATTATACCTACCAATTAGCATTTATCCTACCTATATATGTATACTCAAACAATATAGTTAGTAGGTACAACAAATACAATATAATTTGTACTGTATTTTGGTTAGGAAGTCTTATTAGTATATTGGTGAAATGTTATGTATATTAAACCTATGTTAAAATTTTATTGTTCAAATTTATTTTACAGATTTTATAATATTTAATTTTAATAAAAAAGAAACATATCTTAATTTATCACTAAAAACTTATTAAAATATCTTACATACATTGTATATGTATATTATTAAAACTTTATTTGACAATTTATTTTTAAAAAAAAATAGGAGCAAAATTATATATTTATTAGAAGCTACATAAAAAACCATCTGATGGCCAATAATCAAACTACATAAGGTACATACAAGAAAAATAGTAAAATATTAGGTTTATTCAGTAACCTGTTCTAGATAGTTCTATATGAATATGAATAGTCATACGTTTGATAATTTCTTTAATGTCATTAGTCATAGTCATTTGAAAATACAAAATATAAGTATGTTTAATTTATAGATTGAAAAAGTACGGTTCAAAACTAAACCATCTAACAACCGATGTTCATTATTATTTTTGAAAATGATAGATATTTAAAAGGAGATTAAGCAATATTCTATATTTTTTTTTTATTTTTTTTATTTTTAATTAGAAGTTTCAATTTAAAATTTCACCCCATCTAAGACATTTTAACAACCTACAAAATTTTTTTTTTTAAATAAATTATTATTTATGTATACGGTTGTTTTCTAAGTAACATCAATACAAAAACAAAATATATTATTTACCTTCCAAGGATAAATTTAAATGATGGATACAATAATTCATAATGAAGCTGATTTTCCATTAAACCGTATAGCAAGTCTGAGGTATATCTATATGATTTCATTAGTTGTATTCCTATTTCAGTAGATTCAGTAGTTTCCGTTAATTTAACTTTTTTGCCCAAAAGTGCTCTGACCGTTTAAGTAGATTGTTTAAAATAGTTCTAAATTGATCTGTTTTATTCCGAATCTTTTTGTTCAAAAATTTTGTAGGTATATCTTTTTTTAATTTGAGCACCTGAATAGTCAAGTCAAGAAAACTTTGAACATTTGCCATGTTTAAAATATCTGAAAACAATGCATAGAATAATAATATTAATAGGAAACCACAAAAAAATAAAAATTTCTCAAAGTTTTAAGTTAATCTTTATAAAATTAACTCTTTTATTTATAAAATAAAAAAAAAATATCAGATATAGAATGAAAATTATTTTATAAGAATTTATTAGACATCAATTTCCAGTAAGTTTTGCATATGCAATATCAATCAATAAATCACAAGGTCAAAAATTTCAAAGAGTCGGAATTTATCTCCCTCAACCTACCTTCACCCATGGTCAGCTCTACACAATCCACTACTCTAAAAATTAAAATTCATCCGGTAATTAATTATTTACTTAATATATTTAATTTAAATTATTTATTTAATTAATTAGAGTTGTAATCAGTAATAACGACACTGTAACGGACAATGTTGCATACCAGGAGGTTGACAATATGACAATGTTGCATATCAGGTCTAGAATACTTCATTTAATCCAATTGTTTCCTATATGATGAATTTTAAAACTCACTCAAAATGATTAGGAAACGGTACTAACCCATAGGTATGATTAGTGGCTTAATAAAATTATCAGACACTATTTTTTAATAACATTCCGACACACGTTTTCCCAATTAACGCGACAATCAATTAATCAATTAATTGAAATTTTGAAATTTTTTTGTGGTTTGCTATTAATATTACTATTCTATGTATTGTTGTCAGATACTTTCAATGTGTCAAATGTTTAATTTTATTGTGCCGTTTCACAGAAAAATTATTTTCTTTTGCTCGGCCGGGTATGTACCCAGGGGTTTCTTCTAGTATTACTATCTGCTCCTTTTGTAAGACAGAAAGTTTAAAATAATGTCTTTTGCATAGGCTAGAATGCAAAAGAATGCTGAATATTTAAAAAATTTAAAAGTGGCTTCATTATTAAAAATAATAATAAAGTTATTCTATCGTATGTTATGGGCATTATCTTTATCAGTTGTATTGATATGAATAGTTTGTTATTTTGCGTCGTACTTGCAGCATCAGGAAATATATAAAGAATTGTGATTTCTTTTAAAACGTAAATTGTGAATTTTTTCTTTAATAAAATATAAAGTGTTATTATTAAATTTGTGTAAGAAATTATTATTTGTATAATGTTTTAGTATATAATAAAGGGGTGTATAAAACAAATCTATTTTGAATGCAAAATATTTATAAAAACAAAGTGTTTTTTTTTTTAATTAATCAAAAGTATATAAGTAATCTGTATATAATTTGAATTGTGCTTAAGTATATAAAAAATTAGTATATAATTCAGTTGTGAGTTTCTTAGTATATAATATAATAGTACATATGTAAGTTTTATTTTAAATGCAAATATATGAAAATATATAGAAATTAATATATAATTCAATTTTATTTTAAGTGGTAAAAATTTAATAATTAAGTGATAAAATGAAGAAAATTTATGAGAAATCCATTTTATATTAATTATAATAATTTTAATGATTAGTTTGTTATAAATTAAGAAAATGAAAATAAAGATTAATGGTATATTAAAGTATATATGAACAAGATAAATGAAACTTGTGATTTGAGAATGCATTTTTAAAGTATAAATATAGAAGTTAAATATTAAAAAAAACCAATAATATATTATCAATCCATGATTTTAAGTTCCTTTTTAATAAACTGAATGTCGTTAGCAGTGGAAACTTTATAAACTTTGCTAATATTATTATTTCTAAGAAAAGTTTTTTTTTAACCCAAAGAAATTCAAATTTCTGTGAAATTGTGTGATTTGTTAAGTTCAACTCAGCCTTGAAAAGGTGCTTATAATTTCGCTTCTCTGTTATCAATTCATTTTTAGCTGCTTCTGTGTTCAGTTGAAGTAATAAAAGCATGTTGTTATGATTGTGTTTATTATTCAATTGTGTGGGTTTTGCTATGTCTTTTTCGTCAATATTAGCGTCAATTTTTTTTTTGCTATATTTAAGGAACTTCTATTTGCAACTATCATATCATTTGGGAGTCCAGCCACAACAACATTTTTAAATTTCTTTGCTGTTGAGCTTCGTCTAAAACAAGTTTTAATTTATTTATTTTACGTTCTAAAATGCCTGATTTTTTAGCAGCATCTTCCTGTCTTTTCTTTAGCGGTTGTTAATATCTGTAAGTACATTGGTTCGACACAAAATGAAAGTGATATAATAAATATTAAAAAAATTGAACAAAAAGTTTCAAATACAACAAACTGTTTTTTTTTTCGTGGAATTTTTAAATGAATCGGTAAAAGATGAAATTATGGCAAAAAAAAGAAATCATAAACACATCTTCACTGCATAGTTCATTAAGTCTGAAGCGAACAGAGAAATATTTTTTTGTCACTATTTATCAAAGTTTCAAACAAAACTATTTCATGAGGCAAAAATAATCAAAACGTCACATAACTTTGAATATCTGTGGATATAAAAATAATCAAATTTGCATGCGGAAAAACAATGGCAGTAAGGTTTTTAAACTTTCATCACTTAATGAAATTGAATATATTAAAAAATCACTTATTACTTCTACTATTGATTAATACTAAAAAACAAACACTTAGTTTTAATATTTTTAAAAACTTATATCTTTATTATTATTATTATTTCTTTATTATGCCTTAATTAAATTATGCAGTTGAATTATTCAATTACCTTATTAAGAGCTTATACTAATGTATTTACACCTATGACAATAATTATGAACTATTCCATTTATAATATATTTTTTTAAGGGAAAATGGCAAGCAAAACCTTTTTGATCAATTTTTTTTTTTTAACCTAAAACTTAAAAACTAACTTAAACATAAAAATTTATACTTATATTTTATTTTTCTTTTTTTTAAATTCTTTTACACTTTTATTTCCTATTATTCCTATTTTATATTTTTTATTCTTTTTTCTATTTTCTATTATTATACATTTCAATTTACAAATTAAACAAATAAAACAAATTAAAAAAATACTATTAACAATTGAAATTTCTTATAGTATAATTTTATTGAATGATACGCATAGAACGAATTAACAAACTAACCTGTTTAGAAAATATATCCAGAAAACATGTGTATTTCGTTGATGTGACGTCGTTAATGTTATCGATAATTTTAATTGTACTGTTATCTTTGTTGTTGTCAGCAAATTTTATTTTCAAATTAAATTATGATGCATTTATATGACCAAGTAGATACCAATGGCGTATTAAATGTACAATATTTTTCTGATACAAATAATAGCTTAAATTATAAAAACAATCTTAATATATTATATCTCAATATTCAAAATCTACGTCATAAATTAAATAACCTAGAAATTTTAATAAATTCATATAATTGTGAAATACATGTTATCGCTTTAACTGAAATTTGGCTGAAAGAAGATGAAAATTGCTTTTTTAATATACCTGGGTATGAATCTTATTTTGCGAATCTACAGGTTCCTTATGGCGGATCAGCAATATATGTTTCCAAAAAGATTAGTAGTACTCTAGTTGATAAAGAAGAATTTAACTTTAACTTTAATTAAGAAACTGACAATTGATCTACCAAAATAACGTATTAATATTATGTCTATATATCGTCATCATAAAATGCGAGTTTTAGATTTCATCAATAAACTTGATGAAATTACGCACAAATTCCGACATTCTATTATTTTGGGAGACTTTAATATTAATTTGTTAAATCCTGGATGTAAAGAAGTAGAGAACTATACAAATACATTATTCAGTAATGGAAATATTATCTATAATAAATTATCAGAACAATTTGCTACTAGGGTAATTTCCAAAACAATTATTGATCACATCATATCTGATATCAACCAACATATGTACTATTTTCATATCTATGACACTTCTCTCTCTGACCATCAATTATTTTTTGTAAGCGTAGACATTAAGCCTATTAAAGAAAAATTAAATTTATGTAAAACAGTGTTGATGTATGAAAACTTAGAAAATCCGGTTATCTGGAGTGCCCTAAAATCAATAAACAATTTTGATAATTTTGTAGAAAAAATGACTCAAATAGTTGAAAACAATACCAAAATTATTTCAATTAAAAATGATAATAAAAGGCATGAATGGATAACAGATGAAATACTGAAAAAAATGAAAATACGTGATTCATATTTTAAATACAAGAAAAATATACAGATGATCCCCATGTTCAAAAGTTATACAAAGACTCTAAGAAAGAAGTTGAAAAATTAGTTCTTGAAGCAAAGAAAAATTTCTATTCAAAAAAACTTTCTAATAACCCTAATAACAGTAAAGCACTCTGGAGTGTCTATAAAAAAATTATGTTCAACAAGGACACAAAAGAAAGAACATGCAATATCAAATCATTAGAGGTCGAAAATTGTATTATTTCTGGAGATATAGAAATTGCTGAATGTATAAATAAATTTTTTATAAATGTTGTTGAAAAATTGATATTCCAAATGTTTCAATGGATCAAAATTATATGAATAATTTTATGCCTAATATTTATTCAAACTTTGTCTTGACCCCTACTAACACGGATGAAGTTAAAAAAGTTATTCTATCATTGAATTCGGCTGCAGCTACAGGTTAAGATAAGATATCAAAGAAACTAATCAAAAGATTTTGTGAATCATTCAGCTCGACAAGATTGGAAATTTATTAACATTTCCTTTCAAGCATCATGTTTTCCTCAGTCATTGAAAAAAGCAATAGTTACTCCAATTTACAAAGGTGGTAGCAAAGTTATTTGTTCTAACTATCGGCCTATATCTGTACTCACAGCTTTCAAAAGTTTTCGAAACTATAATAAAAATTTGTCTTGTAAACTTTCTAAAAAATAACAATATACTTCATAAGAAGCAATATGGGTTTGAGGTAAATTCTAACACAACTGCGGCTTGCTTAAGCTTGACTGACTTCACCTCTCAAAAAATTCTGACGACGGTAAGTTTGTCGCATGTATCTTTCTAGATTAACAGAAGGCTTTCGACTGCGTTGATCACGAGATTTTGTTAAAAAAGTTTCAATTGATGAATTTCACAGGAAGCGAACTACAATTTTTTCACTCATACTTATTCAATCGACAACAAACAAGAAATGTAAAACAAGCAACACTATAAATGATTGGCTTAATAAACGTCGTCTGGCTGTAAATATCAAAAAACCCAAAATTATGATTTTCGAAAATAAGAAAGTAAATAATACCTCCTTTCTTCTTAATGGTAGTCCTCTTAGCGTGGTGACAACTTTCAAATATCTGGGTCTGGTGCTTAATAGTAAACAAAAATGGAAGGAACATGTTGAACATATAATTAAGAAAATGTCTCCATATATATTTATTCGACTCGACTTCGAAAATTTCTTTCTCCTAACATGTTGTGTTATATTTTTGGTTCCTACATATTATCAAATATAACATATCTTAATCCAATATGGAGGAGAGCACCCGAATATACGTTAGCCAAATTAAATATTACATACAAAAAAGCAATTAAAATTATATATTATTCTCCAATAATATTTCCTAGCGAACAATTATATAACAACAAATACATAAGCTTAGAAAATATTCGCAGAAAAGAGCTATATCTGATAGAATTTAAGGTAGTAAATAATCTCATCAAACACAATTTCATATTAAACAGAAACGTAGACATCCATACCCATAATACTAGGAATAAATCCACCTTTTACTTAAGCCTTTTTAAAACCAATAATCAGAAAAATAATGTACTTTACAACTGTTTGAAAGTTTATAATGAATTAACGCCTGAATTAAAAATACCGATAACATATCACCAAAGACCGTTAATATATAAAGATACGCAAAAGTAGTTTGATCGTATAAAGATTAGAGTTGAGATGGTACATAACGATCTTACTATTTCATATTAAAACATAAACAAGCACACACCATTAAAAAAACAAGAATTTAAAAAAAACAAAAACGCATATATATAACAAATATTTTAAGCCAAACCAATGCTATTAACAAAATATAGTGTACTATATATTATGCTGTGCAAATGATAAATATATATGTATTGGCTGTACACAGTATACACACTGGTATAGATCCATATATAGTTATATATCTATTTAGAATTTTATTTTCTGTTCTTTTTTATTCTCTGATCTGTTTTTCAATTCTTGCAAAAGTTTCGTTTTTATATTTTGGTTGAATTGAATGAAAAAGTGTGAATTGTTGAATGTAGGTATAGTTACATATAAAATAAATGTGCTAATTTCACAAAATAAATTGTCTTGATATCTCGCCAACATTTTCAATAGAATATAAATTTTTTATAATGGTTATTATCTTATTGTTTTTGATGAATCTGAAGTTTTGATATTGTACCTCGATTCTTGGGTATATATTTAATTTACTATAAAATTACTATTATATTAATACACTACAGATCAAATTTTGTAATTTGTATTACATATTTGTATTATTAATTGTTATAAATTACTATTTATTTCATAAAAGCAGATAGCAACTAATAAAATAATATTAATAAATTGTACCTACTACAATTTAAAACATTACTATTATTAAAATCATTCAGTCAAAATAACCTTAAATTTACTTATTCATTTATTCAATTTATGCAACTCTAATTAACGTCAACACAATTCTTTTGCATTATATGATTTCTTTTTTATGATTTGGAGTTATTCTGAGGATATGCACATTTTTGTTTTTTATTTTGTTTTTACATTGTTGCATAATTTAATTATTTGTTGATCTCATATGTAACATTTAGAAAGATGTTTTGTTGTTGTTATCTTTGCTAATTGTTATTAATTTATTACAGAGAGTTAAAAATTAATAAGATGATTATTGGAGAAGTTAAATTTCAGTTATTGCAAATGATTATAATTTCAGATTATTGCAACTAAAACAAAATAAAAAATTATTTATAATTTCTATTTATGCATCAAATAGAAATTCATATAATTTTATAACAGAATTCAAACAAATATTTGAGGTTTTGAGGTTAAACAATCTTAATCATTATTACGTACTAGCTGGCGATTTAAACGCAAAGTACACTTTCTGGTAAGATAGAGTGAACAACAGTAGAGGTACACAACTACACAAATGGCTACAAAATAATAAAATCCTTTACAAAAGTAAACTGTTTCTAACTGACGCACCAACACTTCCACCAACACTTCCTTTCGCTAATTCTTACATAGATCTAGTAATCTCGGATGTCAGAATTTGTTCCACGCAAACTATACCATTTGATAGTGACCATAAAGCTTTTTGCATATTAATCACTTTAAGCAACGATGAGCTGTTACTTAATGAATTACCGCGAAAAAACAAGTTTGGTTTCTCTAAGGCTAAATGGAACACATTTAAAAATAATTTAGATTTTAATTACGTAAGCAATTACTCCGTCGATGAAAATCTTATAGTCGACAACAACAATATACCAAATCATAATATCGACTACCACTTGCTTCAGCTAAACAATATCATTCTAAAAACAATGAATGAAGTCATACCCAAAAATGAAAATACAAGCAATATAAATAAATTTTATTCGAAAAAACTTAAAATTCTTCTGAACAAAAAAACCAGCTTAATGAAAGATATTCATAAAATCAGATATAGACTTAATTTTTCCACATTTAACTTACAATTATTGAAAAGTCTACTAAATAACATAAAAACACTTATTAAAGAACAACTTTATTTAGAAATTAAGAAATACTGACAACGCCGACTTCGTAAGATATCAAATAAAAAAAAATCCAATAAGTTCCCAGAAATAAACAGAATATTTCGTAATAAAAAATCTAACCTAATTTCTAATTTACATAATAACCAAAATGACATTTCATTGATTAGCCAAAATAACATAGATGCAAGCCACCTAAAAAAAACCAAAACAAATAAATACGTATTGCAAGACCAAATACAAATATATAACGTATTAGGGTCTCACTTAGAAAATACACATAAAACTCAAAAAATATAAAAAAAAAAACTTCTTAATTCAAAAATAAAACTTCTGCTGGAATAGACAATATACCAAACATAGTATTAAAAAATTTGAGTAGTCTAATAATTTCTAAATACGTAATATTATTTAATAATGCAATAAACAATTCGTATTTTCCACAAATTTGGAAAACATCGAAAATTATTTTGCTAAAGAAACCAGACAAAGATCCAAACGACCCGAATAATTATCGACCAATTAGTCTGATGCCAAATATTAGTAAAATTTTTGAAACCCTAATCTACGACAAAGTTCAATATCTAGCTACCTTGCGTAATATTATACCCAAAACCAGTTTGGTTTTTGGTATAAACATAGTACTAATCACACAATTACTAAATTAACTTCCGATATCGGTTGGTTTGTTAATAAAAATTTCGGCATCGGTGCTTGTCTAATAGATTTAGAAAAGGCATTCAACTCAATTTGGTTGGATGGTTTAATTTATAAATTAATGCAATATGGCTTCCCAACCTCCTTAAAAATGATTATCAAGAACATGTTATATAATAACACATTCCTGATTGCGAATCAATCAACTTCGACCGGAAAAAAATTCTTCATAGAAAATGGCCTTCAACGAGGTACGGTGAATTACCTCTTCTTTTTTCCATCTACATAGTAGATTTAATGAATTTATTAGACAGTGTCAAAGGAAATAGCTACACGTTGGGTTTTGCCGATGATATAATAGTTTATTCAGCGGATAGCGAAGTAAGCACCATTCAAACAAAAGCTCAAAAAATGTTCAATATCATTTTGGACTATTGCAAAATATGGAAATTAAAAGTGAACTTTAATAAATGTGAAACTGTATTATTCCGAAATACGGTCGACAAAACAAGTTCAGATATTAAAAAGAATTGGAAACGTTTCTCTATCAAATCTCCTAATGGCTCTAGCAAACAAAAAAGTTGTCAAATATTTTGGTGTTCTTCTGCATCGTAATTTCAACTACATCGAACATGTTAAATATACAATCGCTAAAGGAAATAAGTCCTATATGGCAGCAAAAAAGCTTTTTTACAATAAGAATATAAGTAACGAAGTAAAAATAATCTGTTACCAAACATTAATTAGGCCAACCCTTGCATATGGTGTGCCCATATGGTACAATATCAATGCAAGTCTAATGGAAAAATTGCGTAAGTTTGAAAGAAATTCATAAGAGTTTGTACTAATATATCCAGAAAGCCCGAGTCCAATTACAAATATTATTACTCCAATAAATATTTGTATAAGGAAGCAAACATAATCAGAATCGACAATTTTCTAATCAAATTGATTCGAAAACATTATGATAGAGCACTAAACACTCCAGAAAATGGTTTGATATCACATATATTTTACCACAATGAGGAGTACATAAAAAAAACAATGCTCACGGGATTTATTGCACCCGAGCATTTTATATTCCTTGATCAAAATGGTTATATTCAAGACCACAATCATGTCCCTATACCATATCACTATAGTAGACGGGCCACATGTAAGATCATTGATTACAATCCGCGCCACATAAATGGAGATAACTTAAAATACAACATGTCTATACCAGATAGGGACAAAAAAATTAAAAGAGAATATTGGTGGTTAGAAAACACATTCAACCAGAATTAGGTACTACATACATATTAGGTTTAACAATTAGGTTAAATTAGATTAAGTAGGCTTAATAATTAGGTTAAGTAAGGTTAATTTGGTCTAGGCTTTTATTTAACAAAAAAACAGATTTAATATTGATTTTTAAGCCTTATTTTTACAATATATAATATAAGAATAAACATGTTAACATACAGTAATAATTACGAGCGAAACAAAATAAATAGTAAGAAAATAAAATTAACATAAAAATTTAAAATAAGTTTAAATGTTAATAGTAATTAGTTATAGTAAAGCCGTTTTTCTTAAACTTTTTCTAGGCCACGATAGTTTTAAGTTTATCTCAAAGGCAAATAATAAAAGTTAAAATAAACTAGGTAGGGATATCTACCAAAGTGTCGGCAGAGACCACGGCTGCCGGAGAGGGCTTGGCTGAAGGTACTAGACTTTCAGATGAGTGGCCAGTGGGGAACAACAATTAAGACAAGCTGATTAACCCTTTTAAAAAGAGTGCGAGGGTTCCAAGGTCGCCATCAAGGATGACCGAGCCAATAATTGATATACGGAGTCAAAATAATAAAGAACCAAATGAAAACCATATACTCCAAAAGAGGCTAAGCGAAATAGAGGCATTATGTATGTCACTAAAAAAAGAAGTTTCGGCATTAAGAGCAGAAAACGAAGCTTTGAAAAAAAGAGAAAAACGTAATGCACCAAATGAAATCATCGAGCAAAAAGAATATTTCACGGATGAAGATGAATTGAGCAGAGAAACTGACTGGCTGCTCAAAAAAAAACAAAAGATCAAATAAAAAAGAAAAGCTACTTCTTCACCTGAAGTTGAATCGTCACCATCTGGTTTAACAAAAACCTGTGAGGAAAAAAACTCCAAAACAACTGAATTTGTGAGTAAAAGGAAAATCAAAATTCCACCTCTAATCATAAGTAACATAAATGATTTCAAACCATTAAGTAAAATGCTGCAAGCTAAAAATATGAAATATGAAATAAAAATGCTAAACAATAAGCAGCTGAAAATAAATCTGGGGACGGAAATGGATTATAGAAATCTAGCTAAAGATCTCAATGATACCAAATACAAATGGCGTACTTATGAAAGCAAAATAAATAGACCAATAAAAGTCATGGCACGCGGCTTGCACCAATCTTGCTACCAGAAGATATAATAAGTGAGCTTCATAATAGACAATTCAATATCATCAATGCAGTAAATATGATAAAGAAAGTCAAGGAAAATGATAAACAGGTAACTGTTAAACTTCCAATTTTCATGCTTACCTTTGATAGTAAGGAATACATGAAAAAAATTTACGAAATCAATCATATTCAAAACATGATAGTTTATATTGAACCTCTGAGAAAAAGCAAAGATATTCTTCAGTGCAAAAGATGTCAGCGTTATTATCATAAGCAGAAATTTTGTAATAGGGAGCCTATATGTGTGAAATGTGCTGGTAAACATTTAACAGCAGAATGCGATAAGCTGAAAACTTCACAACCAAAATGCTCCAACTGCCAAGAGTCTCATCCAGCAAATTACAGAGGATGTCTTATTGCCAAAGAACTTAAGAAAAGGAGAAACTCTGTTTACCCAAAATTAGTTCAAAGGCAACAACCAAGAACATTTATATCAAAGAAAGTAATAAAGGGAGTAACTTATTCTGCCATAGCAAAAGGCAAATACAATGAGGATGTCTATCAAAGCAATAAAAATATGAGAATAAAAAAATCGAGATTTCACTGCTGATGAAACACCTCGAATAGCTTATTCATCAAATGCAAATAATCAAACGCCGAGAAGAACTCGTTCGTCAAACAATCAAATGCCGAGAAGAGCTCGTTCAACAAATACGAAATTGATTCCAGAAAACAGCACGGAACTATATTAAAAACAATGGAAAAACTAATGAGTCTGGTAGATAGAATCTCACTAAGATTAGATAACTTGGAAAGTAGGTATACTGTTAAGTATCCTGACACGCCACGTAACTCAATTAGATAATGTATAAAGACAAAATCACTATATGTACTTGGAATGCGAATGGCATTAACAACAAAAAACAAGAATTGGAAATGTTCCTAAACTTACGAAACATAGATGTCTGTCTCGTGTCAGAAACCCATCAAACAAAGGGGCACAATTTAGTAATTCGTGGATACAAAGTATATCATACAACGCACCCTGACCATCTACCAAAAGGAGGTAGTGCGGTCATAGTAAATGATATTATTACTCATCATGAACATTGTAATATACAAAGTACAGAAATGCAACTCACAGCCGTACAAATAAGGTGCACAAAGCAAAATATCAACGTAGGAGCGCTGTACTGCCCACCCAATCACGCTATTAAAAAACATATGTTCCAGAGCTTATTAATGAAATTAGGTGAAAGATTTATTCTTGGAGGTGACTAGAATGCTAAACATCTAGAATGGGGCTCCATGATGACCCTTACTCGAGGTAAAGAACTGAGAGAGGCGCTGAGAGAAACAGGTTGCTTATTTCTTTCAAGAGGAAAACCAACATATTGGCCTGCAGATATAAACAAAACTCCTGATCTGTTAGACTTTTTTATAATGAAAAAGGTATCAACTAATTTCACATCTATAGAAGATAATTATGACCTCAATTCCGACCATTCTGTTGTCATCCTAAAATTAAATACAACAATAGTGAAAAATCTAGTAAACCATTTTTAACCAACTCATCTACAGATTGGTTAAGCTTCAAAAAGATTCTGCTAGAAAAAATTCACTTAAGAGTAACATTAGACAATGAGGAAGAACTAGAAGCTGCTACTGAAAAACTTATGCAAGCTGTCCAGTTTGCAGCTTGGAGTAGTAGTAAGACAAAAAAATCAAAAAAAATCACATAGATATCCGGTGTATATCCTTAACATGGTAAAAGAGAAACGAAAAGCGAGAAGGAGGTGGCAACAAACGCATGACCCATCCAGCAAAACGGATCTTAATAATAAAAGTCAGGAGCTAAAGAGAGAAATAAAGAAATTATATGACAGATCTCTGAATTATTACCTAGAAAATTTAACAGCTACTATAGAAACAAATTATTCTGTATGGAAAGCTACGAGTAAAATGAATAAGTCTATTGTGCATTCTGCACCACTGAGCAAAAATTATGGCTCATGGGCAAGGAGCGATAAAGAAAAAGCTGACACTTTTGCAGATCATATCGCTGAAATTTTTAAGCCCAATGAAATGAACACTGTTATTGATCTAACTGAAATATATAACCATGAAGATATAAATATTCCCTTAATAAGTCGAAAAGAAGTAATTAAGGAAATAAAAAACCTAAAATTAAATAAAGCACCAGGTTTTGATTTAATAACTTCAAATGTGCTAAAAAATATACCCAACAAAGTTCTCACACTCTTGGTATATATAATGAATGCATGTATTAAGCTTAAACACGTACCTAGTATATGGAGAGTTGCCGAAATAATAATGATCCAAAAACCAGGAAAGCCTGCTAACGACACCAAATCCTACAGGCCGATATCTTTGCTCCCTACAATATCGAAGTTGTTTGAAAAATTACTATTGAGAAGGATTCAACCCCTCATAGAAAACAGGAATATAATAACTTATCAACAATTTGGGTTTAGGCAAAAACACTCAACAAAAGATCAAGTACATCGAATAACAGACATTATAGAAAGGGCACTGGAAAATAAACAAATTTGTTCTTCAGTATTTCTAGATGTAGCCCAAGCTTTTGATAAGGTTTGGCATGGAGGACTCATCAAAAAGCTAAGTTGTTTGCTGAATAGTATGACGAAATTTACAACTGGTGCAAAAAATGGAAAATTAAATTAAATGAAGCCAAATCTAGTCATGTAAACTTCACCTATAAAAACATAGTAACTCCTCTCTCAGTTAAAATTAATGATGCCGTGATTCCATACGAGAATAAAGCTAAATATCTTGGCATGACCTTGGATGCAAAACTGAAATGGAAAGAGCATGTGAAAATCAAAAAACAAGAACTCCAGTTAAAATATAGAGAAACATACTGGCTGATGGGGCGGAATTCTACGGTCTCGACCTATAACAAAGTTTTGATGTATAATCAAATATTGAAGCCAGTCTGGGCATACGGTATTCAAATATGGGGATGTGCCAAACAAATCCATATTCAAACTGTCCAAACGTTCCAAAATAAGGTACTGCGCAACATAGTCAATGCTCCATGGTATGTTCGCAATGCCGATATTCATCGAGATCTGAAGATCTCATCTATAAAAGACGAAATAATGACGCTGCACGGCATAAAACTCGTCTGATCCAACATGTCAATACCGAAGCTTCTAGCTTAATTGACAATCAAAACTTTGTGAAGCGACTAAAACGAACAAGACCACTTGAGTTAGGTTAAAACCTTTTATCTATTAAAACCTTATTGGATTTTGGTAGATCAAAGGTATCTTAGTTTCTTTGAGTTAAATGTAAATTAATGGTTAGTCTATAAGACTAGTTTTAATGTTGCAATAATGATAGGAGTTTTTAGTGGGTTAAAGTCCCACAGTCCTTCAAACTGCCTTTCCTGGTAATAGGTAGTCCCTGAAGCCTCTTTCGATGATTTACTACTATCTGACAAAAAAAAAAAAAATTGAAATTAGCACATTTATTTTATATGTACTTATACCTATATTCAACAATTCACATTTTTTTTTCAATTCAACCAAAATATTAAAAGGAAACTTTTGCAAGGAGAATTGAAAAAGATAAAAATAAATTTCTAATTAGACATATATAATTAGACTATATATGTATCTATACCAGTGTGTATACTGTGTACAGCCAATACATATATATTTGCACAGCATAATATAGAGTACACTATATTTTGGTATTAACATTGATTTCGCATTATATATCATAATGTGTTTTTTTTTTAACTCTTGTTTCTTTAATGGTGTGTGCTTGTTTATGTTTTAATATGAAAAAGTCAGATCGTAAAAATGTCCCATCTCAACTCTAATCTTTATACGATCAAACTTCTTTTGTGTATCTTTATATATTAAGGGTCTTTGGTTTTACTTTGTTGTGCAATAAAACCAATAATTTTATTAGGGTAAATTTTAAGTCATCATATTTTTTTATTTTTTTTTAAGAACTAATATTTTTTTTGTTGTGTAATAAAATCAATAATTTATTACGTTAAATTTAATATGAGTTACAATTTTGTAATTTTTTTTAAGACTGATTTTTTAAAATGGAATTGTAAAAAAAAATCAGTTCACTTGAAAGCTTAAAATAGAGAAGTAAAAAATTTATTAAGTAAATAAATTTTCTTTTATTTTTTTCCTTTACAAATTCACGAACAAATAACTATATATATTTTTTTTATATTCATATTATCATTAGGTTCGTTCAGTAGCATTAACCGGTAGATCTGGAATCCATTTTGGATCCATGTACCATATATCTGGCCACTGAACGCAATTCACCACAAAAATTTACCGCAATACGAGCGCCATCACCGGAAAATATAATGAGTATTTTTAAAAATAAATTAAATTTGAATGGAACAATATTTATTATCATACATATAATTTATTTTTTATAACTCTTAATTTAAGTTTTATGTACATAAATCTTCCTTAAGAATTTAAATTTTCACACTAATTCAAAAAACAATGGCGATTTAAATTGAACAACTTTCACAAAAAATATAAACATTTAATTTTGCTAACAGTAGATGTCACAACACTCAACATAAAAATTGTTGTTGTTGTTTTTACATATAAAAAGTCAGATCCATGAAATGTATCTCGAATTTTCATTAGCCGCAATACATTAACCGATATATTTACCACACCGTTCAGTAAACAGCTCCATGGATATGTGGATTTCAGATCCATTGGTTAATTTTACTGAACGTTACCATTTATATTGTATAATGCCTGAATTATGTGTATGTAAAACAGATGTTAGGCGTAGTGGCTCGAACATTCAATGCACTAATTCTTACATTTATTCAAAGTCATGACATTCGCTAACAGAGTCTGTTTGCGTGAAAAAAGAGACAAAAATAAGATAATATTCGTTAGTAAATAACAATACCAACAATACTTCAAAATTAATGAGAATGAAAAATTACATTTGCCCATGTATTTGCCTAAGATATTTACCTCTTGAACAGAATGAACGCAGCCATCGCGCAACAAACAAAGTTTCTAAATCTCAAAAGCGCAGCGATCTAACTTTGTGCACAGAATGCAAAACGTTGAAAGCGTTAACTGACATTGTTTTGCTTACTTTTTCTTATTAAATAAATTTTCAAGAAAATTAATAAATGTTAAATATATGTTATAAATTTATAAATTAATTTTATTATATTATATCTGAGCTATGCCGCTTTTTCCATTTTAAATTTTGTTTTTTATTATATTAGCTCTCCCGCTTTTTTTATTTTAAATTTTTTTTTATTTTAAAATTGATTTTATGATTTGATTACATGATATGGAAATGAATATAAGCAAAACAATTTAATTTGTATTAATGTGTCGTACTACAGTCACACAATAATTTCACTCTTACATACATATTCAAATAAAAAATATTTTTATTAGTTGTCAAAGTAGAATTCCTGCGTTGAAGTTAAAACTTTTTCAACTTCTGCGCGATGACTTGACTTTCTGTGCATTTGCATATGTTTTCATATGTTTCAACTTTCAAAGTAGTATTTCTGCGCGATGACTGCGTGATGCTCATTCTGTTCAAGGTATCAATTTTGTTTTTTTTTTTTTTTTTTGTATTTGCTTTCAACCAATTTGAGCGCGCTGTGAATAATTTTATAAATTTGGCAGATATTTTTTTGTTTAAACAAAGTTTTAGAGCATTAAATATAAATAAAAAAATATAAATTTAATATCAAAATAAAGTTTTGAATTTGTACTTTAATTATATAAAAAAATATTACATAAAATATATTTTAAAATTTTTAAAATTGTTGGTAAAAGAAAATGGTGAAAAAAAATTGTGATAATGAAAAATAATTTGTTATGTGTTTCACTCTTTTTTGAAAAGTGTAAATGTTTTTTTTCAAATGGCAAGGTCTTTTTTAAATCAATTTTTCTATAATAAAACATTAAAGTAAATAATATTTGTTTTTACTATTCGATCTAAAAAATACAAAATTTTAATTTCTTTTTACAACAAAACTCGGAAAAAAATTATATTTTTTCAGTAATTAGACTTAAAAAATCTGGTCCTTATTCTTCCTATGCTGGCCTGTATAAATAGGGGTTACAATCAGAATCCTCTCTGCAGTGTCATGACTTGGAATATATGTAGACTAAGACTAATTGCAAGTTGCAAACAAATTTTTCATTTAAAATGTGCGAATTTAACAAGTAGTGTTGTTCAATAAATGAAAACGCATAAGGTTATGTTTAAATGCACTTATTGTACTACACAACGTAAGTATTCTACATTGAGAACTCCACCACCACCATCTCCACAAATGATTGATTCTGATGGTAATACTTCTGCTCTTACATCTATTACTAATACTAATGTTTCAATCCACGGTACACTCAAAGACGCAACATTTCAAAATTTACAGGCAGTGTGTATTAAACTGAAGAATGTTGCAAAATTGAAGAATGCAATTGCATTAATCTCTTCTCTTCAAGAAGACAAGAGATTAATGCACCTCCAGATTGACGAGTTGAAACAAAAAGTTAATATTATTCAAAACAAAGAAAGAGAAAAATGTATCAATATTGTCGGAATACCGCAAAAAAATCTGAATAATGTATTGGAATGTGCTCTCAAAGTTTTTTCATCTGGTTTAAGTATAAATGTAAATAAGGAAGATATAGATGATTGCTATATAAGAAATAAGGAAAGAACCATCTCCATCTAGATCTAACAAATCATTTTCGAAATCGAAAATGAATAATTCAGTTGATATAATTTGTAAAGAATTTAATAGTGAATGAAAGTTAACTTTACATTTTCGTTACTTTTGGAAAAACTTGGTTAAGTTAGGAGTATCAACTGTTTGCATGATAGTAGAAAAGAAAAAGGTTATAATAAAGTACATATATGTTTCAGTTATTCACATTAAAAGTAATTTTGGATTGTGAAAAAAAAAATAGGAAAAATTTAACAAAGAAGTAGCAATTATTTTGAATTCAAATCGTTTAATTTATTTTTGTTTGTACGCACCTAATTAAAAATTGTAGAACTAATATTGATAAAATAATTAAAGAAATACCTACTATATATTTAAAATAAGTAAGTTTTAATATTCCTTTTAAATTAAATTTTTTTAACTTTAAAATTACTAAAAAAATTTAATTTAATTTATTTTTTTTTTTCAAGAATATTTTCAATACATAAAACTTTGTTTGGTGAAATGAGCACATTTGCCAGTAATAAAAATAGAGCTGCTACAACGTGTACAACTGATTATTGGGACTTCATACTGATAATACGTATTACTGTGGCGCAGCTGGCTTGCAAATATTTCATTGTATTCGATATAACGGTAGAGGTGGAAAGAGAGTAGAGAAAATTATTTTTTGGATTGAATTAATGCCATTCAAGAGTTACGAAATGAAGATCCAGATTTTTTAGATATATTATCAAAAATTAATTTACCAACTGAATATATCGATAAAGATCAACATCACAAATAACTCAATTTGATTCAATTACAGAACAACCGAAACAAATACGTTTTAATCTATATGGTCAATGTGATTTTAATGCAATTGAATTCAACAGTGTTACAATTGAATTAAAACGATAACACTCACTTGATCAAATATTTTATTGTTTGAGATTATCATCACTCTATAAAAACATGTTGCGTAGCAAGAAGCAAAAATTTGCTTTTTTATATTTTAATTTAAGAGATAAATAAAATTAAGAAATTTATATTAGATTAAATATTTGTTTTTCTTCAATTAAATAATATTATATATTTAGCAGAGTGTTAATAAAATTAGAAGGTGCTAGTTTCCCACAAGGATCAATAATTTTCAATAAATACAGTTAAAACAAATTGTAAAAGTTTAAAGAAATTGGCTGAAATTTTTAATGATAATAAGAATATATTTAAATTTAGATTAGAACCTGGTACTGTCACAAAATGTGATAATTGGAGAATTTTTCATGGAAGAATGTTTCAAGAACAGATTTTATGAGTAAAGCTAGAACTTTTGGTCTGATTAAATCAAAATATTTCTTTTTCTTTTTATAAAATTAATAACTAATTGTAAATTACTTTTGAATAAAATAGTAAATATTGTTCTAAAGCTAAAAGATAAAAATTTTTTATTTCCTATATGTACATCTTATTATGTAACCAAAGCAAAAAAGTAGAGATAATTATTGGCACAAATTTTACAATTGAACATTACATACTTGTACCTATATGTTAAAATAATAAAATGAACATGTAAACGTAGTTTAATCTATTCTATTCTGGCAGGGTTACCTAAAAGATATAACACCATGATCATGGGGATAGAAAGTTCAGGCATAAGCGCAAATGCAATTAAGACAAAACTATTACAAGATACTTCAAATTCGTCAACAAGTCGTACAGACAGTGCATTCTTCAATAAAAGTGAAAAGAGAACAACACCTTGAATATAATACAAATAATATAAAGAAGAAAGGAATCAGATGTTATTCTTGCAATAGGCGTGGTCATAAAGCATAGGATTGTTACAAGAACAAAGAAAAACGAACAGAGCGTGGTAAAGTAAAACCTAGGAATGGAGCATTCAGTAGTACCTTTCTAAGTAGTGCTCTAGTGCATTTAATTAAAACGATTGGTACATCGATGCATATGACGACAAATGAAGATTGGTTAACAAATAAGAAATCATTGGATATCAATGAAACAGATGATAAAAAATATAAATGATGAGCAAATGATAAAAAGATGATTGTGAAATGCGTAGGAGAAATAAACTTACACATTATATACAAAAATATTAACAGTTCTATATTAATGAAAGATGAATGTTTTATTTATAATAAGAAATAAGACTTACCAGCATCAGCCAAATTAGAAATGTGTATAAGGTGGTAGGAATTGAGCTTTGGCATAGACGACTAGGGCATATAAATTATTGTGATCTAAATAGGATGCAGCGAAATGGAATAGTTAATAAAATTCGATTTAAAGGAGAAGCGACCAAAATTTGCACCACATGCTTGAAAGGTAAACAAACATGTTAACCTTTTAAAAATAAAGGTACTCGAGTAAATGATATACTAGATTTAATACATACTGATTTGTGTGAGCATTTAGAACACAAATCACTAGGTAATTCATTATATTTTTTAACATTAATAAATGATTTTAGCAGAAAAGTATTCATCTATTTCCTCAAATCGAAAACAAAAATTTCGGACATATTTAAAGAATTTAAGCAATAAGTAGAAGTTCAAACTGGACGTAAGATTAAATATGTAAGAAGCGACAACGGTGCTGAATATTGTAATGAATCATATAAAAAAATTAAGGATACATATGTGGAATACGCCATCAAACTACAAATCCACATACTCCACAACAAAATGGCGTAGCAGAACGCCTTAATCGAACAATTGTGAAGAAGACCAGGTGCATGTTGTTTGATGCAAATTTACCAATTCAGTTGTGGGGTGAAGCAGTGAATACAGCGGTATATATAATCAATCGTTCCTATGTGGACCGGAATTAAGCCAGACGTAACTGGACTCAGGGTTTTCGGTTGTAAAGTAATGATGCATGTTCCAAAAACAAAAAAGTACAAAGTGGAGCTCAAAGTCAATATTAATCAAATTTGTTGGTCTGGAAGATGGAACTAAAGGATACCAAATATTAAATGAAGAAACAAGTAAAATCATTAAGAGCCGTGATGTTCTTTTTCTAGAAGAAGAGGAAATTAAATATGAATAAAAAGTTCAGACACTGATGAGGATGACTCAAGTCAATATGATGATGCTGTACATGATGACGAAGAGAATCCGGAAGAATATTATTCGAATTTTGATGAACACGATTCAGATTATGTACCTGATGAAACAGTTAGTGATAATAGCACAAAAATTTCTCCTAGAAGAACCAGAAGAAATGCATGCTCAATACCATTAAATTCAGTTGCTTCGTATGAATCTAATAAGACAATAGGAGACCCTCTTAATGTAGAGAAAGCTTTGTGAAGAAATGGTTCTATGTTATGCAAAAAGGCTATGGAGGAAGAAATAAATGCGTTAACTGAAAATAATACATGGGATCTTGCAGACCTTCCAAGCAACAAACATTCCATATAATCGAAATGGGTATTTAGAAGAATGTATGATGCTGATGGCTCTGTGGTCAAATATAAGGCTCGTTTGGTAGTGAAGGGTTGTGCACAGAAAGCAAGAATAGATTACACGGAGATTTTTTCCCCTGTTGTAAGGTATATATCGTTAAGGTTTTTAATGGCCATGGCCTTTAAATATGATTAAAAAATTTACCAGATGGATGCAGTGTCAGCTTTTCTTCAGGGTGAACTAAATGATTAGGTATATTTAGTTCAGCCACAAGAATTTGGTGATGGGTCGAATAAAGTATGTCGTTTAAAAAAGGGGATATATGGGCTGAAGCAAGCTAGCCGCGCTTGGAATAAAAAACTAGATAAAGTATTGAAAAAACAAAAACAAAATTGGACCCATATACTATAAAGCAGATAAAAATATAACCTTAATAAAAGCGATATATGTAGATGATCTAAGCAAAAATCAAATTAAGGAAAAACTAAAGTCAGCCTTTAAGATGAAAGACGTTAGAGAGGCAACAAATTGTCTTGGGATGCAAATTGTAAGAAACATAAAGGAAAATTCAATTTCTTTATCCCTAAATATTTACATAAAAGAAATGCTGACTCGATTCAACATGGATGAATGTAATCCAGTGGCTACACCAGTAGAAGTAAGTGTAAAACTTTCAAAATCGATGTCACCTAAAAATAAAATCGAAGTTATGGAAATGTCAAAGATACCATATCAGGAAACTGTAGGCTGCCTGGTGTATTTATGTCAGTGTACTCGAAAAGATATTGCGTATGCAGTTAATAATGTTTCCAGATTTAATTTGAATCCAGGAAAGTCTCATTAAAAGGATTTTCATATATCTCAAAGGAACCACCAATGCCAAACTAAAATTTAACAAGAACAAAACAATAATCTTTTTGGGTTTTCAGACGCTGATTGTGCTAGTGATACAGATTTGAGGCGTTCATTTACAAGATATGTTTTCACTTTACAAGGTGGTGCTATTAGCTGGAACAGACAATCGGAGTACATTAGCGGCGGCTGCCCAGAAGGCATTGTAGCTAAAACAACTTCAAAATGAACTAGGGAATAGCAGTAAACTTCATAGTGTTGTAATTTATTGCGACAACCATAGTGCCATACGACTCTCTAGTAATGAAGCTTTTCATCCACGGTTCAAACATATAGATGGCAGGCCCCATTTTCTTAGAGGAAAGGTTGCAGTGGAGGATATTAGAAATGTACCAGTATCATCTCATGACATGGTAGCTGATAATCTAAAAAAAGGGGTGACAACGGATAAACATAAATATTGCAGTAAAGAATTGGGACTTTCTGTTTAAGATAAATTTTAATATTTCTAAATTAATTTATTTTTTAAACATTTATAAACAAATTTCAATATTATATAAGACAATATAATTTCATTTTAGTGAGGGTGTTAAAATAATAAAACGAACATGTAATTTAATCTATTCTTATATGTCATTTATCAAACTATAAATTTTGTACTAGATCAAAACTATTTATTGTACTAAGAGCTATATTAATAATATTATGAAATAAATTTCTCCCTTCTCTTGTTGTACATGAAAGTGAGTGGACGTGCTTTTATTTTAACGGTATACATATATATACATAAATATATTTATTACTTTTCCAGGTTCTTCCAAAATTAATTAAAAGAATTCTTTCTCCTCAGAAATATTTAATAATTTTAATTTTTACCTCGTGAAGGGACCTATTATTGTAACCCTTAAATGCATACTGTAGCAGATCTGCATCATACCCTCTACTTTCTCTTTTCTCTAATTTTAAGAGCATAATCTTATATATTAATACGCTTAAACGTCTGTTAAACTTTTCACAAAGCTTTTTTCAACTAGATTAGACAACTTTATTAGAACTATTACGAATTTCGATAGTGTGAAAAAAATTTTTTAAAGATATAAACCACAAAACGATAAAACCAAATAAAACCAAAAACAAATTAAAATTAAACTAAAAAAAATTCACCTATTGAGCAATAGTATTGAATATATCTGATTATTTAAATTAATTTAAAAAAAAAAAAAACTAAGTAGCAAAGACAAAAACCGAATTATCAGAATATAATTATTATATCGATTTATAAAAATAGCTTTGTTAAAATATTACGATATTACAGCAAAATGACCATTATAGATCGTAGTTAACTCATGAATGATCATTAACTTATGAAAAGAGACATCTATTAGAAAAAAAAAGTTCGAAATATCGTAATTCAAAAAAAAAAATCAAAATTTGACGTTTTCACATCAGCAATATTTTCGATTTTAAAAAATGTTGTTGTTATATTGTAAACATACGATTATTTTAAGTTTTGGTAATAAATAGTTTGATGTCATTGTAGAATCGTTTGAGATTGAAAATATTATTAATAATGGTGAAAAATAACTTATAATTATTGTAAGTAAATTGATATAAAAATAATATAACATTATAATACAAGACCAAAAATTTAATTGTAATTTGAGTGAAATATTTTTTTTTAGGAATCAACTACTGCAAGTACGTCAGAACGAACTACCGCCTCAACTGCACCAACAACTTAAATAATAACTCATCATGTCGATCTAACAAAAAAAATAATACTAAATTAAAATTAGTACAAGCTAGAAAAAACAAAAAACTACAATGAAATTATTAAGCAGAGTTTTGTATTCGTAAAACGCAATGAATTACTGAAAGCCATGCTAGAACTAGAAAATAAAAAGTTAGAATTATAGCAAAAATTAGCTGAATATTTAATTTCAAAATTTTAAACTTTTTTAAACTAGGGTTTCCAGAAGGGAAAAGTTTAAAAAGAAAGTTTCTTCGGCAAAAAAGAGGACAAAAAGAGAAGGGTGTCATAATTTGTCGTTTGATTTGAGTTCATTTTTTCTATTATAAGTTTATTACCACATCTTATTTCATTGTAAAATTCTTTGCAGTTTGTATACATGTTTATATATAATTGCATGTGACGACTAACACTGTCTATATTTAGACGTTTTCTCTCATAAAATCCTACATTTTTGCCTTTGAAATATTAAATTCATTTCAGATTTAAAGGTTTTTTCTTAAATTCATGGGAGGAAATATTTTTTTCAATGAAGATTTTTGACATTTTTGCTCTTTTTCTTTATAAAAATAAGATAAATTCAGTTTAAGAGAAAAAGAGAGCAAAAAGAGACACGAAAGATCTGAACGAAGAAAGAGAGTGAACAAAACGATCGTGTTGAAAAAAGAGTACATGTGCTCTTTAAAAGGCTCTGGCAACCCTATTTCAAACTGTATTGTATTTTTACTATGACTATTATGAGTTATATGAAAGTTATCTGAAATATTTTTTTGATTTTTAATTGTTTTAATAATTCTGAATTTATGTGATGTAGTTAATTCTTAATATATAAAAATATATGGTTAAATAATGTGCTCATATTTTATAATATAATATTTCACTAAAAACAAAATTCTCTATTTCACAGTTATATGTTGCTTTGTATAGAGTACGATCTTTTGATAGTGTTAGTGTAGTATAAAATATTATGAAATGTTTGAATAAGTATTAAAATGTTAAACTAGTTTTAAGATATTAAATAAAGTGAATTTTAGTTTTAAGTTTTTCAATTTAACTTATTTATTATGTAATAAAAAAATATGTAAAACATTGATTTTTTTTAAGAAAATAAATAAATAAAATAAATTGTTTCATTTATAATGCTAATGCTAGACCGGCGAATGTTACGCCGGGAATAGCTAGTATTTATATATTATTTGTTTTTTTTTTCATTCGCTTCACGTTTATGGTGGTTAATGGTGTTTATATCGGGTTGGGGTCAAGGAATTTTTTTTTTATTTTTTTTTTTATTTCAAAAGTTAACTATAATACAATAATTCATTAGAAAGTTTCTACGCCTAAGTGGCATTGTAGAAACATACTATAAAAGAAGATACATACTATAAAAGAAGGCAACAAGCGCTTTTAGAATAAACTATGTTAGTCTTGATGAAGCTATATAAAAAAATAAAGGAAATAAAAAATAAGAATAAAATACAAGAATAATAAATTATAAAAACTTAAATAAATCTTAAATAATATTTTAAATTTTAAATTTTATATTATATATTATTAAGATACACAAATTATATATTTTTATTAAATTTTATATTAAGCATTATATTAAGTTAAACAAATGATCCGACTCCAAAAGAAACTCCTTTAGTCGTTTTTCAGCAGAACCCAGTGATGCTATGTTTTTAATATTACTAGGTAACCCATTGTATAACCCAGATCCTGACACTGAAATTCTCTGAGGTGCTAGCACATTATTAACTCTTGGTATCTTAATATTATTCCGGTTTCTAGTATTAAAATTATGAGTATAATTTTGAATGGAATTTATGTTGTAGTGCTCGATATTATTAAGTATTTTATAAGATCTGAATATCGTAAATTAAAAGAACAATATGATAAAGTTTTATGGAAAAGTTTTGAATTTGAATTTCCCGAACAGCCTTTGTTGGGAAATGGGCAATTGCCAGATGAAATAGTCAACTTGTCTACACCTCTTGCATTTTTTAAATATTTTTTACGGATGAATTGTTAAAGAAAATAGTTGATGAATCTTCTCAATACTCGTGTGAAACAAATCCAGAAAATCCATTTACTCTTTCTACAAATCTGCTCAAGAAATATCTGGGCATCCTCATAATGACATCTACAATCTATGTACCAGCAGGGCCGGCGCTTCCATAGAACAGTATGAACAGTTTGACGGGGCGCTAAAATTTAAGATATTTCGAGGGCCCCAAAATTCATTAATAAATAATAAAAAATAAAATTACAAAAAATTTGTTGTTTTAACTAATTTTCGGCAGCAAAATTACCTATTTTTATTAAAGTTTTTTTCTGTTATAGCTGTATATTTTTAACAAAAATTTAATACATCAATAAACTTTGGACTCTTGGATTTAAAATAAGTATTTTAGATTTAAAATTGACTCAATCGTTCTAAAGATAGTGGGGGTGTGAAAAAACTCCCAATTTTAACGATTTTTTGGAAATGAAAACAAAACAAATATAAATTTTTAATTCAAAAAACCAAGGATGAGGTTTTCTTGCCAAAGAATACTATTTTACATATTTTATATTTTTGGCCGATTTTACCCCACCAGAATGTGTTGTACATGACATATAACTATACATATAAATATTGCTGTTCGAAAAATCGAACACTGGCCGTTATTTGACATTTTTTTTTACGACTAATAATTTGATATTTTTTCATACTTTTTATTTATTTATGATTATTGTTAAATTTTTTCAATCCGAGTAGTTATACTATGAGAGTTCTGTGACACTTTTGTGTAAATGCCGTCGGCAAAACATGATTTAAAAAAAAAAAAAAAAAAAATATCTTGCAAATGCCGTCGGCAAAACATGATTTTTAAAAAATAATATCTCAAGGTCGACGAAGTATTATGGAATTGAAAATTTATTTAGAATGTAATGAAATAAGAAAGAAAAAATAACCGCCGTACAAAATGCTAAAAAAGTAGTTTTTCAGCTCCATATATAAAGTATATAAAAAGTGGACGCGAAACCTCATATAGGTATTTGCCGAAGTTGTTGATAGTAGTCCCACCGATGTGTATGGAATTGAAAATTTATTTAGAATGTAATGAAATAATAAAGAAAAAAGAACCGCCGTACAAAATACTAAAAAAGTAGTTTTTCAGCTCCATATATAAAGTATATAAAAAGTGGACGCGAAACCTCATATAGGTATTTGCCGAAGTTGTTGATAGTAGTCCCACCGATATGTCCCGAAGGTCCGAAGTTGTCCCCCGATGTGTGCCGAAGTTCGGAAGTTGTTAACAGCACCGAAAATATCAACCCTGAAAAACCTTGAATTTTGAATATAACATAAAGTATGTATAGATATTGTTATGATATTGTTAAAGTATCCTATAGTAGTAGTAAATGTGTGCGGTTTTGTGATAAGAGAATAAAAATTAGAATTTAAAATTTTTTTTTTTAAATTCAATATAATATGTATAAAACCTTTATCAGTTCTGTAATTTTTGAATACTCTAATCTAAAATTAGGCGATTCTTATTTAAAATGAGTTTGTATACAAATAGAAAAGGTATAAAGAAACAGTATTTAAATAATTGAGTTTATTAAATGCATATAACTGTAACATAAATTATCGTAAATAGTTGAAATTCTATAAGTTTTTAACAATGATGTCTTTAAAGGTTTTAATCAAAAAAATTAAAAATTTAGTTTTGAAAGATAAAAAGAAAAAGCATAAAAGAGTAAAAATAAAAAAATATATAAAAAGGTGTTCTAAATATATTAAGATATTAGAAGAATTACTTCAAAAATCAAAAAAAGTTAATGAAAAACAGCAAATCACAAATATTTTAGATATTACAAAAGCATACAAATGTCAAATTAAACAAATAATTAAAAAATCTATCAAAAAAAAACTAGTTAAATGTAAGACTATCAATAGTGCATTTAAGAATCGAATACAAACTTTTGCGATAGTCAACTTACTTTCAAAAGACCCTTTAGAATTTTTAACTTTAAGCGAAAAATATTTTGAAAAAAAAATAAGAAAAGTTTTAGCAAGTGAACCATTTGTTAAAGTAAATCCAGTTTTTTGTGGAATGTTTATAAAATATCTCTCATCATAAAAGAGACAGTTATTGAAGAACATAAATACATAAATACAAAAACCAATGTAGTATCTAGAGATACTAATTTAAAAGAATAATTAACACAGTAACACAGTATAAACACAGTAATTATATTCTGGTAAATGTGCTTCAAATGGTAATTTATTTATGAGCGTATTGATTACTCCTCCTCTCCCTTTAAACAACCTTTTACGTCTGATTACTTTTTTATTGTGATTAATCATATTTATGTCTTCGATTAACTATCGATATAAACTGACTGCCTATTACTTATATAAACTTGAATTTATATAGATTTTAATCAGTTGTCAGAATGAAGTTTGTTAAAGTGGATGACCCCATTAAAGTAAAAAATTTTGATCGAGGAAGCTTTAAAAAGAAAAGAAAGCACGGTGCATTATTACGCGATAGTATCCGGGGATTGATTGTTGGACCGTCAAATTGTGGAAAAACTAATGTTATGCTAAGCATGCTCTTAGACTCTAAAGGTCTTAATTTCGAAAATATATACATTTACTCAAAGTCATTACATCAGCCGAAATATGAATATTTGAGAAAGGTAATAAATTCCGTTAAAGGTATGGGATACAATGAATTTCCAAATAATTCTGAAATAATTGCTCCATCAGAAGCTCAAAAAAATTCAATATTTATATTTGATGATGTTGCTTGCGAGAAACAAGATAGCATAAGAGCATATTTTTGTATGGGTCGCCATAATTTTGTTGACAGCTTCTATTTATGTCAAAGTTATACTCGTATTCCTAAGCATTTGGTGCGAGTTAATGCGAATTTCATAATTGCATTCAAACAAAATGATTTGAATTTAAAGCATATTTACAATGATCATGTTAATTCTGATATGAATTTTGATCAATTCAAAAATTTATGTTCACATTGTTGGAAGAATGACTATGGATTTGTAGTGGTTGATAAGGACACTCTTTAAACAATGGTCGTTATAGGAAAAATTTTGAAGAATTTCTTAAGTTATAAATAGATAATGGTTACATCATAACTATTTTAGTTTACTGTACTGCATGGTAACATCAACAACATCAACCGATCCGATACCAGTTCAGTTAACAACACCAACCGATCCGATACCAGTTCAGTTAGCAACACCAACTGATCCGATAACAGTTCAGTTAACAACAGCAACCGATCCGATACCAGTTCAGTTAGCAGCAACTAATTTTTTTTTTTTTTTTTACTTTTTAAAATGTCTAAGAGAGAAGTTGTTGAAGAGTTGCACAAGCCAGCTCGTAGAAATTTTAAAAGACGAAGAGTTATTATCAAAGGTTTTGATGATCTTTGGCAAGCTGATTTAGTAGAAATGGGTGCTTATTCTAAACAAAATAAAGCTTATAAATATATGCTAACAGTTATTGATACCTTTTCAAAATATGCATGGGCTATTCCTATAAAAAATAAAACTGCTGAAAATGTAACGCAAGCAATGAATTCTATTTTCATCACATCTAAAAGATATCCAAAAAATTTACAAACCGATGATGGAAAAGAATTCTTTAATAACACTTTCAAAAATTTTATTGTGAAATACCATATTAATCATTATTCAACATTCAGTTCATTAAAAGCCAGCATTGTTGAACGATTCAATCGAACTCTAAAGGAAAAAATGTGGCGCGATTTCAGTTTTAATGGTAATTATAAATGGATAGATACTGTTGGAAAATTAGTTCACCAATACAATAATACCAAACATCGTACTATTAAGAAGCGACCATCTGATGTAAATAGTAAAAACGCAAATGACCTGTTGTCAACAGTATATAATCATATTAAAATTGCTGCACCAGCTAAATTTAAAGTTGATGACTCAGTTCGTATAAGCAAGTGCAAACATGTTTTTGAAAAGGGATACACACCAAATTGGACAACTGAAATATTTAAAATCAGGAAAATTCAGATTACTAACCCCATCACATACTTATTAGAAGATTATCAAGGTCATCCCATTCAAGGCGGTTTCTATGAGCTAGAATTAATAAAAGCTAAAAATAAATATTTATATCTAGTTGAAAAAATTGTAAAAACTAAAGATAATAGAGTTTTTGTTAAATGGCTTGGTTTCCCATCAAGTCACAATTCTTGGATAAATAAAACAAATTTATTAAAACCTTAAAAATGTTTTTTTCTTTTATTAATATTATATTTTGATTAGATATAAGTACATATGAATCATTCAAATTATTATGATATTGATGTTAATATAAAAATTCACTTTTTAATGTTTGTTTTATTTTAGGTAAATTTAATATAGTATATTCACTTTTGAATGTAGTATCTTCTATAGTCATTTCTTCAACTTCTCCATTACTTAAAATTCTTTCTTTTAAGATATCACGATATTCGATACATTGTATTCTAATTGTTCTTTTCTGAAAATTGCTATCGTATGAACATCTTACATTGATTTGTATTTCACCCTCTTCAAGTATAAAATGTCTATAAAAAATTTCTTTGCTGTTAATTACACCACCAATATCAATTTCTTTTCCAATTAAATCCATTTTAAAAGCTTCAATTGCTTCTTCCACTGTAACATATTGAGGAGCCGAATCAGCTTCATCTGAAATACTTCGCTCTGTAATATTCTTTTCTATTGGTAAACTTGTTGTTGTTGTTGTTGTGGTTGCTTCAGGATTTTTAGCTCCATATCACCCTTCCCATTTTGTCACTATAAATTTATATTTTCTTAATTTTTATTATTCTTCCCAAACAATAATTATATGTTGACTGACAGATGGTCGAACGGACTAAATTTAACTTTACACTGCAATTCCGCTAACGTATAATTATTTCATATAAGAATATTATTCTAACTGATAAGAACCTCTAAAATTTTTAAAACCACAAGTTTTCATTTTTTCAATTTTTAAAATCGTATAATTTGGTAGGGTACTCTGCTCAAAATTTCTATTATGTTGCGTTAACATACATTACAAACTCTAATTATTCAACATTAAAACAATAGAAACAGCAAAACAAAAATTTTAAATTCTAATTTTTATTCTCTTATCACAAAACCGCACACATTTACTACTACTATAGGATACTTTAACAATATCATAACAATATCTATACATACTTTATGTTATATTCAAAATTCAAGGTTTTTCAGGGTTGATATTTTCGGTGCTGTTAACAACTTCCGAACTTCGGCACACATCGGGGGACAACTTCGGACCTTCGGGACATATCGGTGGGACTACTATCAACAACTTCGGCAAATACCTATATGAGGTTTCGCGTCCACTTTTTATATACTTTATATATGGAGCTGAAAAACTACTTTTTTAGTATTTTGTACGGCGGTTCTTTTTTCTTTATTATTTCATTACATTCTAAATAAATTTTCAATTCCATACACATCGGTGGGACTACTATCAACAACTTCGGCAAATACCTATATGAGGTTTCGCGTCCACTTTTTATATACTTTATATATGGAGCTGAAAAACTACTTTTTTAGCATTTTGTACGGCGGTTATTTTTTCTTTCTTATTTCATTACATTCTAAATAAATTTTCAATTCCATAATACTTCGTCGACCTTGAGATATTATTTTTTAAAAATCATGTTTTGCCGACGGCATTTACACAAAAGTGTCACAGAACTCTCATAGTATAACTACTAATCCGGAATTATTTTTTTTAATCTAGATAATATTTATAAATGTTTAAAATAAGGTTTCTACCATTTGCAATGTATAACAAAAATGATATGAAATAATTTGTAAGAAAAAATATCATAACTTTGTATAATAAAAATTTAAAATAAAGTCTAAAATAAAGATTACCAATATAATAATTTATAATAGTAATATAAAATACAGGTAAGAAAAAATAGTAACTACAAAATATCTTTTGTAATTAAAAACTTGTAATTATTTACCTTAAATAATCAGGTAAATAATTAAAGTTAAATAAAAAAAAAATTAAAAATATTAGAATTTTTGTCGGAAATAGATCAATTTGATGTTTGGTCTGAGAATCTTTCAGTAGACGAACAGATGGTGCCTTATTTTGGTCATCACTCCTGTAAGATGTATATTAGAAACCAATCCGTTTCGGTTATAAAATATGGTGCCTCTGTTCTTCTGATGGATACTTGTTCTCATGGATACCATATAGTGGATCGAGCGACAACTATAATAAGCAAATTGGTTTAGATGTCGATGTCGTGTTTTGATTACTTTCAACATACAAATTTGATATGCTTGCCTGGTGAAAAACGTTTCCTTGCCACTGAAGCAGTACGAACTAATTGAATACCAAACGCACCATTTGAAACATAATACTCATTCATAATACTCAATTACAGCATGGTGAGCATGATTACATATTTGATGCAACAAACAAATTATTATTCTGTCGATAGTCTGATATGAAAAAGGTTACAGTTTGTGTACCTTTGATCAAATCGAACCAATGAATACAGTTAAATGCTGGAAAAAAGAAAAAAGGATTATGTCAACTATCAGCAACTATAACTTCTACATAACCACAAGTATGGCATGGGAGGTGTCGATTTGCATGATAATGGAGTTGCAAATTATCGTGTCAATATCAGAGCAAAAAACAGTATTGGCCATTGTGGTTTGCAGACTAGAGTCCTTCAATAGTAAATGCTTGGAAGTTACACTGCTTTGTGGTGAAATATAAAAATGAAAAATCTATGCCACAAAAAAGTTTTCGTGTTTTCGTTGCTGAAAAATTATTATTGCGATTTGAATATGAATCATCTCAAGAAGAATATCAACCTCTTAATTTACCAAAACAAACAGGCATGTTGTTGTTCCAAGACAGAAGGAAAATATCGTCGATGTCAATTGAAAAAATGCAGCAAGCCAACGAAATTCATGTACAGGAAGTGCAACGTTCATTTACACACTAAATGCTTTGAAAAATATCATGAGAAATGGTTTTTGTATTAAGATTTCATATTTTATAATACTTTATATTAATAAATTTTTCATTGCTTATCTCAATAAAGTTTTTGTTTAACTCTATTTTATATTTTCTTTCATCATTGTTTAGCTTTAATTTCACTGAAATTGAGTCAAATTGCTAAAAATATAAATCTAGTTTTTGATTATCATGAGTAGTATAGCTATAGCGGTTCTAGACCAAGAAGTGACGTCACATCCTGTTTAGATAAGATAAGATTAGAGATTAGATTAGAGATTAGATTAGAGATTAGATTAGAGATTAGATTAGATTAGATTAAAAAGCGACGTCACATCCGGTTTAGATAAGAAGGAGTATGACTCATGAAAAAAATGGTTTTTTAAAATTTTAAATAATAGGCGCACAGAATATTGTTTTATTTTTTGAAGAACAATATTTTACTGTTTTTATTTTTGATTATTTGGTTTAAGAAAAAAAAGTCTTATCTTCAATTTGTAAATTAACATGAAATCATAGTAAAACGAAAAATAATTTTTGATGTTTGTTGTTTCTGATAAAAGAATAAAATTATGAATGGAAAATAATTTAGTAAAATTGAGGTTCATAGTAAATCAATTTTTTTTATTGGAATTGAGAAAATTATTTGGTTTAAGAAAAGTTATCTTCAATTTGTAAAAAGGCATTAAATCATAGTAAAACATTAAATAATTTTTATAGTACATTTTTAATATTTGTCGTTTTTAATAAGAGTATAAAAAATTATTTTTTATTTGGTAAAATTGAATTTGATAGTAAAATAATTTTAGGTCTAGTTTGAACCAAAAAAATTATCTACGCTGTAGACTTGAAATGGAAATTAAGTCGGATGTTGATAATGATGAAATATTTAATCTCTATGTTTACAGTTTTGTATGTTTCGATTAGGCATAAGAAAAAAAATAAATAAATAAAATGTATAAAAGAGCTAAACAAGCTGTACTTATTATTCAATTCAGTTCTTAATTTCGTATAAAGAATACCCTTATCAAAAATATGGGGAACACAATCGAAATCATTGATAATGTTGTATTGGTTGCACCATCAACCTCAACATCATCAGTACCGAGGTATCAATCCTCAACTAAAAATTATCAACAACAAAAACAACAACAACAACAACATCAAAACCAGAGGTATGAAGGAGAACCGCGACATAAGCGATACGAAGAGCAGTCACATAAGCGATACGAAGAGCAGCCACTTAAAAGAAGACACGATGGCAGCATTGTGACTAACGTCACTAATGTTTAGCGAAATTTAATCATGTAGCCTCAGCTTGTGGGTTAAATACATATAAGCCGAAGAAGCTCCTAACAGTAGGAGAAATAATACACAACAAATATTATGGAATAGAAAAATTACGGTTTTGCCAAACAAGGTATGGCAAGAGACTACTATTGGAGTTTAGTAATAGTAGTTTTTTCCTACCTCCGAGTATGGTGGACATACTTACACAAGAAGAACTAGATTTATTAAATCTAGAAAGCAACATTTACCTATATGTGGGTAAAAATTATTCCATTGTTCAAGAGGATATTTATTCACAAGAACATTTGGCCATAAATCAATAAAAATAAAGAATAAAAATAAATTAATTTTGTTATTATTTCAAGCTTCTTTTTTCAGCATTTATTTTTACAAGAAATTTTAAATAAAAGAATAAAAATAAATCAATTTTGTTATTATTTCAAGCTTCTTTTTTCAGCATTTATTTTTACAAGAAATTTTAAATAAAAGAATAAAAATAAATTAATTTTGTTATTATTCCAAGCTTCTTTTTTCAGCATTTATTTTTCAGATGTAGTTTTACAAAATTTTAACACTATCTTTTCAACTTCAAAAACTGAATTTGGATAATTACAATAAAAAAAAAAAATTAAAATTTAGTTCATAAAAACAGCTTCATAATGTCGGTTCGTGCAAAACAAATTTTAAAATATAATATTCCATTATTTAAAATATACCAAAAAAGTGAAAATCTTAGCAAATAAAATGTTATATAGTTGAAGTTTTAAAAGATTTAGTCGAAGTAGAAAATCTTTTACTTGAAAATTCAAAAGCATCAAATGGTGTTAAATTAGCTATATCCACCTGTATAGCAGATTTGATATCATTTAAAGATAAATTAAAAGCGAAAGTTTTAAGAAAAGAGAAAGAATCGAAAATTTATGAAGAAAAGTTAAAATGGGAAAATTTAAAATCAGCGTTTAAAAATCGGATCCAATCTGGTGTTATTACTAAAATTGATAATATAGATCCAAAAATCTTTTTAGAAAAATGCAGAGCTGTTGTAGAAGAAAAAATTAAAGAGATTCTAATACAACAATCAAGTGTAAAAATAAATATGGTTTTTTGTGGAGAATTTATTTTATTAAAACCTAATCTATTTGAAACTAATCAAATTAAAGCGGATAAAATTGAAGCCGAATATGATTTAAAATATCTTGGAACAAAAAATGTGTCGGTGAAACATGTTGTCTGATCTTACATCTGATTGGTATGATACTTTGAAACATCAAATTATTTCTAAATTTGATGAATTTCAAGAAAAGGGTAGTGGATGGGCTTTGTCATCAATAATAAATTTAACCATAAATGTAAATAAATATACACCATTTTTATCCGCATCATCATATATAGATTTACCAAAGTCAATTAAAAATAAAAAAGCTTGTATTAATGTGGAAAATAATGATAATGCATGCTTTGCTTGGTCGGTAATGGCATATTTATATCCAAAAACAAATCATTCAGTACGTACAAGAAGCTACCCACATTATTCAAAATTCGATGGTATTAATTTTCCTGTTTCAATTCATGATATATCAAAGTTTGAGCAGCAAAATTTAATTTCAATTAATGTGTTTGGATTGGAATTGATAAAAAAAAATAAATTTAAACTTAATGTTATTCGTTTAAAAAAATCAAAAAAGGAGAAACATGTAAAACTATTAATGATACAAGATAAATATTATAAAGAAAAACAATTTTATAATACATACAATGATAATGATGATGATGAAATCAAATATCACTACGTTTTAATAAAAAAATTATCAAAATTTATGTCACAAGATGTTAGTAAATATGAACATCAAAAGTTTTTCTGCGATCGATGCTTGCAATATTTCACCACAAATAATAAATTGATTGAACATACGAAAATTTGTGAAAATATGAATGAATGTGCAATTCAACTACCTACAAAAGATAACAACATAATGAAATTTTAAAATTTTAAAAATAAAATAATGAATCCTTGTGTGGTGTATGCAGATATGGAATGTTTGTTAAAGAAAGTTGATGAGGGAAATAAATACCAAGAGCATATTGCATGTGCCATTGGATATTATATAAAATCATCCTACATTGAAATGACTGAATATGCATCTCATAGAGGAGAAAGTTGTATCGAGTGGTTTTTAGATGAATTGACATTATTATCAGTTTTAGTAGAAACTGATATAAAAAGCTTATGGAGGAAGAAGCCGTTAACACCAGAACAAATTAAAAATTATAACGAAGCTGAAAAATGTTTTATATGTGAGGAAAATTTTTATGCTAAAGATATAAAATGTAAAGATCACTGTCATCTTACGGGAGAGTATCGAGGAGCAACACATCAAAAATGTAATATGAACTATCAAAATTCATTTACTTTTCCTGTAATTTTTCATAATTTAAGCGGTTACGATTCCCACTTTATTATAGTAAAGTTAAATTCGCTTGCAGAAGGTAAGATTGATTTGCTTCCAATAAATAAGGGTAAATATATATCTTTTACTAAACATATTCAAAATAGTTCAATTAAGTTTAGATTTATAGATTCATATAAATTTTTAGGTGTAAGCTTAGATATATTATCAAAAAGTTTAAAAGAATTCCCTATTTTAAAATCACAATTTAATAGTTTAAGTAATTTACAAATAGATTTATTAAAAAGAAAAGGAGTTTACCCATATGATTATTTTGAACACAATAATAAATTTTTTGAAACAAAGTTACCTAATAAGAATCAATTTTATAATAAATTAAATAAATCGGAAATATTTAATGAAGATTATCAACATGCAAAAAGGGTGTGGCATGAATTTCACATAAAAAATTTAGGAGAATATTCAGACTTGTATTTAAAAATAGATGTGTTATTACTTACAGAAATCTTTGAAAAATGTAGACAAAGTTCCGAAATTTCTTATGATTTAGATCCTGCACATTATTTCACATTACCAGGTTATACTTGGGATGTAATATTAAAATAAGTCCTATATTGAACTCAATACTAAGCTTCGTAGTTTGGCAACCACTAATTTTGAAAAAGATATATATAAATTAATGGATAATGAAACATTTGGTAAAACCATAGAAAACCTACGGAAACATTTAAATATTAAACTTAAATCTAATTGGGATGGTCGTTATGGTATAAATTCTCTAATTGCATCACCTTATTTTAAGTCTTCAACAGTTTTTAATGAAAATTTGGTTGCAATTGAACTAAAAAAAAGTGAAATATTTTTCAACAAACCAATATATGTTGGAATGGCTATATTCGATATTTCAAAAACTTTAATTTATGCATTTTTTTATGATTATATGAAGAAAAATTTAAAGGAAAATTGTGAACTTCTTTATACTGATACAGATAGTTTAATTCTAGAAATATTAAATGAAAATATGTATGATATTATTAAGAGAGATTGTTATGAACGATTCGATACTAGTGATTGTCCAATAAATAATAAATTGAGAATTCCTATTGTTAATAAAAAGGTAATTGGATTAATGAAAGATGAAATGAATGGTTAAAACATTACAGAATTTATAGGTATAAGATCTAAAATGTATTCAATTAGAGTAGATGGAAAAGATTGTATAAAGAAGGCTAAAGGAATTAAAAAATCTACTGTACAAAAAGAAACTGTTTTTGATGATTATGTAGCTAGCTTAAATGAAAACAGAAACAAAACTATTTATAAAAATATGATAATATCTAATAAACATATTGTATATAGTATTAGTGAAAAAAAAGTTGCTTTAAACTCTAATGATGATAAACGATTTTTAATTCAAAATTCAGTTGAAACCCTACCATGGGGTCATTATAGTTTAAGTCATATGTAATTAATTATAAGCTATCATTTTATTTTTTTTAAAAATATAATAAACTTTATTAATTAAAATGTTTAATAGTATAATAAATTGTAAATTAAAATATATTTAGTTTTTTTTAAAATAATCAACTTTATTAAAATGTTTAATGTTATAATAAATTGTAAATTAAAACATATTTAATTTGTTTTTTTTTTAAATTATTTTTTCTGGTCCTTTTTTCAGCTAATGATGATGATGATGCTGATGATGATTTCCTTAATTCATACACCATGTTATTGATGGCTCTTTTTATTTGCCCTCCAAAACCTGGTGGCTTATAATTTTGATTTTTATTATCCATCACCGAGTTTTAAACTATTTTATATAGTTTTTGTTCTAATTATAGTTGGATACTGATCTGATATTCATTCCATTATTTAAAAGAGTTTATATATCATCAAATTGTTTACATTAACGATTTTAAGATGTAAACATTTTCTAATGAACAAAACCCGATATGTTTAAATGAGCATCGTTTTATCAATTTGTGTTTATGCTGATGAATCAATAATTTTAAACTTGTAGAATCTTATTCATTTAAATCAGTTACTATGTGTTTCTTTAAAATATTTTCAATCCAAATTTTTTTTTCTTCTCCCTTAACATATATATTCACATTATTGTTTATGAATAATTTTAAAAAATTTAATACATCAGAAAAATTAGTTTTACCGTCAGACCATTTGATTCCATGATGATTTTTTGTAAGCCAACTATTTGTATACTTTGTTTTTGATTTCAGGATATTCCAACTATAAGGTGGTTTTATAATAAAATGTTGAATTTCATCATTTGAATTCAATATTGCGATTTCTTTCAGAATGAATTTGTTATTATTATCTCAAAATCCTTGAATATCAATTATGAAATATTCCATTTTATTTGTTTTATATTAAATAATTTTATTGACTTCCCCAGTCAGCGGACTAAATTCAATTAATCGATCATGTAGCATTAGACAATAAGCTGTTGTATTTTCAGGAATTTTTTCTGAAGTTTTCATTTCAATTCTGACGTCCACTGGCCCAATTTTTAGATTCTCACTTTGATAACGAGTATCAATTATAAATATTGTAACATTTTTTTTAAAATCATCCCATGAAATTAATGGATCCGAAATTGAATGATTGTAATAATTACTTCGAAAACTTGAGTATGCTTCATATGCAATAGTATAACGATTTCTATTAAATAGCAAATTCATATTTTCATATGGATAAGTTCATATTTTCATATGGATCAGAATTTAAATAAACTTTTAAATCTGTAACATTACAATGATCAAATTTTGATTGATCTTTTATCAAACTGTTTTGACGATTTGATTGTAAAGCAAATATAATAAAACGAAGTTTTTCAAGCTGTGATGTTGTTTTTACATTCAAATATGGTGTTCAGTGTTCGAAGGTAGTGTAGGATACTCATAATAATCCCAATTTCTAAAGGCTAATTTAATAACTGCTCCATTATTAATATTTTGATATGCATTCATTTTTAAGGAATCATTCAAAGTTATATGTTGTATTCTCCATTGTACTTTATGCAAATTAATTTTTGGTTTTTCAGTTTGATCATGACAAATTAAAGAGTTAACATCTGAACAAGAACGTGTTAAAATTAGCTCATGTTTTGCAATTGGAATTATATTTTTATAATCTTCAGGGAATCCTAAAAGTCTTTTCAATGGAATGCAAAAATTGAAAAACAAACCCTTTGGTTGAATATCTGTTGTAGGTGACCAGCTTGCATTAAGTAATGCCTTACTTTCATTTTCATTTAATGAAATATAATTTTTCAAACATGATGTTATACCAACATTTCGATTATGATCAATTTCCTTTCCATTCAACTCATAGCGTATTTCATCAAAAAGAAATGCCATTGCATTGTTAGCCAATATTGTTTTTGTTGTTGATACATCTTCATGATTCGAAACATTTCCTTCAATGTAAAGTAAGCTCGTTGATGGTAATATATTTAAATTCTGATTCTGGATTTGAATACAAATTATATCGCTTTTGTTAAATAAATTCAAAAATGGTGAATATGTATGCCAATGTGCATTTGTAATGCTTTCATCGAAAACAGGACTTTCAAATAAATTCATTTTAATAATTTTTTAATTTGTAATTTAATTTTAAAAATTGTAGATTTTCCAACGTTATACCACGTTTATTATTCAAACTTTGATGACCTTGTTGCTTCAACGATCTATCAATAATGATATGAGAAGCATCATTTATTGAATATTTATTGGAATTATTATAAACGATCATTATGTGACAGGTTTTAAATGCAATCTGATTGTTATAGTTTCACCTCCAAAATTTATTAAATTGCTGTTCTGATCAACTAATCTGAGTGTTAGTGAACTTATTCGGTTGACGTTCACAGGTAAATAGATTACATTTTGAGGAACTTCAATTATTTTATAGCCTGGACTGACACCAATGGAGAATTCATGTAGTGTATGCGCTTCTATTCCATTAATATATGTTCCATATACAATATTACACTCCACACGTATAATATTAATTTTATTTATATCTACGAAAAGATCTGATTCATGCCAAACATTTGGCTTTAATTTTCTTTGGCTAAACCCTAATATTTTACCAATTGTATTCTTTCCTTTAAAATCAATTGTTTTATCAGAAAAAATTTCACATTTTAGTGTGTTATTATTAGCTTTTATGTAAAGCTTTTTCTTTTCCGTCAAAGTATTAGAAATTCCCAATTTTTCTTTAAGAAACTCCTCAATGTCCTCAATTTCATAAGATCCAGTTGGAATAGTGATGACATCATCATCAATAATAAATCTATTATTTTCTTCATCGATATTTGGTATTGAATTGTATGTTTGAAAATCTACTAGACCACACACATATTCTTTATTGTGTAACTCTATAGGGGGGAAATACTCAGCTGTTAAAATAGATGAATTACCGCTTAAAGTAAGTGTTAACGACATGACTTACGTTTTATTAATAAAATAATTTGACAGTTGTAACTGTTTTTTATAGATCTTACATAATTATTACAAATCACCGACGGTAAAACACTAAAACAGAAAAATATTTTTAAATTTTATTTGAGCAATACAAATGACCTTGTACTTCATTTCAGTCTAAAAATTATAAATTATATTTTCTTTTTAATATTATACTTTATTGTTTATTTATTTATATTTTTTTGTTTACAAAATTAAAATTTGATAAGAAAGTTAAACATAAATGACCACAATTGTATGTATTAAATTTCTGATATGCGTCATAATTATATTTGAGTTTATTCCCCAAATATTTTACAACTTCAGCTGGTGGTTGTAAATTTCCAAAACTATCAAAATATAGTATATCATCTTTATTTTTATAATATGCTACCCAATGAGTACCAGATCCAATAGAATTATCTAAATTTATAATTCCACATTCATCTTTCCAAGGTTTGTTTTTAGGTAAATTATCTTTCATAAAAACTCCACGAAAATGTTTTAGATATTTCTTACCAAAGTTGTTTAATTCAATGTTGGTAAGAGCTCTTTTGGGTAGCATACTTAAAGGTTTTTTGGTTTCAAGTACAACCCAAGTCCTTGCTTATATGGTTTTAAATAGAGACCTTTTCCTCTTAAAGCGATAGCCTCCATTGTCTTATTATGTCGTTCACTTTCATTAAGCTGCTTCTTAGCGTTTTTAGCATCATTGACAGCTTTAGCTATACCAGCAGCACCTTCTGAGAGAGCTCCCAGAGCTGATAAACCTGCTAAAATTGGTATTAAAAGTAAAAATCCACCAACTTTACGTATTGGAAGAACTCTTGGTAATTTTATTTGCTTTCTTCTTTTAGTAACATTTCTTGCTGCTTTCAAAGCAATTTTGATTGTGTCTTTTTGGCTTGTTGGTTTACTACCCTTAACAGCTACCCTAGCTTCTTGAATAATATTTTTTAGTAATTTTTTTTTTGTTTTTGTTTTAGCTGAACAACCCATTCCAAGTTTAACTTTAGCTTTCATTGCACCAGAAACTAGAAGTGCATTAGCTTTTTCACCTAATGTTGAATCTTTTGCTTTCACTCTTTGCCAAGCCTTTTCAGCTAATATTTTATCTGCCTTATGACGTTCGTTTGTATAACGATTTTGTGAATATGCTACATCATGTTCACGACAAGCTTCATCCAATTGATTTATACCTTTATCACCTCGAGCTAATCTTTTTTTAAGTTTAGTTCCTGGTCCACAATAATTATATCCAGGTAAATGTGTTTCAAATGGTAATTTATTTATGAGCGTATTGATTAATCCTCTCCCTTTAATAACCTTTTTCCGACTGATTAATTATGACTTCGATGAGTTATTAATATAAACTGACTACCTATTTCTTTATTTAAACATGAATTTATATAGATTTTAATCAGTTGACAGAATGAAGTTTATTAAAGTGGATGAACCGATTAAAGTAAAAAATTTTGATCGAGGTAGCTTTAAAAAGAAAAGAAAACATGGGTTATTATTACCTGATAGCATTCGTGGACTGATCGTTGGTCCATCAAATTGTGGAAAAACTAATGTTATGCTAAGCATGTTATTAGACTCTAAAGGTCTTAAATTTGAAAATATATACATTTACTCGAAATCATTACATCAACCCAAATATGAATATTTGAGAAAAACCATAAATTTAGTTAAAGGTATGGGATATAATGAATTTCCAAATAATTCTGAAATAATTGCACCATCAGAAGCTCAAATAAATTCAATATTTATATTTGATGATGTTGCTTGTGATAAACAAGATAATATAAGAGCATATTTTTGTATGGGACGTCACAATCATGTGGACAGCTTTTATTTATGTCAAAGTTACACACATATTCCTAAGCATTTGATACGAGATAACGCAAATTTCATAATTGCATTCAAACAAGATGATTTGAATTTAAAGCATATTTACAATGATCATGTTAATTCTGATATGAATTTTGATCAATTCAAAAATTTATGTTCACATTGTTGGAAGAATAACTATGGATTTGTAGTGGTTGATAAGGATAGTTCTTTAGACAATGGACGTTATAGGAAAAATTTTGAAGAATTTCTTAAGTTATAAATAGATAATGGTTACATCATAACTATTTTAGTTTACTGTACTACATGGTAACATCAACAACACCAACCGATTCATTACCTGTTCAGTTAACAATACCAACCGATCCGATACCAGTTCAGTTAACAACAAATAAAACTGATTAAAAAATGGATGAGAAGCTAATGAAGGAAATGATTAAAGTTAAAAAAAGTCTTAAAAGGAAATATCATGCCTTAAAAACAGGGCGAATTTTAGAAGAAGAAAATTTAGAGAAATCATTTGAGCCTATTATTAATCCAATCAAAGAATTAACTAATGTTGTGAAATACCAGAAGTTTAATAATTTTAATTTGAAACCGGAAATTAAGCCGGATGTTGATAATGATGAAATTTTTTCAAAGGATGAATCAACTTTCAATTTTAAAACATCAACACCTAAGTTAAAACCAAAAATTAAACTGGAGACTAGTAAAAGTGAAATATTCTTAAATGATGAGTCATCAATATCAACACCCATGAAAATGTCATCAAAATCATCTCTTGTATATGGATATGATAAGTCAGAACTTGATAAAAGTTATGGACCTTATTTTGATTTGCTAGCAAACACAAGCAAACTAGGAGCTTCTATTTTTCACATTGATGATCAAAATCATAACATGATAATTGGTAATGAAGTTTTCAAAATAACTGATGGATTACGTGAGCTTGTATTTAAGAAGAAACCTAATGAATCTGTTTATACAAAGAGTGATCTGAAAACCTATCAGAAAATTCTAGAAACAACAAATGTTCATAGAAAAAATTATGACCCTCTAGAACAAATTAAAGGAAATAAAGGGAATAAATATAAAAATATTATCAGAAAGCTTTATGAACATGAATATAATACTAGAAATAGAAATAAAAAGGGAGCAGGTCATTCAACAAACAATTTATCAAAACCATCAACATCGTTAATGTCATTATATACATATGTCATTAATGTCACTCTGAACAACCTAAACAATGTATTTATTGGGATGATCCGAATGAGTTAATTGATAGATTGAGAATTTTACATGCATCACAACTTGCTGGAAATAATAATCATCAAAATGAAATCAATTCTATTCTTGAAGAGCTTAGAGAAGCAAATATAATCGAATAATTATATTAAAATACATACACTCATAAAATGTCTATTGATAAGTTTGGACGTAGTACTCTCTCTCAATCCTCACATAAATTACAATATAAAGGAGTTCCTGCTGTTAGATTTAAATTAACTGAGGATGGAAATTATGATATTCAATTTAAAAAACTAGTAAATGTTAATCATCCATTTAACACAGTGGACACTGCAAATAAAAATAATATTGATGATTCAATTCAATTTTTATGATGAGAAAAAAACTAATGAATTAAAAGAGGATGTATTTTAACAATTGACAAATGAAATATCACGAGTTTATGGGGTTAATGAGATAATAGCAAAAGATTTGAAGAGTGATATATTGAATATTAAAGAGGAAACAAAGGAATATGTGAATGGTTAAATAAAGTTTCTTATTAAGCATGTAAATGCGTTGCGTGATGGATTATCTGTTATTCAAAGTTCTCTTACTGATAAAAATGATCAAAGGAAACAAATTAAAGAATTGCAAAAACATATTCTTATTAAAAAAACTCCAAACCATAGATACATTGCAAGATGGGGTAATTATGTCAGAAAGTTCTGGAATGGATATTGTTCAGTTACCAGATGATTCGAGAAAAGAACTAATGACTAAAGAAACACAACCTTAGAAAAAGGAATTTAAAAAAACTATTACCAGTTCAATTTACACCGCTGTCATGGATATACATCAAATCGGATTATAGTTTAAAGAATTTTCTCATTAAATATGGTGATATTCTTTTAGAGGAAATAAAAGAAATTTCTAAAAAGGTTTAAAGATTCAACATTAGAATTAACAAAGGAATATGGTTATCATTGGAATATACGTCCATATACAGCAGAAACTGTTGAAGATGTTCCCGAAACATGTGAATGTATCTCAGCTGAAAATATTATGATGAGAATTGAAAAACTTATGAAATTGTATGAAAGAATAAGAAAATAAATAAATTATTCATAAAACTATAACATATGTATATATTCTAATTTTTATTATTTGAAATGTCTAAGAGAGAGGTTGTTGAGGAGCTGCATAAGCCAGCTCGCAGAAATTTTAAAAGACGAAGAGTTATTATCAAAGGTTTAGATGATCTTTGGCAAGCTGATTTAGTAGAAATAGGGGCTTATTCTAAACAAAATAAAGCTTATAAATATCTGCTTATTATTTGTTTCAATTTAGCTAAATTTAATACAGTATATTCACTTTTGAATGTAGTATCTGCTATAGTCATATTTTCAACACCTCCATCACTTAAAATTCTTTCTTGTAAGATATCTCGATATTCGAGACATTCTATTTTAATTGTTCTTTTTTTAAAATTGCTATCGTATGAAGATCTTACATTGATTTGTATTTCACCCTCTTCAAGTATAAAATGTCTATAAAATATTTCTTTGCTGTTAATTACACCACCAATATCAAATTCTTTTCCAATTAAATCCATCTTAAAATCTTCAATTGCTTCTTCTACTGTAACATATTGAGGAACTGAATCAGCTTTATCTAAAATACTTCGCCCTGTAACATTATTTTCCAAGGGTAAACTTGTTGTTGTTATTATTACTGATTCAGGATTCTTAACATATTTTACAAAATCTAAAGAGAGTCCAACCTTAATTGTTTCATTGTCTGGTGTGACGATCTCAAAATCAATATGTCCATGTTTTTCTTCGTTTAAATGAAAACGAACAGGAGATGTATAGATGTTTACACTTAATAAACATAAAATAATTATTTGAAATATTCTCATATTGATGTGATTAGATGTTAACTGCTTGCTTTTAAATTGAAGAATAAAAAACTTACATCACAACCATCTGTTTTATTACTTTTTCTTATATAGCATTTTTATTTTTTGAATTAATTTAAATACATAGAGAAGAGTTCCGATATAGTATCCTTTTTCAGCTCCATGTGATGAAAATTCAATATAATCTAAGTTCTCATTTCGAATCTTTTGAAGTTCTAATTTAAATTTTTTTAATAATTCTCTGCGTTCTAATTTGTCTTCTTCACCTTCTATGGAGTCTAATGATTCTATAGCATCATCAAATCTTTCTCTTAATAAAGATCACTTATCCTCTTCATTTGTATTATATATAACAGTTGACATTGATTCTAAACTGCTTTTTGAAGATCTTTGTTGTATATTTTTATCATTTTCATCATATAATACATCTCGAATACCTTTATCAATATATTCTCAATCATCTCCTTCTGCAAAGGGACAATCAGCAACAGAATGATTTGGTAATTTCCGTGGTCTATAATTTTTATCAAACATAGCTCTAACTGTACCATTAATACTAATATCGCCTCCATAAACTTCGATTTTCACATGCTGCCAATCAAAAGGACCTATAGTCAAACTATTTGGAGAAAATGATTCTCCATTTCGTATTTTTAAAAAACAAACCTTCTCGCCATCTGCTGAAGTCAGAAAAATCTCCAGAAAATCATGGAAAATTTTATAATTTGTAATTTTAATTGTTTTCCACTTTTCAGAACAAATCTATTTGTATCCATGCTTAATTGTATCAACCCAAAACATTATTAAGTTAAATGTAATCTATGACAAACAAATTATGTCTTTTCTTTTTTATTTTACGCTCTCTTTTATAGATTTTTTTTAAGTTCTTCAGTTCACATGTCAGACTAGATTTGATACTTAACCTATTTCATTTGAGTATTAGCAAAGATGAAAAGTGTATTTACCAAGTCTTCTACAGAAGAACAATTTTATTTTTCTTTTTTATGTTTTGTTTGTGAATCAAAATTATCAACTTACAAAAATAAAAAATACAACATTTTAATTAAAATAGAAGACACAACCTATTTTAAATCCAATTTCTTATCATAAAAAAATTTATTTTATTTCCAAGGTCAATTTTATGTTTTACTATAATTCCATATAATTTTGACAAATTTATGATAAGACTTCTTTTCTCAAATTCTTTGCTTTACTTAACAAAATAAAACAATAGAAATATTATTCTTTTAAAAAAAAACTGTGCTCCTGATCCTATTATTTAAAATTTAAAAAAACCGCGAAATCCATTTAAAGTTATGTAAATAAAACAATTTTTCTAAAGATTCCACCCCGCCTAAAATTATGCAAAATGTTAATAATTGAATTCTTAATTTTTCAATAAAAACCCTGAATTTTGTAATTCCAATAAAAAAATTATTTTACTATCAAGATCAATATTACTAAAACAAAATTTTCAATTCATAATTTTATTCTCTTATCAAAACAACAAACATTAAAAATTATTTTTCGTTTTATTATGATTTCATCTTATTCCCAAATTTAAGATAAGACTTTTTTTCTTAAGCCAACTAATTTTCTTAAACCAATTCCAATAAAAAAAAAAAAAAAAAAAAATGATTTACTATGAACTTCAATTTTACTAAATTAAACAATTTCAATTCATAATTTTATTCTCTTATCAAAAATAACAAACATCAAAAATCTACTTATACCATAGAAAAATTATTTTACTATCAAGGTCAATCTTACTAAGACAAAATTTTCAATTCATAATTTTATTCTCTTATCAGAAACAACAAACATCAAAAATTATTTTCGTTTTACTATGATTTCATGCTTTTTTACAAATTGAAGATAAGACTTTTTTTCTTAAACCAAATAATCAAAAATAAAAACAATAAAATATTGTTCTTCAAAAAATAAAACAATATTCTGTGCGCCTATTATTTAAAATTTTAAAAAACCATTTTTTTCATGAGTCATACTCCTTATCTAAACCGGATGTGACGTCACTTCCTGGTCTAGAACCGCTATAGCTATACTACTTTTCTCTATATGACCAGACAGCTTTTTGCTAGGTCTTTATTTTTAAATCTATTAATAATTATTACATTAGAAATTTGTTAAAATCTTTTTTACTATATAATTTAATATAAAACATGTTCTTAGTTAGTTTTTAAGTAATAGTTGAATAATAAAGAAAAAAAAAAAAAAAGGCATCCCTCAGGCTTATTATATTTGCCTTAATTAACTTGCCTTGGACTTTATATGTTTGTTTCAATTTGCTTCAATTTTACCAAATACCCATTTCAATAACCATTTAACCAAAGTATATCCATAAAAAGAGTAAGAACTCATGTATGTATTCATTTGTTTGCACAAAACAATGCATTCATATGCAAATTTGATAAACATTGTCAGAAATAGACGATAATAAAAATTTTACGTGTAAGAAAAAGAAAAAATATAGTAAACAAAAGAGAGTAACAAAAAAAGTTGGCTGAAATTAAATAAATAAAGTTTATAATTTTGAAAAAAATTTTCGACAAAAATTTCGTTGAAATATTTAACAATATTATTTTCTAAATTGTATCAACTATGCATAAGATTTTTAGGAGACCTAACTAAAACAGCGTTATCATATTCTTTAAATTCTGTGATTTGTAAATAGATGTTGTCCTCAGTATTATTTTATAATCGTATACCAATATAATAAATATTTAGGTTTACTAATATAATTAATAAAAAATAATAATGTTTGTAACTCCAAATTATTACTGACAAAAATATGAATAATATTTTATATTATTGTAATGTAATTATAATTTAATATTTTTAATAGGTATATACGAAAATAATAATGTTTAAAACGAAAATATTAAAATAATAAAAGATCAGAATTAATCATCGTATAAGGGAACAAACTAAATTAGAACTAACATTTTTTGCCACTCTGCCTCATATAAATAATGGGAGGAAACGTAAACAAATCCAAAGGAGAATAATGAGAACGCAAAATTATTTTACAGTATAAAGCAAAAGGCAAACATCTTTTTTGTACCTTTTCTCTCTCATAATAAATTTGGTATACGATAAGTGAATGTAAATTTTACCTCTTTTAACTAATGATATTTTGCTCGGTTTGATATTTCTTAAAAATTAGGTTTGATATTGCTTAAAAATGGGAGTGTATATTCTTGTTAATATAGATTATAGAAATTCTTTGCATTCAACTAAGGGGAAATTTACATATGTGTGTGTACTAATAATGGAATATGGATATTTGATAAAGTTAAAATTTGGTTTCTCTTTAAATTCACTATATTTATTGACATTTCTATGGTGTAAATAAGCAAAAAAAAAAACAAAAAAGGAATACAAAATAAATGTGTGCAATACCAAATCATTATCATTATATTTCAATCATTTTCTATTATTATTCAATTTCAATTATTTTCAATCATCATTTTCATTATATTTTTTTTGTGTTTATAATTTGGTTTCTTTTATTAATCTCTTTCTTTTATTATTTCGCTTTCTCTGACTAAGTATATGTAAATGTACGTACATGTGTCATATAGGGCTTGCATTTGTTACATACATAATCATATGGCTTAGTTTAATTGAAAATAAAATGCAATTATTTATGGAAAAAAAAAATTTGAACCTATCAGTTATCTGTCTCTCAGTTAGAAATGACCCTTCTCGAATGTAAAAAAAGTTTAATTTCGATTAATGCATGTATATATTATACTTTTATATGCCAATTTATGCTTAGGCAGCGTTTACACGTCGGACAAAATCGAATTTTATCGTAGATAAAGTCGGATGAGTGTTTACATTTCAGACTTTTTCTCAGGTTTAATCTACGATTTTACGTCAAATATTTTTTGTATTTAATAGGGTTTCTTTTTATAAAGTGCGTAATTTTTTATTGGTGAAAATTTTTTAATACGTAAATTAAAAAATTCAAAAGTATCTAATCAAAAATCTCCAAAAAATTTTTAAAAATATACCTACCTACATATTTTTATAAACTTTGTTACAGTAATATAAAATATAACTACACATTTGAAGTATGAGCAATAATAACCAAATTGCGTTAGAGTGAATTTTAGTGACATTTGATTATATGTGTTGTTCTTTGAAAATATATTATTTTTCATTAAAAAAATATTTTCACTAAAAAGTCGAAAATAAAATAAGGAAAAAAAAGATTTTTTCTTAGAAATATTTGCCTTCAATTTAAGCGTACTAAAACTACAAAAATAAACTTTAGAATCGCAGCTTGATATAATGTTTTCATAGCAAGTTATGATTGTAATTACGGAAAGCAAATTAGCCGAACTTTTTACCAAATCTCTTAATCTCATCTCAAGACTTCCCAGAATTTCGGCTAATCTGGTTTTTCCGTAATTACAATCATAACTTGCTATGAAAACATTATATCAAGCTCCGATTCTAAAGTTTATTTTTGTAGTTTTAGTACGCTTAAATTGAAGGCAAATATTTCTAAGAAAAAAATTTTTTTTTCCTTATTTTATTAAAGTCTAAACTGAATTGACATTTCAACAAAATTGAACCTTTGCTGATCAAACAAAAACTATGAATATATGAATGTACGAATTATTCGAATTATACGCTATACGAATTATTCATAAAGTTAATCGCAGGACTCCAGGTTTTATTTTTTTCAGAAATCTAGGATTACTTCTTCTGAGACATATATATTTTTACCAAGTTCTTAAAACATTTTTTAACAACTCCGGGTATGGAACTTACAATTTACGTGTCAACTTCAGAAATCTAGCTATTATTCTTATGATTTATAAACCACACTTTTGTCATTTCGATCATGTTACTGCACCTCGTTTATTCAATAAATTAACAGATTACCTTCGTTGCGAAAGAGTTGAAATCAAGTTTCTTAAACGAATCAAATCATGGCTTCTTTCTTTTGATCATCACGTTATTGAAAACGTATTTGTTTTACTGTTGAATTTTTTCATCATTTTCATTTATATTTTACTATTTAAGCATTATTTTTAATTTATAATTATTCTATTTTGTTTTATTTTTAATGTTCACCACTTTATTCAATATGTTATTTCTTTTAAATGTTCTTTCGTCACTTATCTTTGGTTAACAAATTGAACCTAACTTTTTCATTTAATCAACTAGTTTTAAATTTTTATTTTGCTATATTCAATATTTTTTGTTTTCATAAATTTTTAAGTTAAGTCTTAAATATTTAATGTAAATTAGCTTTTGGTTTGGATGAAATAAAGTCTTTTTTATTATTTGGGGCTTATGATTGAAAACGAAACGTGCAATCGTTTTCGGAATATCACTCACGTTTGTCATTTGGTACGACAGAAAACGAAAACGGAAAACGTTAATTTCGAAAATGATTTTTCATATGATTGAAAACAATCGGGAAACGTTTGTTGTGCAAAAATCAAACGTTCAGTTGTTCTTAACGTTTGTGTAAAAAAAGTTAACAAACATAAAAAAAATTTAACTAATTTGGGTGTTTGTAACTATTTGTATTTTTGACTTAAAAAATTAGCATATACACGGAAAAAACATATAGTCACATTAAACGAAATTTTTATATAAAAATTGCTATAATTATAGATCAAACTGGGACAGTGTGATTTTATTTTAAATTTTCTTATATTTTATAACAATAAAAAACAATAGAATTTCAGAAATTTTATTATAACTTTTATTATATTTTCAGTTATGTTTCCTATAAAAATATCTGCTAAATAGTAGCTTTAATTTCAAATTATTGAGAACGTATAACAAAATTTTTCTATTCGTCCGAAAAATTGTAGCAGTTTTAGCTACATATATTACAAAATTTACATCAACATTTTAATTATTTGTTACTTTATTATTTTATCATTTCACTTATTTCTTTTTTTAAATACTACAAAATTATACCTAAATTTCTAACAAAAGGTAAACAAAACTGATACAAATTATAACAAAATTTCATGAAACTTATATCCTATTTTCAAGTTTTGCTTTGCTATTCTGAACAATTTTCTTGCTATATTTAATTTAATTAAGCATATATTGCTTATGTTATATAGCTGGTTGGGCTATAAAATTACTCAATAATAGATGAATATTTCAAGATATTTTATATCTTATTATTATTGTCGTAGAGAATCTCACTATTCAATTTTGGTTAAAAGATATCAAAATTTTGTGCACATTATAAGCTAAATTTCTAAAACACAGTTCTTATAATAATTCTTGATATACCTTTTGAAATCTTTGTTTAAAAAAATACTTACTTGTTTTTGGACTCTATACTTCTACCACTTTTGTCATGCGACACAAGATTAAGCTGAAAAACTAAATTCGGGACAAAATTTAAATAAGTATTCACAAAAATGAAAGTGAAAATTAAGTATAACTTATTGTTTTTTGCCAAAACTCATGTCTTTAATCTTATCCTGCTGTCGAACTTATCTGTGTCTCGTAATTTGTGTTCGACCTAATCATTAGTGTATATTGTATATAAAATCATTTTTATTACTTCTAGCCCATTCAAAAAAAAAAAATAAACAGTTGAATTTATTAACATTTATTAAACAGTAATTTTATCAATATTTGAATTTAATAAAAAAATAAAAAAAATAAATCTAAATTCAAAAACTAAACAATTCCAAAACTAATAATTCATTTTGAAATGAAATTAATGCAAAAACATAATCATAAACAAAATAATAATCAGTGATCTCAAACGTTTGCATATCGTTACATGTTTCTACTAAATAACCGCATCTGTGCGCATCATAATATAAAACATTTAGTTTGCTTAAAATAAAACTATATTTGGAACTATTGAATTCCACAATATGTTTTACCTCATAAAAGTTTTTGTGTTCATCTCCAAAACCATAACTGAATACGCAATCTACTTTTATTTTTGCATTATTGTTTGGCAAATATTTCTTCTGGACTTAGTTGATCTTGATATTTCTTTCAACTTTTTATGTTTTGCTTCACATGCTCCAGACCTGCGCATGCTCCAGACCTGAGTAATGGGTCCAATTTTTTTCATTATTTGTGGATAATGCAACATGAAATGGTGCTTAGGCTTAAGTGGTTTATCGTAAACATTTAAAAAAACATTTATGATGTTCTGTAATTAGATTTTATAAATGTGTTACTAAATTGTCATTTATTGAGTTGTTAAGAACAATTTCTGAAATTTCTTTTAGCAAAAGGAAAACTTGCCTCTTTTTATTTTCATAGCTTATCCAATCCCCTATTAAAACTCCTAAAAATTTAGTTAAACACATTACTTCTGCAGCTGAATATCTTAATTTCCCGATTTTCAAATGTTTCATATTAGCTAGCTGAGGTTTAATTATTATTAGTTAATTATTAATACTAGTTTTGTTTTTCACATTAATTTGCACTATTCTGTAACTTTATGTTTTTCAATACACTACGTTAAACCATAGAACATAATATAATACTAGTTACACGTGTGATAACCGAATAACAGATAATTTTGAACATAATTCTGAGTGACACGCGTTTTGATCTATAATAGGGTTGCCAGAGTACTTTTTTCAAGTACCAATATTCATTTTTTTTACTCATTTTTTTATAACTTTTTATGTTTATTTTTTTTTTTTTTGTACCACGCTTTGGTATTTATTCATATAATACAATGTATCTATGATACAATTTATCTATGATACATATATATATGGTATATATATTTTCATACCAACAATGTTACTCACATAGTCACATCATATCATAATGAAATTTGTTTTTTAATTCTTTTTTTTGTTTATTGTTAGTTTTTATCCATTTTTACACAAATCAATGGATTTTTTAAGAAATTAAATGAAATTTTATACTACTATTTTTTATTTCATTTTAAACTTATAATTCAATAGCGAAAGCCCTAAAATATTGTTTTTTCCACATAATTAAAGAAAATTTAATTTCCTTCAAAAAAAATCCTCGAAAGGCTATACGGCGAGCAGTGTTTCAGAAGTTATGACCTATTTTGTACCCACACTTCCTGTTTTTTTGCAGTAATTTTTTTTATTTTCATTTTTTTTTTAATACACGCATGTTTATTTTCATTGAAAGCAAAAATAATTTGACAGAATCATTGAAGCAAAAATAATTACAAGGTGCAACATACACATAGGGTGATATATACATTACAAGCTTAGTCACTTTTAATAAACTTCAGGCAACAAAATTTTGACGTGTTTAACTTATTTATATAAATATTGTTATTTGACCAAATAAGTGATAAAATCAAATAGGTCTGATTAGCTTTACTATAGCAGATATATTTCAGATATAGCAGATATACTGGTTCACCCGTGAAATTAAACAGCTAAGAAACAAGAAAAATAAAGCATGGTCTAAATATGTCAAATCCAAAAGTCAAAATGATTATAATAGTTTTAAGCTTCTCTTTGATCAATTCAAGTTGTTAGTCGAACAAAGTTATAATATTTATGTCATGTAATATTCAGAATATGTCATGTAATATTCTAACTAATCCTAAAAGCTTTTGGAGATTTATTAATACTAAACGTAAGTCCGATCAATACCCTAGTTTTATGCAATATAAAAACTCCCGTACCAATAATCCGTTGGTTATTTCTCAATTTTTCCGTGATTTCTTCGAAAATTCCTATTCTAGTTCTCTTTTTAATGCTAAAATACCTGAATTTTCTCATCTTGATGATTACCCTAAGACAACATTCTCAACTTTTTACTTAAGCAAAGTTATCGTTATAGGCTATTTGAACAAACTTGGCAATAACACATCCCCTGGCCCTGATGGTGCCCCAGAAATTATCCTGAAAAATTGCTCGAATTCCTTGGTTTCACCACTATCAAAAATTTTCAATTTATCACTTTCTAAAGGGGTTTTTCCCCTTTATTGGAAAAAATCCTATATAACTCCAGTGCATAAAAAAAAATCCAAAAATGATGTTAGTAACTATCGGCCAATCGCTAAATTGTCCACTATTCCTAAATTATTCGAATTAATTCTCTTTGATCAACTATATCATCATTGCACTTGTTTTCTAATCCCAAACCAGCACGGGTTTGTCAAAAACAAGTCCACAGTCACGAATCTGGTTGAGTGTACCTTTCAGTTTATTAATAATATGGAAAAAGGTTTTCAAACTGATGTCGTCTATACAGATTTTAGTAAAGCCTTCGATCTTCTTCCACATTGCGTCATTCTCTTAAAATTAATTAAACTTGGATTTACACCGTCATTTGTGAAATGGATTGAATCTTATTTGGCTAATCGAAAGTATACTGTACGATTCAGAGAAGCTACGTCAACATCATTCGAAGCAAATTCAGGAGTTCCTCAAGGAAGCCATCTAGGTCCCCTTCTATTCATAATCTTTATTAATGACGTTGTATCAGTAATAAAAAATAGTGAAGTTCAAATTTATGCTGATGACATGAAAATTTTTAAGAAAATCACATCACTTCGAGACTCAAGTTTGCTTCAAAATGATCTCGATAATTTCTTAGCATGGTGCCGTAGCAATAACCTTATGCTTAATACGAATAAATGTGTTGTGATGAATTATCACAGGCGTACCAACTTCTTTTCAAATATCTATTCACTTAATGGACATGCTCTTGAAATAGTTAGGTCGATCAAAGATTTAGGTGTCACTTTCGACGAAAAACTGTCTTTTAAATTCCACTATAACAATATTATTAGTAAAGCTAACTCAATGTTAGGTTTTATAAAACGATGGTCTAAAGAATTTGACGACCCTTATATCTTAAAATCCCTATATACATGTCTTGTGAGGCCACAACTGGAATATGCTAGTCAGGTCTGGTCACCCTATTACGAAATTCATAATAAAAAAATAGAAGCTATTCAAAAGAACTTCATAAGATATGCACTTCGCCAGCTTCCTTGGTCCAATCCACTTGTCCTGCCTCCATATGAACACAGATTAAATTTGTTACATTTAGCTACATTAAAAACTAGGCGAGAAGTTGCTTATGTTCTTTTCATCATCCAAGTAGTGAAGGGGAATATTACATCCCCATTTATATTGAATTCTGCCCGAATTTCCAATAACACTCGACTTCGATCACCTAATATTTTCACACTTGTATCTCATAGAACCAACTATGGTATGAATGAGCCTATCCACAGAATGATGATAATAGGGAACAAATATAAAAACGTGATTGACTTATCACTCTCAAAAGACGTGTTAAAGAATCTGCTATACATCTGTAATAAGAACACTTCCAACTAACCCCTTTAACCATTAAGTAGTCTTGTAAATTTTTACTGTTTTCTAAAATTTTGATTCTGTTAAATTTTAACCTTATATTAAAAGAAAAAGGAAAATAATTGTTGTAATTTGTTTGAATTAAACTACTATATTCAATCAAATAAATTTGCTAATCCAAAATATATAATGCATATAATAATTTTTGGATAGGTTTTAGTTTGTATGTATGGCTTGCAATACAGTCATGGAGAATAGAAGAAATATAAATTTTTATATACATGGGTCTATATCATTAATTAATTTGGTTAGATTTAACATAAATGATTTATTGGATTATGTTACTAAACGAAATAAATACATTATATTAAAATTTTAAAAAGTCAAATGAATTTTCAGATCCCTATGTTCTTGAGTCGTTGTACACTTCTCTTGTAGTAAGGTAAAAACGAATATTGAATATGTAAGTCAAGATTAGTCACCGTTTTATATGGTACACATTGATAGGCAATACAAAATTTCTTAGATTCACTTTACGCCACTTGTGATGGTCTAATCCTATTAACTTACAATCATATGAGCAAAGACTAACTAATTGATCTGTGTATACATTGAACTTTAGGCGTGATGTTATTTTCATTACAGAGAATGTAAAAGACAATTTAAAATCAACTTTAATTTCAAGCAATATCGTTATTAGAAATTTGCACCATCTACCCTCATTCAATTTATTTAAATCATTGACTCGACACTATTAAAACATTCACAAACACAAAAATTATACAATCGCTTTTTTTAGAATTTTGCTATTCTTTTTTTGTTTTGTTGTTTTATTAAAATGTATGTAATTATTAAATTTTAATTTTAGTTAAATTTTTAATTTTAATTTGATTTGTCGCAAATAGGTATATATAGGGGCTTATGATTGAAACGAAAACGTTCAATCGTTTTCCGAATATCACTGACGTTTGTCATTTGGTATGACAGAAAACGAAAACGGAAAACGTTAATTTCGAAAATAATTTTTCATATGATTGAAAACGATCGGAAAACGTTTGTAGTGCAAAAATCAAACGCTCAGTTGTGTTGAACGTTTGTATGGAAAAAGTTTATAAACATAAACAAAATGCAAGTATTGGTTTTTTTATATAACTAATTTAGGTGTTTATATTTGTATTTTTGTAAATAAAAAATTAGAATATAAACTTAGAAATTACTTTATTTATATTTATTTGTAAAATAAAACATTTAATTTGTAAATACATATAAAATGAATCCATATAAAATACAAAAACAAGTGAAATTTTAACCTGTAATCCATTTAAAAAAAATTCTTTTCTATATAAAAGAAGAATTGTTTGTTTCTTTTTTTTTTATTTTTTAATTTTTTTTTCTTTATTTTTCTATATTTAACTATTTTTTTCAATTTATAATTTATGACACTACACTTTACTCTACACTATTCTTTTTTGTTTTGTTGTTTTATTAAAATTTAATTTAGTTAATTATTTATTAACTTTTAATTCAATTTTTAATTATAATTTTGTTTTATAAACTGTTTGTTTTGTGCTAAGGAGTATAAATAAATCAAAATAAACAGAAACACAACCACAAAAAATTGAAACATATGTTTTTGACAACTGTCAGTTAAGTCTCGAAAATTTGCGAAAATGTTTTTATTCACACGTTTTCAATCATATCAAAATGTGAAGAAGGTGATAGTGATGATCGTTTCGTTTCGTTTTCCGTTTCGTTTTCAATCATAAACCCCATAATTTTGTTTTGTAAACTGTTTGTGCTAAGGAGTATAAATAAATAAATATAAATTAAAACAAACAGAAACACAACCACAAAAATTTGAAACATATGTTTTTGACAGCTGTCAGTTAAGTTTCGAAAATTTTCGAAAATGTTTTTATTCACACGTCTTCAATCATATCAAAATGTGAAGAAGGTGATAGTGATGATCGTTTCGTTTCGTTTTCCATTTCGTTTTCAATCATAAGCCGCATTATGTATTAATTGACAATAAATAAATTAAAAAAAAAAAACTTCGAATCACTCCAAAAATCTTATATGAACTGAAAAATGTCATATAAGAAATTTCTTTGTTTACATTTCCGTGTGGCCTTTATAACGCCATCTTGAATTGAATGTTGCAGCCTGTTTATTTAGGAGGCCTTGATTCATTCATAATTCGTATTTGTTTACCTGGTGACAGAAATATTTTTTGATTTTTTTATTAAAATTACGAAATAATTAAAATACAAAATGATAGATTAAGCAATTATTCATTTTATTTTATTTATTTTTTTTTCAAAATAGTAATATAAAACTGTAAAAAAGAAAAGACATCACTAATTTAAATAAAAAAAATAGCTTTGAAAGTTTTAAGTTTTAGCTTTTACTTCGTAAAATTCTTTTGAAGCACTTAGGAAGGCATGTAGAAGCACTGCTTTGGAAGGCATGCAGAAGAAATGCCTGCGAAGGCATGATTGACAAGGCATGCAGAAGGCATGCAGAAGCAATGATTGAGAAGGTATGCTGAAAAAATTAATAAGGCATGTAAACTTGTATGTTTAATTTTTTTTTAATAATATATTAATAAAATATTTTTTTAACAATGTAATAAATAGTTTTAAAAAATATATATTGTTTAAAGTAAAAACATTATTGAACATAAATTTTACAAACTAATTTAACAATTCACATAAAATAAATAAAACTGTTTTTTATGTTTTTCTAATATTTCTAAAAATTAAAAAATTATTAATTTATATCGAAACTCATAATTTCTTTTAAGTTCTGCTAGTTTTTAATAAATTAAAGATTTTTTTGTAATATAAATAAAATAAATTAAAAATCATTCTGAAGTGGGTAATCCTTATATCTAAGTTTTTAACTTAAAACTAGTTAATTATTTACAAAAAACAAAAAAAAACATGATTTCAATTCAGTCTTATATTTGTAAGTTAATAAAATTAAAAAACAAAAAATTTAATTCATGTAGTCTTATATATAATAAAAATAGGAAAATTAGCTAGTCTTTTTTGAATTGAATGTATTTTTATAACTTTTGTTTTTTGCTAAACGAAATCTGGATCTCATATTATCTTCGAATTGAGCGAATCCGAAAGTATCAGTTTTAGCTGCTTCTGAAATATAAAATTACATATATAGATTAATATTATAGTAAATGGCAACACCAGAAAATTTATTACCAAAAAGGAATGTGTTAAAAAATTTAATTTTTTTTAGTCTATAATTATTTTTTAATCCATACCAATTACTTTTTAATAGAACTGCATCTTTAAAAAACTTGTTGAAACATTTGGACGATTTTTCTGTCCCAAGCAATTCTTTTATATACATAATCTGTATTGAATTACAGTTATTTAAAATCTATTAATATATATGTTTGATTGAAATATGCGTTCGTTGTGGATTTCCTTGATTTTTTCATCAATTTCCTGCAACTCTTTTATCGACTTGATAGGTAAAATGTCAAGGTGTAGTTTTGGTGGAAACATATTATCTACAATTCGGCTTAACATAACCATTTGTTTTACTTGCATTCTGGTTACGTTATCTAATTTTTCCTCTAAAAAACGATTAAAAAAAATGTTGAATTTAAATGTTATTTCCAAAATACTCTAAGTCTAGTTCTTACTCACCCAATCGCTCGCACCTTTCCAACAAAATTTCTATGCTTGTTGTTGAAGCTTTTTCCTCTATAAAAAAAATAATTGTTTATTGTTTGAAATTGTAAAATTTAAATAATTATCTCACTTCCATTTTCCTTATCTTCTTGGTCGATTTCGCTCGGTTCAAAACTATTTTGAAACGTTTCCTCACAGGCTCCTCGGTATCAATATTTCTATTGAAGTACATGGTTTTTGAGTGGACGTGGTAGGTCGATTCCGTCCTGTAAAATTTTAAAAATGTTAGAACTAGCTAATTGTATAAAACGATTCAAATGCTTTATTTACCAATTGTTAAAAAATCTATATAATTTACTGGCGTTTCTATTGAGGGGAACGAAACAGAATCAAACAAATCCTCGGAGTCTGAAATGTGATTTTTAATTAATTGAAATAATTACTTCAAGAATGACATAGATGCAATAATGGTATTAAAACAAAGCCATTCTCAAACGGAAGGGATACTGTTTTCTGATTTTGCATGATATATCGCTATTGAAAATATTTGTAGTTCCTCAGAGAGACAATTAGCAAAGCATATACCCAATGTAGTCATTGATTCAAACTGCTCTTCAAAATAGTTTCGCACTAATAAAAATTTTGATCCAAAGACATATTCTTCTCCATCAAAGCTTTTACAAAATCCTTTGATTTTAATTGGAATCAAAGGTTTAATATAACAAATGTCATCTGGTGTTGAATTGCTCAAAACAAATTTGTCAAAATTATAATTTTTATAAATAGAAGACGTTATATTAATTTTTTTATTTGTTAATTTTTCGGGTCCATTTTTCTTTGCAGTTTCTTCATATAATTTTGAATTGCGTTCCACAATGCGGTTGTGCAATTGTTGCAATATATTCAAGATCAAGATTTCAAGATCTGCATAAAATTTTCAAACTTATATGCTGAAAAACTGTCGACATTGCCATATTGTTTAACGCATTCACTTAAATGTAACAAATTATGCACATTATAAGTCACTTTATGTTTTCCATAAATAATTGCAAAGTTATTAACAAGTATTTCCATCATTTCTTGAACACTATTTAAATTTTTTTGGCAATTTTTTGGACAAGTATCTAGTCTATATGCACCATGCAACAGTAGAAAATGTTCGAATGTGAATAGAGTTCCACGTGAAGCACGTCCTTAAATAGTACAATACCTGTATACAAGATCAATTGCCGGAACTCAGTTGCTTTCCATCTTGGTAAACCGTTTAACGTCCTTGACTTTCTGCAAAACTCTTTTGGTATAAAAGATTTTCAAGAGATTAACTTCGCGTCTAAGTTGTCCTTTTGGATATTACTTAATTTTGATCTTAAATGATCGTTGTTCCAAATGCATACCAGTATTTTTTTTACGACTCCTAAGTCAATTAAATGCATTACGTCTATTTGTGCTCTATTGTCACTTCTAATAGGTAATTCAAAGAAGAAGGACGTGTTTTGCTTACCTTTTTATTTGGTGTTTAATTTCAAAGCTTTTAATTAGTGCTAGTAGTGAATTGAATTGGTATCAGTGACAATTTATTGACAATTTATTAACTTTTTGTAACAATTTATAAACTATCAATAAACTTTAAACTTTTTAAACTTTATTTATTTTCTAAATTAAAAGAACTTTTGTGCTACCAGTGAAAGTGAATTTGCCTACCCTATAAAATTGTTAAATTTTTTTATTAAGTGCCGTAGTTTATGGCTGGGTACTGTTGTTTTTATTAACTCAATATTTTTGAACATCCACTATAAAAGGGTATAAAAAACAATCAAAATATTTAATTGAAATAAAAAGATCAGTAAATATAATGAACATTAACCGGCTTTTATTTCTTAAATTATTTGTATAAATCAAAAAACATTAGTAAAACTTTTTTTTATTTTCAACATAATTTTTCTTTATATAGTAGTTATTGTTACAAGTTTTTTTTTTTTTTTTCTTTTCTAATAATAAAAAATATATAAATAACTTATAGATACTTTTACAATTGAATTTTCATATAATACAACAATAAATAATTTAAATTTAAAATTAAAAAAATTACTAATTGAATAAATGTATTAAATTAAATGTTTAAAAGATTAATAATATACAAATATACAAAAAAAAGATTTGTGGTTATTGGCTACATAAACACTTTACACCCGCGTTTTTTTTCTTCCATTGCCGCTCCGAATTCCGATATTTTGTATTAACTGGCTGGATAAAATACTAATACTAATTACTATATTTCAATAAAAATAATTATTGCTTTTATTTTATTACCACTATTATCACCCGATTTAATTTCTTAATACTATAATAATACTTATACCAGAGACTATAATAGAGACGTCGAATTGGAGCAAAAATAGCACAGATGTCGCTAACAGTATCGAAATGAAATAATGAAATGATAAAAATTATGATTCTTATAAAATTAAAATTTTCAAAATTCAAAGCAAGCTAAGAATGGAATTAAAAACAAAATACGAAAAATAATTATTTTCTTCGCAGGTGCGTTATTATTGATACTGTTGATACTAAAGCAATTTATATATTCATATAAATAATATATATGTATATAATTTGATTTTGTATGGTTGAGTTACAATCAATTTGAATTAAGAATGTTTTTTGATTTTGAATCCAAATAAAATGAGTTTTTGTACAGAGTTAAGAAATTTTGTTGTAAGGTATTTATTCTCCCATTACGTTTATAACATTCCGTTTTACGTATATTAAAAAGTTTATAATTTTTTAATTTAAAAAAAAAATACTTTTGACCAAAAATACTTGGGAGCGTGTCATAACCTGTGTTTCATTTGCCCGCCCCGTAGTATCATTAGCCTGTTTTCTTGCGATTTGCCTGCATTTTAATTTGTTTGCATTTCATTTGACTGGATATGTAGTAATACAGGATTCATGTAGCAAGTTTTTATCAATCAACGGGCATCAGAACTACATCTTCTAAAGGTGACTGGTTGAAAGTGCCAAGTCAAGAAATTGAGCAGCCTCCAGCAAAAATAGGTCCGGTACCGTCTCACAAAGTACTTGAAAAAAAATTTTTTTTTGTTTTTCTTCAACAGGTCTTTTGTACAATGGGTCATAAGCACGATACAAACAAGAGGTCCGGCACCCCAAATGTCGGGACTGAAGACCTTGATTTATTTTTGGTCATGAGTACAATGGTTCTTAAATGCGATGAAGATAGTAGGTGCGGGGTCCCAGGAATTGGGGCCGAAACCCTATATCATGTGTTTAAATTGTATTTTTCTGAAAAAAGGTTATTAATAATTATTATAAATAATTTGAAAATTTTTTTTTTCGATAGGTCCGAATGTGCGGAAGCTTGGATCAAAGACCATATATTTGTACTGATGACAAATAAACAAAAAATTCAAGGTTTTCGGTCCTGACATTTGGGGCCCGGACCTCTTCTTTTTCTGAAAAATATGTACCTTTATAACTTGAAAAAAAAGGAAAATTTAATTCATCTACACTAAAAACGTATTCTAACTTTAGAAATAAATTAAGAAAATTAATGTACGCAGGTTACCTTATTATATTCAATCAATATAATATATTTTTTTTTTTAATATTCATTATCATTGCAATCTGAACTATCCTTCAAATTAAACACACATATTTATTCATATACACAAGATTTTATAAGAATAATGAATAATAATAGCCAATAATATGTATAAGTAGTATAAGTGGTATAAGTAATGTAAATGGTATAAGCTAAAAATAACAATTTTATTTTACTTAAATTTGTACAGGCTACAATTATCTTATTTTTCAACATGGACAACTACCTTTTAATAAATTGGTAGAAATCCTTGGACAAGTATCAGTTTTTTAAATTTAAAAACTGATAGTTAGAAAAAAAAAGTGCATGATATTTTGTTCGCAATTCGACGTCTGTATTATAGTCTCTGCTTATACATATATATAAATTGGCTGCACTGGCAAGTTTTTGATTATTTGATTATACACCTATTTGCCTTGGCGACATCTGTTGACCAGATTATTTATAACTAATTTTTGAAAGTATGTATTGAAGTAAGCAACATGGTCGAGAATAAAAAATGCAATAAATGCAAAAATAGCATTCGAGGGGAAACAGGTATAAGGTGTACTGGAGTGTGTGGTAAAATTTTTCATTCTGCTGCAAAATGTTCTGGTTTTGATCAGAACACATGCAATGTATTGGATTCTAATGAATGGATTGTTTTTATGTGCCATGATTGTGTTACTTATATTCAAAATGTTGATTGGATATTAAAAGAAATGCAGGGTAGTGTAACAAAAAATAATGAGTACCTCAGGGAGTATAAAGATGAATTTGAAGTGTCTATGAAAAAAAATGAACTTGAGCTTAAATCACTTTTAGAGGCATACGAGACAAGATACACGGAACGTCTTGATGCAATGAAGCGTGCCCAAGAGATTGAAATTAGGAAGATTTGTAATTTAACCGAAAAATTTGATTTACAATGTAACAAATTATCTTTGGAGTTAAAAAATACGTGTATAAAAAATGAGGAAGTTCATAATGAATTGGTTAAAAGAAGCAATGTTACTACTATTAATGCAGCTCAGTTATCGTTTTCTGATGTCCTAAAAAGTAAGGGTAAATTCACTCAACGTGACACTGTACTTGTTCCAGAATTAAGGAAAAGTGTACCACTCATTTTGAAACCGAAGATTAAACAAAAAATTGACACTACAAAAAATGATCTAAATTGTAAAGTCAACCCTGCTGGTCTAAAAATCTCAAACATTGAAAGCAGGAACAATGGGGTTTTACTTATTGAAAGTGACAATATTAAGGAAAGAGATAAAATTATGGCAGCCATTAATAAAAATATAGGTGATAAATATGAAATTAAGGTGCCTAGTGCTCTTAAACCGAGATTTCGACTTGTGAATATGAAATTCAAGCACGAGGAAAATGAAATTATCGACAAGCTAAAAAAGCAAAATCGACTGTTAGGGGATTGTTCCCTTAAATTAATAAAATATTATGAGGTGAAAAAAACTGAAAGCAGTTTTTTTAATGCTTTACTAGAAGTTGATAGCGAATGTTTCCCCAAAATTTTAGCAGCTGAAAAATTGAATATTGGATGGGAAAGATGCAGGGTGTATGATGGTGTTGAAGTTACTCGTTGCTACAAATGCAAAGGTTTCAACCATAAGTCTTCTGATTGTAAAGAGGTGGAAGTTTGCTCCAAGTGTCTAGGTGATCATCACACGAAGCAGTGTGTTAAAGAACAAGTTATTAAATGTATTAACTGTGTGCGAGCTAATGCCAAATTAAAACTAGGGCTAGATGAAAATCATACCACTTTTGATAGTCTTTTCCCTGTTTTCAATAATAGGTTGGATTCTAAAAGAAGGAGAATTGGCTATAATAATAATCATGATGGATGGTAATGTTATGTGTGTTGATAATAGTGTACCTTGTTGTAAATTTAGTAATAATTGTGAAAGTGTTTTCCAAAACCCGGTTTTGACTAATTGTTTTTCTTTAATTAATCAAAACATTCGTAGTATGCGTGCTAATTTTGATGAGTTTATTATTTATCTGAATTCATTGTCGAATAAGCCTGATTTTATTTTTTTAACTGAGACATGGATCTATGATTGTGAAGCTTCCCTTTATTGTATTTCTGGGTACGATCAATATTATTGCTGCAACAATTCATATGCTGCTGGTGGTATTTTTATTTTTGCAAAAAATAATATTAAGTGTAGTACAGATATTCTCTCATTTAGGAGTGCAGATGTTCTTAAAATCAATTGTGTAGTTGAAAATTGTAAATTTAGTTTTGTTTGTATTTATAGATTTAATAGTATTAAATTTGATGTTTTCTTGGATGAGTTATCAACTTTTTTAATCTCTGAGCGAGCTCATAATTTGATAATTTTAGGCGATATTAACTTGGATATCTTATCTGAATCGAATAATGCTATAGCCTATTTAAACTTAATGTCTAGCTTTGGTCTTGAGTCGTGTATTAACTGTCCTACACGGGTTTCCAATATATCTTCCACTTGTATTGACCATATTTTTGTTAGACTTATGTTATCCAGTGACATAGATTTACTTAGCTCTTGTATAGATCAAGGCATTTCAGATCATTCAATGTGCTACCTATTTCTTCGGAATTTAAATTCTTCACCTAGGTATACAAGAAATCTGAACTCTGATATATTTTCTTACTCAAAAATAATTTTTGTGGAACTTAATTCTCAGCTCAGATTTGAGACCTGGGATGATATTTTTAATGAATTAAACCCCTCCATAGGCTTCGATTTATTTATAAGTAAGTTGAAATATTATCTGAACTCTTCCACTGTAGTTACGATGCGAAAAAGAAAAAAAAACTTGCTGCCTTTAAAGCCATGGATGAATTCGAGTCTACTTAAACTCATTGAAAAAAAAAAGAAATTACTTAAATCACGAACAAGTTTCCCAATAAGTCTAGCCTAAAAAGAAAATATTTAAAATTTTCAAAACTTCTCAGGAAAAAAATTCAGGAAATTAAAGAAGAATTTTACATAAAACAATTGTCAAATGCCAAAGGTAACGCAAAAAATGAATGGAAAGTTGTAAACAATTTACTTAATCGAAATATAAGTTCTAGTAATTCTATTACTTCTCTATCTGTTGGTGATTTTCTTGTATGTGATAAAAAAGTTATTGCAAACCATTTTAATGAAAAATTCACAGATATGAGTAGTCTTACTGCAGAATTTAGTTCTGAGATTTGTGACAGTAACCAGCTGTATATAGTTGAAGATGTTTGGCAGCAGCAAAGTTGTTATTTTGAAGAAATAAATTCACTTGAACTCCATAGATTGATAATGAAATTAAATAATTCTAATTTCGATACGCTAGGTATTTCTAATTTTGTTTTAAAAAAAATTAGTCTTAATATAGTGGATGTTCTAGCTCATATTTTTAATTGCTGTGTTGAAATTGGAATTTTTCCTAGTGCTCTAAAAACTGCTGAGGTAATTCCTTTATTCAAGAAAGGAGATAAAAATTGCTCAGATAACTATCGTCCCATTTCCATGTTAAGTTCTTTCTCCAAAATATTTGAAAGAGTGATAAAAAAAGGAATGATGCAATTTTTAGATCTTACTAACTTTTTAAGTTGTAAGCAATTTGGTTTTCGTAGTGGCAGATCTACTGAAGATGCACTTCTGACTTTTTGTTCGCATATTTATGAAACTCTTAATAATAAACTAAAAAGTGCTGCGTTATTTATTGATATTAAAAAAGCATTTGATACTGTGGATCATAAAATCCTATTAGGCAAATTGTATAAAGCTGGCTTCCGGGGTAATTTCTTTGATTTACTTTCTTCGTATTTAACGGGTCGAACTCAGAAAGTTAAAATTGATGACACCATCAGTGATCTTAAAAATATTTCTTTGGGTGTACCTCAAGGATCTGTTCTGGGTCCTACATTGTTTTTAATCTTCTTTAATTCTGTTCTTCTTCAAAAATTTAAGGGTTGTTCAACTGCCTTTGCTGATGATGTTGGTCTATCCTACAATAATAAGTCATTTTTTGAAAATGTGTGTAATATTAATTATGACTTGGACTTATTACGTCGCTGGTTTTGCCATCACAAATTATTATTAAGTGATAAAACTAAAATTATGTTTTTCAGTTTAGGTAACTCTATTCCCACGTGTGATAATATTTTGTATCACTGTGCTAAATGTAGAAGATTTCCTCTTCCTCATAATAATTCTCTTCTTACTCAGAAATTATGTAATTTTAACGAAATGTATAACTGTTCCGCAGGTTGTTTTAAAGTTGATTGTGTGGATTCCTTCAAATATTTAGGTGTTACAATAGATTCTAAGTTAGATTGGTCAATTCATACACGATTTTTGAGTAAGTATTTTCATTTAGTTGTTAGACAGTTTTATCACCTTAAGCAGTTCTGTTCTTCTAAACTGCTTACGTCTGTATACTATGGTTTATTTAATTCTAAATTACAATATGGAATTGTTAATTGGGGTGGTACTTTTAATAATTATCTTAAACCTTTGTTAATACAACAAAAGTGTGTTATCAGACTAATTTTAAAAAAACATCGTAGGGAAAGCAGCTTCCCTTTATTTCAATGTTTGAATATTTTACCTCTGAAGCATCTTTTTTACTTCCGAGTCCTCAAAGTATTCTTTAATAGAAGTGGTTACTTACGAAGTAGGTATTCTGAAATATATAATCTGAGAATCAACAACAGAAGATTAGCTATCATACCCCCTCATAATGTACATCATTTTTTACGCTCATTTTTAGCAATTGAACCTCGGCTTTATAATTTATTACCTCCACCTTTAACTGACAATTGTTATGGTTCTAAATTACTCAGTTTGGTTAAACTCTGCTTTTTTAAGTTCAATCATGATCAAGTAAATGACTTAGTACGCATAGTTACGTAAATTTTTTGTATTTAATTAAACTAAATTGTTTTTTTTTTTTTATAAGATATTGGTTTTTATTTTTAGTTTTTTTTTAATAGGGCAATAAGCTCTTATTATCGGTTTTTATTCGTTATTATATTTCTATTTTTATTTTGGTCAAATATTTTTTTGTAACTACACTCGCTACTGCATGCTTTTTGCATAGAGTGTTTTTAGCTTTTATTTTTATTGTTTGCTTAATTTAGTATATAATATTTTACTTTTGTAGAACACTTTTCTTTTCGTTATTTTATAATTCTTAATATATAATTATAAGTTTAATTGATATTTTACTCTCTAACTTTATTTTTGAATACAATTTTATAAGTTTCTTTTTTTCTTTTGTTCTTATGATTATATTAAAATAATTACTTACTTAAATTTTGTTAATTTTGTTAATTGTTTAATTTATAAATTATGTTAATTGGTATTTTTTTTTATTTATTCTCTTAAATCATTTAAATTAAAAAAAATTTTTTTATATTAAAAACCGCTTGTCTATAGAACAGTTATTATATTTTAATTAAACAATGAAATAAAAATAAAATAATAATAATAAATAAAAAAAAAAAAAAAAAATTGTCAATTGTGAAATCATTCCAATATTAATTTCTTCTAATGGATGAACATTCTGCTGGAAAAACTGATTATGATAATCTTTATTTCTCGATTTTTGAAACTATTATCGGTTCGTAATGAGGAAATTGTTGTGCCATAAGTTAGTCTATTTGCAATTTTTTCCCCTTTTTGGGTACATTTTGTACACCCATTTGCTGAAGTATGACCGACAACACCTGTCATAAAGAATTTGGCTGGAGCGTCGCAAATAAACACTCTTATTTCCAGTTTTCTGTCTTTTCCATTTATTTCTATACCAGAGTACTGTAAATATTTAAAACATTAATAAACTCATTTAGATATTCCTGAATTTTTTCTGGTTTCTTTGGACCCAAATACGCTTCAATTAAAAATGGCATGACTTCTCTATAATTTGAAATTGCTCCCAATATTGGCCACAAAGTTTGTTTTGAGCTTTTAAATAATGGTAATCCGTCTACACCAATGTCAATTAAAAGCGTTTTTATAGAATTAGGTAATACAATTTTTAATTTTTCAATACTAAGTTTTAATCCAAAATGATAATAAATTCCTGGAGCGACGGTAATGGTTTTTATTTTAACGCGACGGTAATGGTACATTTAAACCTTCTTCACCTAATATTTTTAGAAGATCGTTAGAAGCCCTCCGTCTTATTGTGTGTCTAACGCTGGGTGGCGCAGTAGGTAGAGCGCCTGCCTTTCAGCCGAAAGGTCCCGGGTTCGATTCCGGATGAAGCAAAAAAAAAAAAAAATGCTTCATTGCTTTTTAAAGCTGGTCTAGTACCCTTTGTCATTGGGATATAATAAATGACAAAAAGATAATTGAGAGTTAATCTGGTAACAAATTAAATAAAATGAAACTATTCTATTAAAGAATGCTTAGCTCCTGACAATAGTAGTAGTTTTCCACATTTAATGAGTAGATAAGCCAGTAATTTATTAAAATAAATACTCGAATTATTGTAGATACTGTAGTGTAAAATTGCAGTACCATACTGAATTAAGCACGAAAAGGTGATTCTACCTAAGTTACTGCCAAGATCATAAAAAAAAAACTTACCAATTTGCTAATTTATCAGAAATGTTTTTTCATTTTTGTGGTAAATTGGGTTGTGAACTATTATAATTTTCATCTTGCGAAACAGTATTTAGAGATGCCCTTTCTGTCACTTCTATTTCATGACGTTCGAAAGTTTCTATCGTTTCATGATGCTCTGTTGTTCTTTGATTGAAACTATTATTAGCGGATTCTTTTGCTACTAAATGTCTGAAGTGTTTTTCGCTAATACCACATATTTTTTTACTCATTTTGATTTTATTTTGTATCAGGAAATTTCAAATTGAACAACATATTATTTTTCTACTTAGCATTAAAAAATCATATATTGTTTGATTTTATTCTTTGCGATACAAAATGGCTTACCTGGACGGAAAACAAATAAGTGAGTGCAACAATTAGCATTGATACAATATAGATCGACATAAGAAAACTTTTGTGAAATGTTCTTATCAAATAAGCGCTCATTAATTAATAAGTTAGCAAAACCCTTTATAGTATAATTCATTTATTGTTTTTAGTAAGTTCGAATCAATATTTTATTTGAGTCATAAAATAGCATAAAATGATTTACTGAAACCTTTTAATAGTATTGATCACTTCTTATTTTTAAATCATACATATAAAGTAGTTGATTTGAATTATTTTCTAGTTAAATAAACGGAATATTTTTTTGAATCATAAATTTTTTTTTCACTAATTCATATAAAAGATTATTTAAAATATGTAATTAATATATTATTAGTGTTATCATTAAAACACTAGTTTGTTCAAATAATATTAGTTGAATCATTAACAAAAAATTTTTAATTCAAAGATATATTTCATACGTTTATGTAACTAAAACTTTAAATAAAATACATATTTAGATTGTTTTTTTTATAGAATCAATTAATCAAATATGTATAAATGTAAATATGTATGTTTTGCTGGTAGGTTTTGCAATAAAAGTTGTATTTTTGATTCGATATTATAATAGGTCACACTCCAGGATCTTCACTAATTTCAATATTATCAATTCTCTCACAATTTTTTTCAATAGCATGCAAGTTATTTTCTTGTTCCGAAACAATTTCTACATTATTGTCAGTTTCTTTATCGAAATTAATTTTATTTTCAATATTATTGACAAAATCAACTGTAGCAGGAACTGTTGAAGTGGATACGGAACTCTGTATTACATTTACATACTTTAAAAGAAAACCAGCAGACTTTTCAAGTTCCTTGTTTTTTTTGCCTTTTCTCTGCGGTATTGTGCTCCAGATAATTTTTTCCTTTTTCTATCATCTTGTGGCATGTCTACACCACCAACGAAGAATGCTTAAATATTATAAAAATATATTTAATTATTATACATATAAATAATTTAAATATAATTTTTTATGAAATATAAAAAACTCACTTTTTGTTAATTTTTTTATTTGTTTACAAAAATCCGGCAATTGACTTTTTAAATTTTGGCAACCAAAGTCATTCAAATTTAATATTTTGACAACAAATGTTAAGTTACCCTGCAAGCAACTATTCAGTATTTCCGTGTAAGCAATTTATAAATAAAAGAAAACAGTGCAAGAAATTCAATTTTCTTACGAAAAAGTATCCGAATAGAATTGTTGCAACAAAAACGATAAGAAAAAATAAATAGAAATTTCAGAAATACCAAAATGGTAGTTAAATATTGAATTATTTTATTGATTTTGCGGCCCCTTAAAATCAACCAAAATCGGCCGCCATATGGACGTCATATCCATATGGTCCCCATATCCGTCATATGGACGGCGCGGGCCTGGCTATTATGTTAGGCAATTTAAAATTCATGAAGCAAAATTAAGAACAAAACCAAATGAACGAATGAGAATATATTATTTTTATTTAATTTAAGAACAATAGAAGAACAATCTTATCTTACTAGCTTAAAAAGATACTAAAACTTTATACTAAAAAGGTTTTCATCAAAATAAATTTACGCATAGGTATGTACATATATATTTCATACTTTAATATTTTTGTATTAATTTAGACAACGCTTGTTCCTGAATATCAAGATGGTAAGACTGATGAAGTTATTGACATATTAAAACCTATAGATTATGATGAACAAAACAGAAAGGTCGAAAAGCTGGTGGACAAGAAGAAAAATGAAGTAAAAAATTATTGTAGGTATGAAAGAATTTCGTTCTGATTTACCTGTTTACGTGGTCTTCAAGTTATACCATTAACTATTACAGTAATTGTTTTAATAAAAACAATATAGAAAATATATTAAAGAAATTTATGTAATTATAGATTGGAGATTTCATCTTAACACCAGACATATGTATGTGTGTTATAACTCGGTGTGGCTATATTATATGTATATGTATTTCTAATAAAATAGAGTTGTTTTATATTCTATATACGTCTTTATTAAGTGACGTTCAGTGCCAGACTGACGTTGTCATCAGTGTGTTACATTATATTATATTTGGAGAGTTACCAGACAATGTAATATATATTAATATTATAATACTTAACTGTATACAACATCTCCCCCTTTTTATAGTTTACAATATCATATAATATTTACAATATAATTTTAGAATTAAACATTTTAGTAGAATATAAAAATAAAAACTTACATTTAGTTAATTTCAATGTTTTTTAATATAATTTATATTTTAGTAAGTAATAGAATTAAAAAATTACAAATTTAGTTAATTTCAATGTTTGTAAGAAATCCTTTTTTTATATTTTTTTTTTTATAGTAATTTAGCAAAAATATATTAACAAAAATTGTTGGATTTTTATTTACATGATTGGTATCTTTCGACTGGTTTAATAATACGTCCAAATTTTGTTATGTAAGCACTGGAAGCTTCATCCCTATCGAGTCTGTTGTTTTGGTTGTTATCAATACTTATACTTTTATCATTTCAGGAGCTACCAGCTGGTTCTGTGTTACGGCGATTGATAAAACTCTTATTTTTGATATACTTATCACCACCTTCACCTTTAATAATAAAGGATCGCGGTGCATCCATTTCTTCAACAATTATACCCGGATACCATAACTTATTAGGTTTCCGAAAATAAATATTATCTCCCTTTTGAAAATTTGAACGATTTTTAGCGGTTTTATTATATTGTTTTCGTACTTTTTATTGGTAAGATTTAATTTTTTCTGGTATATTATAAGTTATATTTGGTTCAAGTTTTCGTTTATGTAGTGGTAACAAGGTTCTACACCTTCTACTGAAAAGTATTTGAGCCGGTGACACTCCTAAACTAGGAATAGATGTATTTCTATATTCCAATAAAGCTAATAATAATTCTTGTTTACTGTCCATTGACTTTTTTAGTAATATTTTCGCAATATCTACACATTTTTCTGCAAAGCCGTTTGACTGAGCGTAGTACGGACTTGTAAACGTTAATTTAATGTTTAAAACTTCAGAAATTTCTTTAAATTTATAAGAATTAAAAGGATTATTGTCACACACAATTTCTTCTGGAATACCATGAGTGGAAAAGATTGATTTAAGGATTTCAATTACCTCGTCAATTGACTTATTTTTCATTTCTACCATTTCTATCCATTTAGAAAAATAGTCCCCTATGACTAAATATAAATGTTTATTATATTCCATTATATCTATACCTATTTTATTAAATCTTAAGTTCGAAATTTCGTGAAAAATAATTTCTTTACAATTTTTACGCATAAATTTTTGGCATGTTGCACATTTTTGTATCATATTTTCTATATCTCTATTCATAAATGGCCAAAATAGTAATTTCTTAGAACGATCTTTTGTTTTTTTAATTCCAAAATGAGCTTGATGAAGTAATTTTAAAGCTTCATATATCATTGATTCAGGAATTATAACACGATCTTGGAAGAATAACAAATTGTTTTCAAAATATATATCATTTTTTATTTTATAATAAATTTTCAATTCATCACGCACTTTACTAATGTGGTTAGGCCACTCATTTTTACAAAAGTTAATAATTTGGGACAAAATTGAATCATTCTTTATAGCTTCTACCAGCAAAGTTTCACGAAACTTACTAATATTTAACGAATGAATAATTTTATTAAATTCTGAAGTATCCTCAGCTGGAGTTAATTTATCAATATTACGTGACAATAAATCTGCTTTGAACATATTTTTACCTGGAAGATAAATTACTTCTAAATTATACTTTAATAATTTCAATTTGCATTCTTTGTAAACGAGTTGCATATACCTTGCTTAAATCTTTCGTCATTATAGGTATAATTGGCTTATGATCACTTTGCACGGTAACCTTTCTACCATAAATGAAGTAGTGAAATTTCGAAGCTGCAAATGTGATTGTCAACATTTCCTTTTCTATTGTAACGAAATTTAGTTCACTTTGACTAAGTGCTCTTGAAGCAAAACAAGTTGGACCATGAGCTTGCATCAGGCATGCTCCAAGTCCATACTTGGAAGCATCGCATTGAATAATTGTTTCTAAATTTTCATCAAAATTCTTTAAAGTAGGTAAATTTGACATTATCTTTTTTTAAATGAATAAATTCTTCCCTATGTATTGGAAGCCACTGAAATGTTTTATCTTTTTTTAATAAGTTGTACATGTTTTTACACATATCAGGCAGTTTTGGTACGTAGATCCTCATAAAATTAACCATTCCTAATATAGACTGCAAACTTTTTTTGTCCTTTGGATTTTCTAAATTTTGAATAGCCCTGACTCGATTCGGATCAGGTTTCATACCCTCAAATGAAAACATTTGTCCTACATATTTCACTTCTTCAACTTTATATTCAAATTTGTCTGAATTAAATTGAAGATTAAGTTCTCGAGCTCTTTTTAAAACATTATTTAAATTTCTGTCGTGCTCTCCACTACCTTTTCCTGTCACTAAAATATCGTCTATGTAGACTATAGTGCCCGGTAGATCAGCAAAAGCATCATGTGTCAATTTTTGAAAAACTTCTGGGGATACACTGAGACCAAAGGGCAGTCGTTTAAATTTATAGCACCCAAAAGGTGTGCTGAATGTACACAACTCTGCAGAAGCCTCTGTGAGTTGCACTTGACAAAATCCGTGACATAAATCTAAAACTGTATAATATTTCATTCCATTTAATTTAGACCTTAATTCATCTAATCTTGGAATTAAAAACTTTTCGTGAATTAAGATGTTGAGGGTCCAAACATAAACGAAGTTCTTTATTTTTCTTTTCAACTATTAACAAGTTGCTAACCCATCCGAGATGCTTTTTCAATAATATTTATATATTCCATTTTTTCTAAAGTTTCCTTTAATCTTTCTTTTATAGCTAAAGGAACTCTACGAGCTGAATTTACTATAGGTTCGCAATTAGGTTTAATTTTTAATTCGCATTTTTTTGGAAAACAACCTAGACCATCAAAAATATTCAAATTTTCTTTAATAATATTGTATTTAAAAAATTTAAGAAAATTTGAGAAAAAGGCTAGATAAAAATGATTTGGTTTCTTACAGTACTTACACAATTTACCATATGCTGGACATTTATTTTTTGGATGAGACGTAAGACACCTTTTACAATTTATGTTATTTTCTACAATGGAAATTTTTTTTATATTATGATTAAAACTTTTTTTGTTATTATCTCCTGTAATATAATGCAAGTTTTTACTTTTTACACTTGCAAGATATATATGCTTATCATTTTGTAATTCTTGACACCTAGTTTTTTCCAATTCACTAATGCGGCAATCATTAATTGCAAGTTCCAACGTTAATTTTGAGGTATTCATTAATTTGTTTTTTAACTTTTCATCACTTAAGCCAATAACTATGAAATCACGTATCATATTGTCTTTCTCAGTAAATTCACAACCATCTGCTATATTTCTTAGAGAGGTCAAAAAAATGTCAAACAGTTCATTTTGTTTTTGTACAGTTTGATAAAATTTCATACGTTCATAGACAGAATTTTTTTTTGGATTACAGTATTCTTCAAAAGCCTTTAGTAAATCTGATAACTCTTTACTACTGTCGTTAGCAATATCCCATGTAAAATATTTCTCTCGAGCCTCGTGACCAATAAAATTTAATAAAACAGCTTTTTGTACATCCTTTGCTTTTTTATTTTTTTCCGATGCCACCATATAATTTTCAAAATCCCTCTTGAAAAGTGAAAAGATTACGGCAAGATTACCTTCCATTAGAAGTGCTTTTGGTACATTTACGTCCATGATCTCAATTAATTCTTTATTATTAACTATGTGTAATCAAAATTTATCATTAAGTGTTTATAAAATTTATTATTAACTATGTTTATATTTATATCCACTTATTATAACTCGGTGTGGTAACACATGTTATAACTCGGTGTGGCTATATTATATGTATATGTATTTATAATAAAATAGAGTTGTTTTATATTCTATATACGTGTTTATTAAGTGACATTCAGTGCCAGACTGACGTTGTCATCAGTGGTAGCGTTCAGTGAAATTAACCTTTGGATCTGAGATCCACAGATCCATGGATCTGTTTATATGTAAAAACAACAACAACAATTTTTATGTTGTGTGTTGTGACATCTACCGTAAGAAAAATTAAATGTTTATATTTTTTATGAAAGTTTTTAAATTTAAATCGCCATTATTTTTTGATTTAGTGTGAAAATTTAAACTCTTAAGGAAGATTTATGTACATAAAACTTAAATTAAGAGTTATAAAAAATAAATTATATGTATGATAATAAATATTATTCCATTCAAATTTAATTTATTTTTAAAAGTACTCATTATATTTGCCGGTGATGGCGCTAGTATTGCGGTAAATTTTTGTGGTGAATTGCTTTCAGTGGCCAGATATATGGTACATGGATCCAAAAGGGATTCCAGATCTACTGGTTAATGCTACTGAACGAACCCAGTGTGTTACATTATATTATATTTGGAGAGTTGCCAGACAATGTAATATATATTAATATTATAATACTTAACTGTGTTATAATACAACAATGTGTTGAAAGAAAATCAATATTAGATTTAATTGGTTCATTAAATTGTGGTCGTCTTTACAATAAGTGTATTCAAATGCAAAGGTTTTATGCAAAACCAATTCTCTAAGTTGAATTTGATCAAAATAAACAGGTATTTATAATTCTTGTCATATAAGTTAATATCATAAATTATTAACTTACAAATTTCTTTTTTTTAAATTAATTTTAGAATAAATTTATGTTATCTAGTGTTTGAACAATTTCATCAAATATAGATGTTGTACAAAGATTAAAACTTTTAAGTTTCCTAAATTACGCTTAATATGGTCACCAAGCCCCTATGGTAATATACAACTATTTGAAGAATTAAAACATGGAAAAAAATGAACCAGATAGTTATACTGCATCTTTACTTGGTGGTGATGAATCTATACAATTTAAAATTGATAAATTCAATTCAAATATATATGATTTTACAATACGTTTACCTGTAATAAATTCAAAAAATATTCATAAAATAATGCTAAATGTTGGTAGTTTAAAAGAACTCTTTAAAAAATCACAGATAAATTAACAGATCTTTGTGATTCTGAAAGAGTACTTATAAATTTATTCTGAAAATAAGATAAATTAAAATTATTTAATAAAATATAATATCTTTTAATTAATTTTTTAAGCAAATTTTTTATTGTAAAATTTCTTTTATTTTTTTTCTATACGCAGGCTGGTGGGAATCTTCAAAAGACACAATGAGCCCCGTAGCTTGACATGGTGTGTGGGATTCTTACCCACTAAACCACACTAAACCCTTCCTATATTGCGATCTAGTCCTACAGGACTAATGAGCAATTTTTTCTTGGCTTTATTTTATTTTTCAATGTAGACTACATCTTCTACATGTCTATCTAACTTTTCTTTGGCATATTCATCCATAACCTTGAAGACCCATCGCATCAGCCACGAAAGGCCAACCAGCTCTCCGAACTAATTTATAATTATGGAAGACTTGTGAAAAACCTCGTTTCGTTGGCAGTCAACATAACGAAATTTTTCACCAATCCCGTAAAAACAAATCTATCTAAACGTGGGAGCGGGTCAACCTCCGATCACCAGCGCGACGAATCCTCAAGAATGTAGGTGATTATTGCTGCACTAACTCAAAAGGTTTTACTCTTTTGAGTCGTCTGGCTATATTTCTCTTATCCAGGAGCTCGACTACCTCCACATTTACATGGTGCTGAAGCCTTTTTTCATGACTTCTTGCAAATTTCTGTCTTTCCTTATCGACAGATTCTACTTGCAAATCTCTATGTAGGTCATAGTTTCTTTTGAACCAGGGCGCGTTCACAATGTTTCTTAGGACTTTATTCTGGAACCTCTGAATAATATCTCTATTACTTTTTTTGCTGCATGCCATGTGACCATACTGGTTTCAGTATTTGTTTATAGAGCAGAAGTTTGTTTTGTATTGTTAAGGTAGAATTCTTACCTATGAGCCAGTTCATTTTTCTTTAACGGATTTGTAATTCTTCTTTCTTGTTTTTTATGTGAGCTTTCCAGCGAAGTTTCGCATCTAACGTCATACCAAGATATTTGGCAGTATTTGAATGGGGTATTTCTTGACCATTTATATATACTGGTTTATGGTCAATTTTTTTATTTGTGAAATCCACATGTACTGACTTAGCTTCGTTTAATTTTAGCCTCCATTTTTTTGTATAATCCTGGATTTTTGTTATAGCTCTCTGCAGTTTTTCTATGGATTCTTTATTATTTTCCCCAACAGCCAGAACCGCTGTATCATCTGCAAACGTCGCAATAATATTATTTTCTAGTGCAGGAAAATCACAAGTGTACAGCAGGTACAGTACCGGACTAAGTACACTTCCTTGAGGAACCCCGGCATTAATTTCTTTAAGATCGGAATATGCTCCTTCCTGCTTTAGGTAGAAGTATCTCTCTGATAAGTAGCTTGCTATGATTTTCGATTCCCTTGTGCCACACCTTATCGAATGCCTGAGCCACATCCAAAAAACTGCTGAACAGAACTTCTTCTCCTCTAGAGCTTTTTCAATAGTATTTGTTATTATGCCTGGTCTATTGTAGCATGTTTTTCTCTAAAACCGAATTGGTGATCCGGGAATATATTCTTTCTTTCAATAATAGGTTTCAGTCTTCTTAGATATATTTTTTCGAACAGTTTTGACATTATAGGCAGCAGTGAAATTGGTCTATAGGATGATACTTCATTCGGTGGTTTTCCAGCTTTGGGTATCATGATGACTTCGGCGAGTTTCCACAATTTCGGTACATATTTCAGTCTAAATGCAGCATTTATAAGATTCGTTATCTTAATTATTGCCTTTTCTGGAAGTTTCTTTAGAATCTGCCCCGTTGTCAAATCATATTCCGGAGCTTTTTCAGAATTAGTATTGTTTATTTCTTTTTTCACTTCAGCTGTGGTTGTTAATGCGATTTCTTCTTCTTCCTGAACTCATTCTGTATTTAGATTTTCACCTTCTTCACCGTCGTTTGTTTGAAATATGTTTTTTAAGTGTTCCACAAATAATTTAGCCTTTTCTTTATTATCTCTAGCCCAATTTCCGTCCAATGTCTTAATTGGAGGAATTTGTTCAATAGGTCTTTTCAGATTTTTAGCTGCTTTCCAAAGAGAGTAATCAGTGCTTTTATCATTTGTTAATTTTTCTAAATATATATATATAATATATATTAATCGATTTGTTTTTCACTTCTTTAATTATTCTTCTTAGTTGTTGCGTGAGATTATTTAGCCTAGTTTTATCTTGTGGAGCTCTAGTTTGATGCAATTTTTTCCTTGCTCTGCGTTTTGTTGCAATTAGTTCTAAGATTCCTGGTGAACATTTGTTTCCTTTTACTCTTTGTTTTAACACTGGAGTATTTTCCCACACGGTTAGTTGGATATATTTAATGTATTTCTCCACCTCTGAATCCAATTGTTCTTTGTATTGTAATTGATTTTTCCTTCCCGACATACTTTGAAGCTTTCCTCATATGTCAGTGTATTTATTTGCCAGAACCGGATTCCTCTTCTTTTGAATAGCGTCTTCACTTACAGTTAGTAGTATTGGAGAGTGGTCAGAGTTCATTTCCTGCCTATCTTCTATCTGTATGAAATTATTCGAAATGTTTTTAATTATAAAAAAATCGATTAAATCAGGTATTTTATTTAGATCTGTATGCCAACACGTAGGTTTTCCTGTTGATATTATTTCACAGCCAAATTCGCTTGTTGCCTGGAACAATTCTCTGCCTTTAGTTGTTGTTAACCGTGAGCCCCAGTGTGTATTTTTGGCATTAAAATCACCCCCTATAACAAACTTTTTTCCCAGTTTCTTAAAAAGATCTAAATAATGATGGTTCTTTAAAGAGTACTTAGGTGGACAATATATACTTGCTACTACAATAAAGTAATTCTTACATTTTATGTTTACGGCAATAGCTTGTATTTCTTCTGTTTCAAATTTGGCTTCTTCAAAATGTTGTATATTTTGTTTTATAATCACTGCACTTCCCCCTCTAGCAGAGTTACCCGGATGTATGCTATGGTAAACTTTATAACCACGAAAGTTAATATGTGTTTGTTTGGTAAAGTGTGTTTCTGCTATAAGACAAATATCTATACTATTTATGTCAAGGACTGCTTGTAGCTCTTGTTGGTGTTGTTGCAGTCCATTGGCATTCCATGAAAGAATTTTCAGATTATTTAAAATCTTTTTGATTTCGAAGCAGATTTTTGGCACTGCCCTCTAGTGTTCCTATTCTACAATCCATATCGACCATAGAGTTATTATGAACATTTCTTTTACCCGTAAGGACTTGTGCATAAGTTTTACTGTTTGTATTTGTTTGGAAATCTGGTTTAACTTGCGACGTTTGCAGATAATTTGTAGTTTGTTTTTAAGCGTATTGTCTAATATTTATATTCCCGTTTTTGTGGATTTATGTGCATATTTTTTAATTTAATTTTTTGCATTTATTTTGCGATCATGCAACCTCTATAATTAGCTGGATGTTGATCTCCGCAATGTACACATTTTGGTGGTTCATTTTTAGGCTTTCAACATTCTCTCTATTCTCTTGTCTACCTGCACATTTAACACATCTTGGGATTTTTACACAGTATTTTTGTGTATGACCATATGCCTGGCGTGATTTACATTGTACTACAAGTTTATTTTTTCTTAATGGCTCAATATTCACCACACATTTTAAAATATGTTTAACCTTGTAAATTCTGTTAATATCTTCTTCAGCTTTGAAAGTTAACATAAACATGTTTAATGGTACTTTATTTTTCCAGCTTCGTTTGTTCGTAGCTTCTATTATTTTGTATTCTCTGTTTTCAAGATCTTTAATTATTTCTTCTGTTTTACACGAGTGCGGCAGGTTTTTCACTATTACTCTTATTGGTCTTTGCTGTTTACTTTCGTATGAGTGCCAATTATATTTATACTCTTTTACAGCGCTTTTGTTACAGTTCTGTAATCATCTACATCTAACAAATTGATTTTTATACAATTCTTGCCAAGAAGTTTCATCTCAAACTGCTTTTCTGTTATTATTTTTCTTAAATTCTCGCAGAATTCGTTATAGTTATTAAATTCATCCACAATTATTGGCGGTGGAGATTGTTTTTTCTTAACTTTTCCCGGGTCAGTTACTTTTTTTGGGGGAATAACCTTTTTTGGAGAAGTTTCTTTCTTTGGAGTTGCTTTAGAATCCATCTTTTTTGCCTTTGGGGAATAAGTGAATCATTTAGCTTCCTTTTTTGCTTCTGTTTTACTCTTATCCACTCAGTCTCTTTGGCTAACTCTTCCTCATCTGTAGAGTATACTATTTTCTTACTATTTTCGGAAATTGATAATAGTGGAACTTGTGTAGCTTGTGGTTTCTGCATATTTATATTGGTGATTTCACTTTTAAGTTCCTGTATTTGTTTTTCCATATTACTTATCAACTGTTTTAGTTGTGTTGTTTCATTGACAGCTTTCTGCCATTTGTTATACAGGGCACTCTCTTTCATTTGATCTCCAAGTGGTGGTCATTAAAGTTTTAGTTACAAAAACGTATGATAAAATACATATTTAGATTGCTTTTTTTATAGAATCAATTAATCAAATATGTATAAATTGACTAATTGTATTAAATGGCGAATCAGTCGTAAACTTTAATTCATTTTCGCTCATTTTTATAAAAATACTACTTTTTTTCTGTATTTTTTCAAAAATATAAAAAAAAATTTAATTGAAAAATAAATTTACTTACGTTATTAAACAAAGAAACACTAAAAATTAAATAAAAATGTTTTTAATTGAAATCACTATACATATATTTCTTTTATGTTTACAATTTTACACGACTACCTCATCATATAATATTTTACAACGCACTGAGCAAAGCAGAGCATAATACATATTGCATTATCTGTTTTACCAGAAAATTATAATAAAAACGAACAGAACAAAACAAAAATTTTAAGAAATTTAACGAAATTAAACGAAGCCGGTTGCTTCAGAAGCAAACTAGAAGCTATGATTCATTTTTTTCAGTGCTTCTACAGTGCTTCTACAAAGCTTCCACAGAAGACCTTCTTTTTTTCCACTGGGCGTGAACAACTTTTTCCATGCGAGTTGGTTTAGTCCGCACTAATACATTCGCAAAAATTAAAATTATATTTGTTTATTTATATTTCTTGTGAAAGTGAAATATTTGGATACAAATTTTTAATAATTTTTTTTTTTTTTGCGTGGATTGGTGGGACTCTTCATAGACACAATGAGCCCCGTAGCTTCCATTGTGTGCCAGATTTTTACTGACTAAACCACACCCCTCCCATTAATACTAGTCCAACAGACTAACCATTAATTTATTGCTATTTTGATTTTCTTAAAGAAAAAGTTTACGAAATTCTATCGTATTAAATCTAATGGCTTAGTTCTTTTAAGCCTTCTGACATCATTTTGATTATCTAGCAATTGAGTGGCCTCAACGTTAACATGTCCCTCCAGACGAGCTATATGCTTTGTTGCATATCTTTTTATTTCATTTTCTATGCAAGGAATTTTTAGATCTCTGTGCAAATCACTGTTGCGAACATACCAGGGGGCATTTACCATGTTGCGCAAGACTTTATTTTGGAATTTTTGTATACAAAGTACATGTGTTTGTTTGGCACATCCCCATATTTGTATGCCGTACAACCATATCGGTTTGAGTATCTGATTATATAACAAAATCTTGTTATGTATAGGTAATTTAGAATTACGACCTAAGAGCCAGTACATTTCTCTTAATCTAAATTTTTAATAATGAAATTATTATTTTTAATAATAATTATCAAACATTCTCTGATGGCATTGCGAAAATCTAGATTAATCCTATACCTGTTTCTAAATTTTTTTTAGAATAAATTTATTACTTTTCTGTTTATAAAAAATCAATTATAAAAGAAATTTTACAATAAAAAATTTGCTTAAAAAATTAATTAAAAGATATTATATTTTATTAAATAATTTTAATTTATCTTATTTTCAGAATAAACTTATAAGTACTCTTTCAGAATCACAAAGATCTGTTAATTTATCTGTGATTTTTTAAAGAGTTCTTTTAAACTACCAACATTTAGCATTATTTTATGAATATTTTTTGAATTTATTACAGGTAAACGTATTGTAAAATCATATATATTTGAATTGAATTTATCAATTTTAAATTGTGTAGATTCATCGCCACCAAGTAAAGATGCAGTATAACTATCTGGTTAATTTTTTTCCATGTTTTAATTCTTAAAATAGTTGTATATTAGCATAGGGGCTTTGGTGACCATATTAAGCGTAATTTAGGAAAGTTAAAAGTTTTAATCTTTGTACAACATCTGCATTTGATGATCTTGTTGAAACACTAGATAACATAAATTTATTCTAAAATTAATTTTAAAAAACGAAATTTGTAAGTCAATAATTTATGATATTAACTTATATGACAAGAATTATAAATACCTGTTTATTGTGATCAAATGCAACTAAAAGAATTGGTTTTGCATAAAACCTTTGCATTTGAATACACTAATTGTAAAGACGACCACAATTTAATGAACCAATTAAATCTGATATTGATTTTCTTTCAACACATACATATGTCTGGTGTTAAGATGAAATCTCCAATCTATAATTATATAAATTTCTTTAATATATTTTCTATATTGTTTTTATTAAAACAATTACTGTAATAGTTAATGGTATAACTTGAAGACCACGTACATCGTCGTAACAAGGTAAATCAGAACGAAATTCTTTCATACCTAAAATAATTTTTGGATGTAAGATTGTTTTTACTTCATTTACTTCTTGTCCACCAGCTTTTCGAACTTTCTGTTTTGTTCTGTTTGTTCAAACATAAAGTTCATCATAATCTATAGGTTTTAATATGTCAATAACTTCATCAGTCTTACCATCTTGATATTCAGGAACAAGCATTGTCTAAATTAATACAAAAATATTAAAGTATAAAATAGTACATACCTATGCGTAAATTTATTTTGATGAAAACCTTTTTAGTATAAATTTTTAGTATCTTTTTAAACTAGTAAGATAAGATTGTTCTTCTATTGTTCTTAAATTAAATAAAAATAATATATTCTCATTCGTTCATTTGGTTTTTTTCTTAATTTTGTTTCATGAACTTATAATTGTATAACATAATAGCCAGGCCCGCGCCATCCATATGACGGATGTGGGGACCATATGGATATAACGTCCATATGGCGGCCGATTTTGGTTGATTTTAAGGGGCCGCAAAATCAATAAAATAATTCAATATTTAACTACCATTTTGGTATTTCTGAAATTTCTATTTCTATTTATTTTTTCTTATCGTTTTTGTTGCAACAATTCTATTCGGATACTTTTTCGTAAGAAAATTGAATTTCTAGCACTGTTTTCTTTTATTTATAAATTGCTTACACGGAAATACTGAATAGTGGCTTGCAGGGTAACTTAACATTTGTTGTCAAAATATTAAATTTGAATGACTTTGGTTGCCAAAATTTAAAAAGTCAGTTGCCGGATTTTTGTAAACAAATAAAAAAATTATCAAAAAGTGAGTTTTTTATATTTCATAAAAAATTATATTTAAATTATTTATATGTATAATAATTAAATATATTTTTATAATATTTAAACATTCTTTGTTGGTGGTGTAGACATGCCACAAGATGATAGAAAAAGGAAAAAATTATCTGGAGCACAATACCGCAGAGAAAAGGCAAAAAAAACAAGGAACTTGAAAAGTCTGCTGGTTTTCTTTTAAAGTATGTAAATGTAATACAGAGTTCCGTATCCACTTCAACAGTTCCTGCTACAGTTGATTTTGTCAATAATATTGAAAATAAAATTAATTTCGATAAAGAAACTGACAATAATGTAGAAATTGTTTCGGAACAAGAAAATAACTTGCATGCTACTGAAAAAAATTGTAAGAGAATTGATAATATTGAAATTAGTGAAGATCCTGAAGTAAGACCTATTATAATATCGAATCAAAAAAACAACTTTTATTGCAAAACCTACCAGCACAAGTTTAAAATAAATATTATCCTGTAAATGACAATGGCAAAAAGTTTTCAAATGAATATTATACGCGTACTTTGGTAAATGGTGAGAAATATATACGAAATTGGTTGCTGCATTCAGTTTCAAAAAACAAAGTATTCTGTTTTTCATGTAAATTATTTGGGTTTCAAGATAATTTGTTGGCTACGGACGGATTTTCAGATTGGCAACATTTATCTCAATTTTTAATTAGACATGAAACAAGCGAGGCTCATATGAATAACTATCTCATATGAAAAAAATGGAAAGAATTAAGTAAATCGATTGAAAATAAAACTACAATAGACCATTATGAGCAGGAAATCTTTAACCGCGAAAAATATCACTGGTATAAAGTTATAAAACCTTTAGTGTATATAATACAGTTTTTATTAAGGCAAAATTTGGCTCTTAGAGGATCGTCAAGTTCACTATTTCAATCCAGTAATGGAAATTTCTTAAAAGTTGTAGAAATGATTTCGAAATTTGATTCAACTATTTTGGAACACGTACGAAGAATACAAAATTCAAAACAATTTCAAACATATATGCCGTCATATTTAAGTGAGAAGATACAGAATGAAATTATTGCATTACTTTCAACCGAAATTAAATCAAATATATTGCTTATGGTTAGCTTCTCTAAGTATTATTCTGTGATATTAGATTGTATACCTGACGTGAGTCATGTAGAACAATTAACAGTTATAATAAGATTTGTTCAATTAAGTTGTATATCAAAAAAAGTGGAAGTTAGAGAACATTTTTTAGGTTTTTGCCCTATTACCAATTCAACTGGAGATGGATTGAGTAAGTTTCTTTTAAGCAAACTGCAAGAAATAGGTCTTGATATTTATAATATGCGTGGGCAAGGGTACGATGACGGTGCCAATATGAGGGGCAAACATAATGAAATACAAAAAATTCAGATATTAACTGTTGCGCTTTTTTTTGTACCCTGTGCAGCACACAGCCTTAATTTAATAGTAAATGACGCTGCTAAAATAAACCATGAAACTATACAATTTTTTTACATAATTCAAGAATTATATAACTTTTTTTCAGGATCCACCCAGATATGGTGTATTTTAAAAAAGAATATTACATATTTAGTTTTAAAGCCTGTATGCGATACAAGAAGGGAAAGTCGTACACAGGCTTTACGGCCTCTAAGACACCACATGGGTGAAATATACGATTCTTTATTGGAACTAAAGGATGAAAATAAAGATATAAAGCACATTATCAAGCCAAATGTTTAGCGACTAAATTGAAATCGTTTAAATTCATATTTTCAATCATAAAATCCTACAAAACCCAACATTAAATATTAATGAAAATTAAACCCAACATTAAATATTAAAATAAAATGTTCCTAATGATGAGATATTGAAATGTTGTATGGATTTGGAAAGTAGGGTGACCGATAAGAACAAAAATGAAAAGGATATTGATGGAATTTATATGGCTGATGAATTGAAGATACTGAAAATTAAATTTGAACCAGAGCTGAATATAATAGAAATATTGGAAAGAATTTTAAACAATGATTTGTGTACAATTTTTCCAAACACTATCGTAACATTAAGAATACTATTAACATTACCAGTATCTGTTGCTACATGGGAAACGTCATTTTCTAAATTAAAAATAATTAAAAATTATTTAAGAAGCACCATATCGCAAACCAGACTAGACAATTTAGCAACGGTTTCTATAGAACATGAGTTATGTGAGAAATTAGAAATAGATGACGTGATTAAAAAATTTGCTGATCTCAAAACACAAAGAGAAAAATTTGAAATTATAATTTTTATTTGAATATCGAGTGATATTATCTTATTTTTTAAAGTATTATGAAGCATATGTTCACGTTTTTGTTTACTTTTAAATAATTTAGGTATTTTATAATTGTTTGGATTATCAAAAGCTATGTTTTGTTATTTTAATTTTTTATTGATAATTTTTTAATAAAAATGGATATATAAAACAAATTTGTAAGAGTTTTACTATTTGTGTTTGTTTTATATTTAAAAATGGGGGGTAAATTCGCATCTGCACACTGGCGCCAACATGTACGGCTTGGCAGTGATAACAACTGTAACACTACAATGATACATACATGGCTATCCTACAAAACGCAAATGGGATTGCGGCGCGGAAATATTTACTTTTATGAAAAATAACTTGTACTTGAAAGCATTGCGGATAATTGCGGAGCGGTAAATATTTTGAGATATCATTGAAAACGCAATTGAACGCGAATCATATATTTGTATGAACATTTTTACATTTTTTATCCGCGATAATTTTATTGCGTATTCATACATTTTAGTAGTACTGAAAAATAGAGCAGTGCATATATATTCCTAGTGATTGATGGTGGTTGAATTTAAAAAAAAAAAATTAAATGGAAAACTTTGTAAGTATTAAAAATTTATTTTTCACTATTTAATAATTAAAATCTTAAAAATTATTATAGAAAAAAACAACAAATCAGGAGCAGTATAAGTGTTTAATTTCGGCCTTAAAAAGAAATCCAGATATAGCAAAGAATTCAAAATTTGATTCAAGAGATTTTTGGATTGATCTCAAAAAAGAATTAAATACTTACGGGCCCACCTTTTAACGAAGTTTCAGAGTGGAAAAAGGTAAAACTTTCATTACAATAATTGAATTAAATTTATTAATCATAAGTTTAAATATTATGCATTTTATTTTTAAATATTACAAAGAGAAAACTCTATATTTTCAAAAAAAAGTTATAAAAAGCAGTATAAAAATTATTTTAAGTTTTTTTATATTTTTAATTTGTTTGAATATCGTTAATTATTTGAAAATTAAAATATATTTTTTGTTACTGTTAAATTGAATTACATTTACTTATATTTTCTTATATTTAATAATATGGATTCTAATAAAATAATTTTTTTTATCTATTTAATTCAATAAAATTTTAATTTTTTTTTATAAAAACTTGTATTCTAGCGTTAGAGTAAAATTTTTGTATATTGTCGAAAATAGTCGAATAGTTTCCTATTAATTTTACTGATATGCTTATACAGATACGCGTATTTCGTCTACTACTTCCTCTACTACAGTCGAATACAAAACACTGAAGAAGTCTGTAGTAGACGAAATACGGATATCTGTATGAAAAGCATATCAGTAAAATTAAAAGGAAAATATTCTACTATTTTCGACAATTAAAATTTTTAATTTTTATTTTCATTTAATTATATAAAATTTTGCAAAAGTTCATTTCGGATTTGACGGGCTTCTGCGGCATATCTGCTATCATCATTATGAACTAATTCTCCCTCGTTATTTCTGTCATCGTCTCTTCGCTCTATAGTTGTCTCCTCTTCTTCCTCCACGTTAAAATGTAAACGAATGTTGTGCAAAGCGGTAGCAACATTCACCATAAACAATTTTTTTTGTATTCTAAAATACTTAAAACATAATATGTCAAAAAAATTGACCGCATATTTTATTTACAGATGTTTTAAGTATTTTAGAATTCTTATTCAGAATACTTATTATTTTAGAATTATTACTGTGAAACTTTTAGCTTTAATCTTAAAACTGCTGATATTATAAAAATTACTTGCGATATTAACAGCTACAAATTTACGTTTTTATGTATTTATAGGTTACATAGTTTTAATGTTAAAATGTTTCTCGACGATTTTTCAAATTTTTTAGCTAAAGAAAAATCTGGTAATCTTATTATACTAGGTGATTTTAACTTAGATATTTTAAGTGTGAATGTAGATGTTGATTCTTATCTTACTATGTTGTATGAATATGGCTTATTTTCTTTTATTAACGCACCAACCAGGCCAACTTCCGGAACATGTTTAGATCACGTTTTCGCTCGTTTTACTCATATTTCAGTTAATTCTTGTGCAAGTGCCAATTTCGACTTACAAATTTCAGACCATTGCATGACTGGCATTCTTGTAAAGGATTTGGTAAAAAATGTTGCAAATAAATCCTTTGCCTTACCAACTATTGTTAAAATAGATTACGTTAAGTTAAATGAAAGTCTAAGATTTGAATTTTGGGAAGAGGTACATCAAGAAAATAATGCTTCCATTGCGTATGACAAATTTATAAAAATATTAGAACAACATATGAGACCATGTACTAGGAAGGTTATAGCAAAATTTAATGAAAAAAGATTGAAACCTTGGATGAGTCTGAGTCTACTCCGCAAAATAAAAAGGAAAAATAAGCTCCGAATGATATGCTATAAACATCCACTGAATGCAAGAATTAAAAAATCCTATATTAAAATGTGTATTAATTTAAAAAAAGAAATTCCTAAATGTCGTGATAATTATTTTCAAAATGAATTTAGAAAATGCAATGGAAATTTAAAAAATGAATGGAAGCTTGTAAACAGTATCATAAATAGGTCTCCTGATAATAATAAATCTTTAACATTGTCAAACAATGGTTCCTTAATAAATGACGAAGCAGTAATTGGTAACTTATTCAATAACTACTTTACTTCAATAGCTGAGAACACTATTCCAGGTCAACCATCTATATTATGTTCTTGTTGTCACAGTCTTAATCTTGTTAATGATGTTTATCGTACGAACAGTTTATATTTTAGTTCGATTTCGCCCTATGAATTAATGATTGCTATTAATGCCCTGAATAGTTCTAACTCTTGTGGTGAAGACGGTATTTCGAATGTATTTTTAAAAAATGTTGCCTTTAATATCATAGATATTTTATCATATATTTTTAATTTGAGTTTATATTCTGGAGTTTTTCCTGAGTCATTAAAAGTTGCAACTGTTATACCACTCTTCAAGAAAGGTAACCCTAAGGATGTTAGTAATTAAAGACCTATTTCTCTACTTTCCTCAATTTCCAAAATATTTGAAAAACTAGTTAAGAATAGAGTTTTGGATTATTTAGAAAAAATCAAGTTTTTTAACTCAGAACAGTTTGGTTTCAGAAAAGGGCTATCTACTGAGGATGCTCTACTTAATTTTTGCATAAATATTAATAAAGGATTAGATAGTAAAAAATTTTGCGCTGGACTATTTGTCGACATAAAGAAAGCTTTTGATATGGTCAGTCACGAAATTCTCTTAAAAAAGTTATATAATATTGGATTTAGAGGTGCAATTTTTGACTGGTTTAAATCCTATCTCAACTTTAGAATGCAAAGGGTTAATATTGGTGATAAAAAAACTAGGCCTCAGTTTATTAAACATGGTGTACCACAAGGGTCAGTTTTAGGACCCATTCTTTTTTTAATTTATATTAACTCTCTTTTCAATCAAAATTTTAAAGGTAAACTAACTGCTTTTGCTGATGATATCGGCTGTTGTTATACCTCGCTAAGTCCCCTTAATATGGTTGCAGAAATTAATCATGATCTAAATGTGTTAAGAAGTTGGTTTTCAGAACATAGGCTTGTTGTGAGTAATAAAACCAAATTGATGTTTTTTAGTTTATCTCAACAAGATTATCCGGACTTAGATTTAATTTTCCATGCGTCTGAATGTAGTAAATTTAAATTAATTAATGAAAATTGTTCTTCCATTGCTATTCAGCGTTCCTTTTGTGATGATTCTTTTTGTAGTGTTAATTGTTTCAAAATTGAAGTAGTGAAAAGCTTTAAATACTTGGGTGTTACTTTTGACAATAATATGAGTTGGGCTGAACATTCATTGTTTTTAAAAAAGTATTTACGATCTACTTTACGTAGCTTTTATCGCCTTAGACAACTATGTTCTTCTAACACTTTAAAAATGATTTATTATGGAATATTTCATTCTAAATTACAGTATGGTATTGCTTGCTGGGGAGGATCATACTATAATAAAATATCCCCTCTACTTATACTTCAGAAATGTATTATCAGAAATATTTGTAACAAGAATCGCTCCTATCCAACATTTCAATTATTTTCGAGTCTTGAAATCTTACCTGTTAAACATTTGTATTATTTTAAAACTTTAAAAATTGTTTTTGTTCGGAGCCCATATTTAAACTCTAGAATCTCTAGTAATCACAATTTAAGAATTAATAATAGCCTGTTGTTAACATTCCTAATTTCCGCACAACAAATTTCCGAAATTCATACTCCATAGTTTCAGGTAGATTATTTAACAAACTTCCACATGCAATCCGAATTTTACATAATAGAAATGTTTTTTTAAACTTGACTAAATCTTGGTTTCTGGGTTTTAATCATGATGAAATCGAAATTCTTCTAGAGTTTTTAGTATAATAATATTGTGAATTATAATTTGTAAAATGCCCCACTATATCTACTATTCATAGATTTTAAGAAAGCATTCGACACAGTCAAGAGATGCGCAATATGGAGAACACTTACAAAGAAAGGAGTTCCTGAAAAAATCATCAACATCATCAAAGCGATGTATGAAGATGCAGAGACAACAGTTCAACACAGAGGTAAGATCAGTGATCCATTCTACACCAATATAGGAGTTAGACAAGGATGTCCACTATCTCCACTTCTCTTCAACACAATACTAGACGACATTCTAAGAGAAGTTTGCACTGGAATAAACGGAATAGAATGGGATCTCTTCGGAAACTTAGAAGACTTAGATTACGCAGATGATGTATGCCTCATATCAAAAAATCAAAGGGACCTACAGAACAAAGTCAACAGATTACAGGAAGAAGCAAAGAAATCGGGACTGGAATTAAATATCGAGAAAACCAAAGCAATGAGGACAAACAATAGTTACAGTGAGCCAATAACAGTGACTGGACAACAGATAGAATACGTAGAAGAATTCAACAACCTGGGGAGCATTATAACATCAAGAGGAGATGCAACAGAAGATGTCAACAGCCGTATAAATAAGGCAAGAAGAACATTTGGGAGCCTAATGAAGATATGCCGGAGCAACCAAATATCGAGAACAACAAAGCTAACAATATTCAGAGCATGTGTTAAGTCAACATTAATATATGGCAGTGAAACATGGCTCACTTCGGTCAGAATCAAACAGAAGCTACAAGTATTCATCAACAAGTGCTTGAGAATTATATGCAGAATATTCTGGCCGGCAAGAATTAGCAACGAGGATTTATGGATGATAACTGGAGAAGAACCTATCAACAGACAGATAAATAGGAAAAAATGGAAATGGATAGGTCATACACTAAGGAAATCAGAAAGTGATATAGCAAGAAGAGCTCTAGAGTGGAATCCACAAGGACAAAGGAGACCCGGCAGACCATACAACACATGGAGACGCACAATCGATCAAGAATTAACAGTCAACAATTATACCTGGGACGATATTAAGGAAGTAGTACTCAACAGAGAGGAATGGAGGTTCACTATCGAAGCCCTATGCTACCACGCGGAGTAATAGGAGAAAAAAAAAAAAATACCTACATTCAACAATTCACACTTTTTTTTCAATTCTATCAAAATACAAAGAGGAAACATTTGCAAGGAGAATTGAAAAACAGAAAAAAAAATCTAATTATATATATATCTCTACATCTGTATCTACACCAGTGTGTATACTGTGTACAGCCAATAAATATTTATAATTTGCACAGCATAATATAGACTATAGAGTACACTATATTTTGGTAATAGAGCATTGGTTTGGCATATAATATATATTATATATACGTTTTTTTTTTTTTAATTTTTGTTTCTTTAATGGTGTGTGCTTGTTTATGTTTTAATATGAAATAGTAAGATTGTAAAAATGCCTCATCTCAACTCTAATCTTTGTACGATCAAACTACTTTTGTGTATCTTTATATATTAACGGTCTTTGACTTTACGTTACGTTTACCTGGAATAAATTCAAAAAATATTCATAAAATAATGCTAAATGGTGGTAGTTTAAAAGAACTCTTTAAAAAATCACAGATAAATTAACAGATCTTTGTGATTCTGAAAGAGTACTTATAAATTTATTCTGAAAATAAGATAAAGTAAAATTATTTTATAAAATATAAAATCTTTTAATTAATTTTTTAAGCAAATTTTTTATTGTAAAATTTCTTTTATAACTGATTTTTTATAAACGGAAAAGTAATAAATTTATTCTAAAAAAAATTTAGAAACAGGTATAGGATTAATCTAGGTTTTCGCAATGCCATCAGAGAAACCACAGTTAGAAAGTATACGCGGGAGGAAAACGGTATAAACTCAGTAAAGAATTTTATTTTTTTTACACCACTGTACTTTAACCGGTAAACACGGAAAAGAATGAACGCGGATTAATGTTTTTATTAATATTCTATTAGAATCTCGAAATAAAAAATTTGGCTTATTTTATAATAAATAAATTTATAAAAAATGAAAAATCTAAAAATAAATAATCATATTAAAATAATAATATGAATGAGATTATATTTACTTAAGTGTCGAACTAATCAAACTCAATCAAACATTATAAATATAAAGGGGAAAAAAAAAACAGAATCAAATTAATAAACATTTTAAAATCAATATTTTTCAATAAACAATAATTTATTTAAATTTCTATAATAATAATAATAGCTACTATAATAATAACTCTTATTTTATCCATAATATTATATTTAAACTAATATATATATAAACTATTAGATTTAACAAAGGAAATATAGTATACATTTAAAGACAACGAATTATAAACTATATTAAGAACAAATAATTATTAAACTACTATTTAAAGAGTGTTTCATTTATAATTTGAACAAATACAGTCCTTGTAAAAACATTTTGGTCCTTCGAGCCGGATATGTTAAAAAAAAGCATATCCGTATAAAAACATAAAACCTATAACAGAATTGAGTAAATAATTTCGAAACATTTTATGGAAAGTCGAAAAGGATAAATTAAAATTTGATAAAATCTAGTGTCAAATCATTTTCAACATTGTGTGTTAAAATCGAGAGCTGGATTTAAGTTCCACCAAATTTATTTTTATTTAATCAATTTAATCTTAAAATTAAATTTTGAAATTGTGAATGTGAAGAGTCGGATATTTACGATCCGTAACATTTAAACTATTAATAAGTAACATTTTCAACATTTTGTGTTAAAATCGAGAGTTGGATTTACGATCCACCAAATTTATTTTTATTTAATCAATTTAATCTTAAAATTAAATTTTGAAATTGTGTTGTGAAGAGCCGGATATTTACGATCCGTAACATTTAAACTATTAATAATTAACAATTTGATCAAGATCCAATACCAAGGAATTTAGTAAGCATTTAATATTATTACATATATTTTAATTTTATGAATATCTTGTCATTTGGCATACACCAATTAATGTAAAAAAAAAAAATAAGAGAAATAATAAATATATTTAAAAAAAAAAAAAAAACCCAGTTTTGCTTTTTATTAAGGTTTATTTGAAAAAAAAAAAAAAAAAAAAAAAATTTTATTGTATCAGAAACATGTCTGAAACAACAAAAAGGATTGAAAGACTCATAGATGATCAAATGTGTCAAAAGATCATCATAGAAAAATTCATAACAAATTATAAAAAGGATAGATCAGGGCGCAGAACCGAGTCCTATTACAAAAAGCGTTTGAAGGAGTTCCAAACACTGTGGGTAGTATTTCAACAAAATCATAAGTCGATTTTAATACAAATGAGAAGAGAAAAACTGGAAATACACGATGACTACCTTATAAACGATGTTTATTCAGAAGTCAGTGATTTTTTCTTAGAACAGTATACCTCAATCGAAGACAGATTCAGAAAGGAATTCGAACCCATCCACAACAAAAAGGATGAATCAATTCAAGAGTCGAACAAAACTCACAGTTATAGAAACGATTCGGGTGTCCAATTGGCAAAAATATCCATTGAAAAATTCAACGGTGATTATGCAAAGTGGCCAACGTTCTTCGACCTATTCAATACAATAATTCATCAACATGAGTCATTATCGGATGTCCAAAAATTGCAATATCTAAAAGTGCACTTAACGGGTGACCCCGAGCAATTACTTCGTCACTACCAGGTAACAGAAAAGAATTACGATTCGGCATGGAAACTGCTAATCCAACGTTATAACAATAAAAGAATTTTAGTGAATACACAATTAAAGACACTACTAAATCAGAATGTAGGATCAAATGATTCTGCACACAATATTCGAGCATTATTAGACATAAAATTTGAGTGTCTACAAGCGTTAAATAATTTGGAAATCAATACTGACAATTGGGACCCTATGATAGTATTTATCGTCAGTCAAAAACTGCCGCAAGATACCCACCACTTATGGGAACAAGAAATCAGTATAATCACAGAAATACCCACTCTAATGAATTTAAAGAAATTCCTAGAATCAAGGTTCAGAGCTTTAGAGGCATTGAATCCAAAGAATCACACAAAAGGAGAATATAAAAGCATCGTGAATAAACCAAGACCACAAACTCACAGTGCTCCTGTTATTTGTTCGATGTGTAATGGAGCACATCATGTTAGGAATTGTCCCAAATTCAGAGCCATCACACCAATCAAACGTTCAAAAATAACTCATGGCCACATGTCGAGAGACTGTAAAAGTAAATATAATTGCACTCATTGCAAGAAAAGACATCATTCATTGCTTCATTTCAACTCAAATAACCAACCTGATCCAACTATGCCACCTATAACCACAAATCATCTATTGAATATTGATAGTAAAGTTTTTCATCCCAAAACCTATGATGAAGGTAAGATTAGTTCATTCATGGTCAACAAATCAAACCAACAAATTTTATTGGCCACGGCAATGGTCAAAATTATGGGTTCAAATGGAAGGGAAGGCGTTGTAAGAGCTTTAATTGATCAAGGCTCTCAAGCTTCCTTCGTCACAGAAAAAATCGTTCAAAGATACCAATTGAACAAAGAATCGATACACGTCACTGTGCAAGGTGTGGGTCGCGAAAATTTATGTAAAATTAACTCACGTGTAGAAATTACATTAAGGTCTACACATCAAGAACAAGAAATCAAGGTCACAGGATTTGTTCTAAAAAAATTAACAAGTATACTGCCAAAAACAAAAGTTCACTATCATCACTGGAAACATATTTCAGGTTTAACTTTAGCAGATCCTAGATTCCACGAACCAGGATGCATAGATCTACTATTGGGAGCAGATGCATTCGGTGTTTTGATTTTAGATGGTTTAATAAAAGGTGAGCCAGGTGTGTCAATTGCGCAAAACACAATATTTGGTTGGATTTTATCAGGAGAAATCAATCACGCTACGAAACGTGACATTACAATTAATAACTTCCATTTAAATGTCAAACTCGAAAATCAACTGAAAGCATTTTGGGAATTGGAAGAAATTACGATGAAACATTTATACACAGAAGAAGAAAAGGAAAGTGAAGACATATAAAACAACACGACCATTAGACGAGCTGATGGTACCTATGAAGTTGAGCTACCCTTTAGACAGGCAACAACAATAAACTACCTAGGTCAATCCAGAAGTATTGCGATAAAAGGACTACATCAATTGGAATATCGACTTCGGCATAACGCAAAGCTCAAGGAAGAGTATGTTAGGTGTATGAATGAATACATTTCATTGGGTCACATGAGTCCAGTAAGTTCACAAGAGCAGCTTACAAATGGTACAGACACAACGGGTATACAGTCATACAGCACTTGCTATCTATCTCATCACGCAGTTATTAAAAATGCAAGTACTACAACGAAGTTACGAGTAGTTTTTGATGCGTCGAGACCCACGTACAGTGGCAAGTCCCTGAACGATATGCTACTTAAAGGACCAACGGTCCAAGATGAACTACTAGCTATTTTTATTCGATGGAGAAAACATCGAGTCGCCTTCACAGCGGATATAGAAAAAATGTACCATCAAATTTGGGTCAGAGAAATACATGCAGATTATCAAAGAATTGTCTGGAGAGAAGATACATCTCTCCCAATTCAGGATTATAAACTATTAACAGTTACTTTTGGTACAAAAAGTGCACCATATTTAGCAATCAAGACATTAAAGCGATTAGCACGGGATGAAGCAAGCAATCACCCAGTAGGTTGTAACATAATAAATAATGACTTTTATGTCGATGACCTTTTATCCGGTGCAGACAATATTCAGACAGCATTGGAAGCTCAACAAGATTTTAAAGGTAACCAAATCGGCAGGATTACCATTACACAAGTGGATGGCAAATGAATTACAATTACTGCAGGCATTACCTATTGAATATTGTGAGAAGCTACTACCGAGCTTCGACCAGAGCGCGGAAACCATAAGAACTTTAGGAATTTCATGGAATCGTAGATCCGATTCTTGTCATTATATCATTAATTTACCAAGAGCTCCATTATTATGGACCAAAAGAACCATCTTTTCACAAATTTCAAAACTATTCGATCCCATGGGATGGTTAGCTCCAATCATTATATCGGCTAAGATTATAATGCAACAGCTTTTATGGCTTTCAGGTATGCAATGGGATGATGAAATCACAACCGAATTAAAGTCAAAATGGATTAATTATTACGAAAATTTAGAAGAAATTAAAAATATTTCGATCCAAAGATGGATTAGTATCTCTGAAAATGATAGACAGGTTGAGTTACACGCATTTGCCGACGCATCTACAAAAGCAAATGCAGCCGTTTTGTATTTATGTACGACTACTAAAACAGGAACAAGATCAACTGCACTTCTCATATCAAAAACAAAGGTAGCTCCAATTAAAACCGTATCACTACCTAGACTGGAACTGTGCGCTGTGCATTTAGCGGCCAAACTAGTGAAATACGTGTTAAGTTCATTACACATATCGCAATCAATCAGATTGTATGGATGGACTGATTCAGAAATTGTACTCGCCTGGCTCAAGAGTCATCCAAATAAATGGCGACCTTCGTTGCCAACAGAGTGTCAAGCATTCACGAGTTAATTGGGCAAAACATATGGAGTCATGTACCTACGAAAGAGAACCCTGCAGATGCTGCTTCAAGAGGAATGCTTCCATCTGTACTCGAAAAATACCACTTATAGTGGTTTGGACCTGAATGGCTTATAAAGGCCAAAAATCAATGGCCATCAAAAAAGGAAAATAAAACCACAATAGAACTCAAAAAAATCAATGTGAACCATGTTCAAATAGGTGATGACATCCTGGAATTAAGATTCTCGAAATTTACCAGAGTCATACGAGTCGTAACTTACTGTCAACGTTTTATTTCAAACACAAAACAAAAGGTACTACGAGAGACGGATTACTTAAAATCCCACGAGCTCCAAAGTTCAATGAAAATCTTAATCAAGAGATCTCAACGAAGAACATTCGAAATACGAAATACAGATGTGTTTAAAAAAAACTTGTACATCCAGAAGGAGTCACTTGATAAAATTGTCACCTTTTTTGGACCATGAAGGAATATTACGAGTAGGTGGTCGTCTAAAATTTGCAACAATTCCATATTCGGAGAAACATCCGATTATTCTTTCCGACAAGGATATATTCACACAACTACTGATTCAAAAGATTCACAAGGAGAGTTTACATGGTGGAACTCAATTAATGATATCCATAATCAGAAAACAATTTTGGATTATCAATGCTCGAAATATGATTCGATTTCAAATACATAAATGCATTCCTTGTTTTAAACAAAAGGCAGAGACACGTACCCAATTAATGGGAAATTTGCCAAGAGTAAGAGTATAATCATCAAGACCTTTTGCTCATTGTGGCTTGGGTTATTGCGGCCCATTCGAATTAAAAACACATAAAGGTAGAGGAGCAAAAAGGTATAAATCATATATATCTCTTTTTATATGCATGTCCATCAAAGCGATACATCTAGAAGTTGTAACCGACATGACAGCAGAAGGTTTCATCGCAGCCTTCAGAAGGTTTTGTTCTCGACGTGGATTATGTACCGATTTATATTGTGATTGTGGCACTAACTTTGTAGGTGCGAATCGGATCTTGGCAGATCAAAGGAAGTTTATATTGGGCGATGTGAAATTAGAAATCGCTGAGCTAATAGAGAGTATAGGAGTAAAATTTCATTTTAATCCTCCTGGGTCCCACACTTCGGTGGTCTTTGGGAAGCCGGTGTTCGTTCTACTAAACATCATCTCAAAAGAATTTTAGGAAACAATGTTCTAACGTATGAAGAATTCACAACGGTTTTAACTCAGATCGAAGCATGCTTAAACTCCAGACCGTTATGTGAAATGACAAGTGATCCACAGGATTTGGATCCTTTAACTCCAGCACATTTCTTGATTGGCGACTCCATACTCTCTCCACCTCAACAGTCAATGTTAAATTTAAAATTAAATAGGCTCGATCGTTGGCAATATTTACAACACTTGCTACAAAATTTCTGGCAAAGATGTAACAATGAGTACTTGAGTAGATTACAACAAAGACCAAAATGGAATCAAATAGTCGAAAATGTGAAAGTAGGAGATTTAGTCATCGTGAAGGATGAAAACTTACCATCGTGCAAATGGCTTCTCGCTAGAATCATTGAAACGCATCCAGGCTCCGATGGGCTAATTCGGGTCGTAACGATTCGAACAAAAAATTCTATTGTCAAACGTCCTATTACTAAATTATGTACGTTACCGATCGAAAACGAAACAAAACTAATTGAAAGCGATAAATCTTGAAACCCACATTCAAGTATAACTACATACGAGTAAATTTAAGTTCGGATCAACCTAAGGTCAAGCTTCGAATTATGAATCGAACTACTTAAATGTAAGCTACTTAACATTAATAACTTAACTTATTAATAACTTAAACAACTTAAATATAATTGAAATTAATTAAAACTATTAAAGACAATTTCTATTAACTGAATAACAAATTTTTAAGTATTTAAACAAAAATGGAATCAATTTAAGCATAAACTCAAATTTAATAATGAATGACTTAGTCATTTACCAAATGAAATAACTATGAATATAAACATTAAATATAATAAAACTAAAATTTAAATTCAATTATACGCGAAAATGAATAATTTAAAGCGCTAAAAAATGATTACTGAATTGTAATCATATAGTTTAAAATTTAACGATAAAACTAAAAAAAAAAAATTAAAATTAACTTAACAATAATTCAGCACCTTCATCGGTGTACCAATATAATATGTCCAGACTCGCACTCGTCACCAATTCTATGTAAACCTAAAATCGAAAATAAAAATTAATTGGGGTAGAATGTTCCGGCATGGCGGCATGTTTCCAGCTCCAACCAACATCTAAAAAAAAAACGAAAATAATTCGCTTGAAGTACACTACATTAACAATAATAAAAGTAGAACACTTACCTAAAATTCATCAGCATCAACCAGCGATTTCATCAACATCAGTAGGCTATCATGTATTCTTTAATCTGAAAGAATTTATTATTATTAATCAATATTATTCATTTCAATGCGATTATTATTTAAATATTCAATATTTAAATAATCTAAATATTACTTACTTGTATCTGCTTGTTTACTTTTATTTCTATTAATTTGTCACTTTGACGTATTATATTTAAGTCTCCACTATAATTATATAATTTCGAATATCACAGTTTTTGAGTGATATTTAAGTTGAGTAATTATATCGAGTCAAGCTTTTATTGTATTTTGTTATACAAAAGATAACATATGTTCATTATGTATTTCATCGAAATGCATTTTTATTTGAAGGTCAATAAACTATTTATGTATGCATTATGTATTATTGTATTCCATACATTAAATTAGATTTGTTATATATTTAAGATCATTGAACTTAGATTTATAAATTTGAACTTAGATGTAATCAAATAAATTAAATAAAGATCATATTTAGATATAGTGTTAATTTACAAAATATAGAATAAAATTATTATATTTAAACTAATATATATAAACTATTAGATTTAAAAAAGGAAATATAGTGTACATTTAAAGACAACGAATTATAAACTATATTAAGAAAAAATAATTATTAAACTACTATTTAAAGAGTGTTTCATTTATAATTTGAACAAATACAGTCCTTGTAAAAACAACTTACATTGTTTTAATAAATTGGACGTCGCCTACTGGTATAATATTGGTACAATATTTTCTGAATTTTTGAATTTTTAAATTTTTAAATTCGATAAATCAGGCACCGAACTTCAAATTCGAATCTTACGTTGAAGGTGTATACAATTAAAAAACAAAAATTCAAATTAATGGATTTAAAAGGTTTTCAATAACGTGATGATCAAAAGAAAGAAGCCATGATTTGATTCGTTTAAGAAATTTAATTTCAACTCTTTCGCAACGAAGATAATCTGGTAATTTATTGAATAAACGAAGTGCAGTAACATTATAGAAATGACAAAAGTGTGATTTATAAATCATTAGGAATAAAAGCTAGATTTCTGGTGTTGACACGTAAATTGTATGTTCCATATAACCTTGTTAAAAAATGTTTTAAGAACTTTGTAAAAATATAATTGTCTTAGAGGAAGTAATCCTAGATTTCTGAATAAAATAAGAGTTGGAGTCCTACGATTAACTTTACAAATAATTCGTATATCATGTTTTTGTTTGATCAGCAAAAGTTCAATTTTGTTGAAATATGTACCACCACAACAACAAATATCATAATTCAGTTTAGACTTTAATAATTGCCTTGGTTACATACCTATAATTTACTTCTTAAAAATACAAAAAAAAAAACACCGGCTTATTTTCTTTTAACTTTATTAAATCAAAAAATATATCAACATAGGTGATATATTTGTAGGTGAAAAATAGAAAACAGCAAATAAAAAATATATAATTTAAATATATATTTAAGAGACTATATTATATTTTTAAATATATTTTAAAAAGAAAAACAAATTTGTTCATGCTTAGATTAATAGAAAAATAAAAAATATGAAAAGTTAAGCAATCAATGTTTAATTAAGTGTTTAATTTTCTTTGTGATTTAGATGAATTTGATGTGACAATATTTTGATGAATTCTTTTATCATTATTTTTATTTTTGCAATAATTATTCATTAAAATATTGCACCAAGTTTTTACACATTTTTTAAATATCTGTGAAAAACTGTTTCCACAACTACATGACTCTAAAAAATTTATGCTAGTGTTTTCAGTAATTAACGTATATAAAAATGAGTGTTGATTGCTGGTATTGACGAACTTAGCTTCGAATTTCTCCTATATTACTGCTTGAAAGAATTCAAATGCATATAAAAAGACCTCCACGATCTAAATTTTGTAAATATTCAAAATTTTCCTCAAACTTAAAATCTAATTTCCTCGTAATTAATAAAAGTTTATGGAATTTATAATTGGTTGCATACATGAATCTTTCTGCTACCTTCTTTCCAACGTATCCAGCTATGAAAATTAAAGATGCCATCGATTTATCATCTACGTCCTGATCTTCACTAGCATCTGTAATTTCATCTCTTCCTGGTATGTCTATAATTTTGTATTCAGTATCGCTCTGAAATGGTAAAAAAACATTTTTCAAGTGTATATCCGATTTTGGAAAGGAATGAAGCTTTAAAATTTTTGTAGCTTTTATTTTTCTTTCCGATTTTAATATTAGTTGATATATGATAATTACAACCCCTAATTTTTCTATATTTTCCAAACCGACGTTCTAAGGGATCTTGATATTTAGGATGCCTTGGCTACCATGTATTGCTATTTACGCTAAACGTAAGTAGCATGAGAATAAAAAAAAAAACTTTTTAAAAACTTGCTTTTTCCAAGGGTTACACAGTTTTGGTAGCAACTTTAAGTACACTAAAAAGGAGAAAATAAATTAGTTTAAATAAAAGCAAGAAGCGTAAATTTAAACTATGTGCTCATATTTTAAACAGTTATCAGGATTGACGCTCCTTGCTTTTATGCATGGCAAGTTCATATATTTGCTTTTTTCGTAGAAACATTTTATCTAACATTATTTTCTCCTGCCTGAAGTCTTATGTTAGAATTACACACATAACACTTTTTAACAGACTGTGAACTACCTAATTTATTTTCTCCTTTTTAGTGCATTTAAAGTTGCTAACAAAACTGTGTAACCCTAGGAAAAAGCAAGTTTTTAAAAAGTTTTTTTTTTTTGTTTTATTTAGTTTTTAGTCATAAATTAAAAAATAGTCCTTTTTTATTAAAATTAACTATTATAAAATCTGTAAAATAAATTTTAATATAGGTAGGTTCGATAAAAGCAATAAAATATCACATCATTTCAATTATCTCTTTGTTGCATTGGTGTTCGTGTTTCTTTAAAATGGGTTAATCTGTAAAATTATATAAATTCCTATGGATTCCGTGTATCTGAAAAGGAAATACTTATCTTTAATAAATTTTCCTTCAAAACCTATATTAATGTTATCGTACTAATTCATTTTTTTTCGTACTAAAAGCAAAGAATATCCATTAATAAGAAGGTTCACGGAATGAAATTTTATAATTTATCAATGTGTTGGTTACCATTTTTCCAGTCGATTTCCAATATTGTAAGAAATAGATAGTAATGAGAATTTAATTTGTGAGAGAGAGATAAAAATTCAAAATACAAAGTGAAAAAAAAACGAATTAATATTATAAATTTTATAATATAATAAAAAAAATTTTTTTTTTTAAAAATAATAATTTGACTCACAAACTTGAGAATCGAACAAATTTGAGAATCGAACTCACAAACCTTGTGATATTGACACGACGCCTTAACCAACTCAGCTAACAACCGCTTAAAATTATTTCTCCAAAATACAGATATAAAATAAAAATTTAATTTGACCTCTACATCGCCCAATAAAATAAATAAATAACATGCCAGCTAAAGAAAATCAGGTAAAAATAAAACAAAAACCTTTCTTGTTGTACCACACCGCTTATACTAAAAAATGATCTCCTTTTATTCAAGAACAAAAACAAAAAAATATGGAATTCAAAATCTTTTGCGCATCAATTGTTATGTTTCCTCTTTGAAAATTTTTTCAAATGAGAAAAATATTTACTAACCCATATAAAATCTTTATTCGTTTACACAAAAGGAATAATTGATACAAAATATAGTGTAAAAGCCAGGATTTCGTTAGGTTGAAGCGACTGGAATACAAGTGTGAAACCCCCTCAATAATATCCATTAATAAAAAGGTTCACTGGAATAAAATTTTATAATTTGTCAATGTGTTGGTTACCATTTTTCCAGTCAATTTCCAATATTGTAAGAAATAGATAGTCATAAGAATTTAATTTGTGAGAGAGAGATAAAAATTCAAAATACAAAGTGGAAAAAAAATGAACGAACAATTTTTTTGGATGAAAAAAATATTGTCTTTATTTTTAATTAGTTAGTTTAATTCCAAATTAAAATTTGTTTCAGCACCGCACATCAAACACTTAACAAGATGATGTTTTCTCGATTTCGAAACATTTTTAAAAAATTGTGTATAAAATAGTTTTTATAAAAACTTTTTTTAAGCGTTAGAGTTGATTTATTTTTAAATATAACATACACTGCTTAATTTTCATATATAATCTGCATTTTTTTTTCTAAGTACTTATATACTAATTTTTTTTTAAAAATGCATATCAATAAAAAATATTATTTATTCAAATTTGATATGTTCATATTATTAATATTCAACTTTGTTACCTATTTATAAAATTAACAGGTACCTAAATGCATTTTATTACTTATAATATATGTATTATTAGTTCATTGATGATTAAAATGCACAATTTAATTTTTCAGAAACTAAAAAGGCATCGAGTCATTCATAAAAAAAAAAACACCGCTTGATATTCTTTTTAACTACCTGTTTCAATACCTGAGAAAATGTGTAGATTGAAAATACATGAATGATAAAAAATGTACTTCCCTTATAAGCCAATAAAATAAAATAATATGATATTTAAGAAATAACATATGTTTTTGAAACGAATATTATTTTATATAGGGATCTCTAAAAAATCAATCATTCAAAATTTATTTATTCTCATACCCTTATAAATTTAATACGTTTATTTTAAAAAAAATCGTACACAAAATTTCAGACGACTGTACACATGAAAAATCTCTAGTGGGCTAAATAAATAAACAAAAATCTCCCGTGGGCTATTTAAAATTACATTGTAAAAATGAAGTGGTTTTTTAAATGGTTTATATCGCACTCTTTCTTTCTCACAACTTCTTACATAAGAAAATATTTACAATAGTTCTTTGCTTCTTTAACTAATGGTTTTTTTTTTGTAAATGTGTTTGTGAAAATATCTTTGACTTCCAGTGAACCTTCTTATTATAGATATTCTTTGACATAAGTGCATAGGCATTAGGCATACAACTGCATATTCTAATTGTGATGGAGATGGATATTGTTTGATTAGATCTATGAGAAGAGGACTTCAAATTTTGTTTCTTGTCTTGTTATTTGTATTTAAAGGAGAAAAAAACATATTGTATTTGTTTTATTTTATTTCTGATAAAAGAAATAAATAATTACGTGTCGTATAATCTAAAAAACAAAAGAAAGGCAGCAAAAAAAAAATTTTTTTTTGTACCTACATTTAGAATGTATGTATATATTAATAACATTAGTGACTCACAATTTAGCGTGACGCGAGCTTATAACATTTTATGTACCGATAAACGTTTTATAAGTAAGTTTCACTTACAAAAATTTACTTCCCTTATAAGCCAAGAAAATAACATAATGTTTAAGAAATAACATATGTTTTTTGAAACCGATATTATTTTATGTAGGTACCTGTAAAAATTCATTCATTCAAAATTTATTTATATTCTCATACCCTAATAAATTTAATACGTTTATTTTTAAAAAAATGCGTACACAAAATTTCAGATGACCGAACATATGAAAAATCTCTAGTGGGCTAAATAAATAAACAAAAACCTCCCATAGGCTATTTAAAATTACATTGCAAAAATTAAGTTGTTTTTAAATGGGTTATATCGCACTCTTTCTTTCTCACTACTTCTTACATAAAAAAATATTTACAATAGTTCTTTGCTTCTTTAACTAATGGGTTTTTTTTTGTAAATGCTGTAGTAAAAATATCTTGACTTCCAGTGAACCTTCTTATCAATGGATAATTTTTTGATTATAGTGACAACTGCACTGTTAACTGTCAGTACATGTATAAGTAATAAGTATACAATATATACATAATTTGTATGCTTAGAAGAATTCCTTACATTTATTTTAAACTAAAGTTTTCCTGTGTGTTGAAATAATTTAGAAGCGAATAACAATTAAAAATTACTTTTTTTTTGTTAAAACAATATTTTTTTTTTTTAATATATTATATTATAAAAATTACTATTATAAATTTTATAATATACTAACAAAAAAAAAAGTTTTTTTTAAAAATAATAATTTGACTCAAAGAATAATCGAACTCACAAATCTATTATCGATATTTACATGACGCCTTAACCAACTCAGTGAACAACTGCTTAAAATTATTTCTCCAAAATACAGATATAAAATAAAAATTTATTTTGACCCTTACATTGTCCAATAAAATAAATAAATAAATAACAATGCAAGCTAAAGAAAAGCAAGTAAAAAAGGACACCGTAGAGCGCATATAGCAAATTTGCGCATTCGTAAGTAGCAACAGTGGTACCATGGTGTGCTACTTGCGAACATTTTTGACGTTTATTTCACGTTTTTCATTCGTTTGATTATTTGTCTGCGAAGAAGCTTTAATGTTTTAATAATTTACTTAAATTTAGTTTAAAAATAAATAAAATCAGTTTTTAATAAAGTAGGAGTGAACGTTTTAATAGTCTACTTAAATTTAGTTTAAAAATAAATAAAATCAGATGTTAGTTTTTCGATAATTTACTTAAATTTAGTTTGAAAATAAATAAAACTAGTTTTTAATAAATATTACTACAAAATTAATAAACATGTAAGTATAGAATATAATGATAATTAAAGTTGACTATACTTTGTTTCAAAAATTTTTTTTTACACTATTTACATTTATTTTGTAGGTCTAAGGAAACAACAAAACCATCACAATTTCAAATTATGGTGCATTTTATGGTATGTACAACATAAAGAACTAGCTCAAGGTTATGTGCGAACAGTGGATGAACGAGTGAAATCAAATAGATTGTGGCTACTTTTGGCAAACGATTTGAATTCTGACAGTTTTCCAAATCGATCAGTAACTGAATGGAAAAAAGTATTTATATAGGATGCATGTGTATTAGCAGAGACTATAATAGAGACGTCGATTTGGAGAAAAAATGAACAGATGTCGCTAACAGTATCGAAATGAAATAATGAAATGATGAAAATTATTATTATAAAACTAAAATTTTCAAAATTCAAAACAAGCTAAGAATGGAATTAAAAACAAAATACGAAAAAAATTTTTTTCTTCTCAGCTGCGTTATTATGCATAACTAAAGCAATTTATATATATTTATATATACATATAAATAATATATATGTATAATGTTATTTTGTATGATGAGTTTGAATCAAGAATATTTGTTGATTTTGAATATGAATTTTTGTACAGAGTTAAGAAATTTTGTTGAAAGGTATTTATTTTCTCATTACGTTTATAACATTCTGCTTTTCGTATATTAAAAAGCTTATAATTTTTTAATTTGAAAAAAAATACGTTTGACTAAAAATATTTGAGAGCGTGTCATATGCCTCTGTTTCATTTGCCATACTACATTAACATGTTTTCTTGCGATTTGCCTGTATTTTCATTTGCCTGCATTTCATTTGACTGGATATGACAGGATTCATGTAGCAAGTTTTTATCAATCAACAGGCATCAGGACTACATATTCTAGAGGTGACTGGTGGAAAGTGCCAAGTTCAAGAAATTGAGTAGTTGAGTAGAAAACAGTAGGTGCGGGGTCCCACGAATTGGGGCCGAACCCATATATCACGTGTTTAAATTGTATTTTTCTGAAAAAAGGTTATTAATAATTAATATAAACAATTTTTGAATTTTTTTTTGGATAGGTCCGAATGTGCGGAAGCTTATTTATTTACCCCGGACCTCTTATTTTCTGAAAAATATGCACCTACATAACTTGAAAAAAAACACGAAAATTTAATACGTCTACACTAAAAACGTATTCTAAGTTATAATAAATTAAGAAAATGAATGTACGTAGGTACCTTATTATATTTAATCAGTGAATAATATATATATTTTTTTGTTTTTTTTTCATATTAATATTGCAATTTGAACTATCATTCAAATTAAACACACATATGGATTGCACAAGATTTTATAAGAAAAATGAATAATGATAATACATACCAATAATACGTATAAGTGGTATAAGCTACTCAGCTGTATAAGCTGAATAAAAGAATTAGGTGCCTATTATGTATTTCGATCGATTTTAATCGAATCGTTCATCGTTATCGTTAAAGTTATGCGACTGTAAGTAATAGTTAGTGCCATTATGTATTTCGATGAAAATTTGGTCGAAAGTGTTTCAAAATGCTGCCATTGTGGAATTCAAATCTACGATGAAAATGACATATGTTTGATTCTTAAACTGTCAAATTCAAATTATTATACGAAAAAAAACAAAACAATAGTGATATATTTGAAATTTTTAAGTTGAAAATAAGTTAGAAGTAATTAAATCAAATAGAAATTACAATTTTATAGTTTTTATAAATAAAATGACTTGAGCAGGGTTAAAAACGCTATCAAGTTCAAATTGCAGATTAAAAAAACAAGCGAACATATTATATTTGGGATTATTCTAATCTACTGGATTTGGAAGATTATACGTACGTTATTTACACTTGAAGTTGATGTTTTATTATTTACATTATTGAAACTTTATTTTCTTGACAGTTTTGATCAAAATTTCCTGTTAAGCAACATTACTTTTATGGATTGGTATATACATATATGTGTATTGAGATTCTTGCGGTTTGTATCAAGGAAATGATTTTCAGCGTAGGAAATGATTTTCATGTAGGACTATCACAGCTAATTTTTCAGTTGTGCTTAAGGAAGTTTTATCAAATTTGCAGCTTATACTCGAAGAAAAAAGTCAGGCAAACATTATTTTTATGATTAAAGTAGAATTACTGAAATAATTTATTAACACTAACTTTTCATATTGCAGTTAATTTGTAACTGGCCTTTCATTCCTATAAAAATTTATATCAATAAAAAATAATTATGAAGAATAAAGTAAAATACGTACTTCCATTTCAACTTTTAAATTTATTTTTATTCCAAAAAATATCGCAAATATAAAACAAACACCAGGTGTCCAAGCGTCACTCTTTTATTTTATCTTTTCAATTCAAAATTGAAATAATTTGTACAAAATCTCTCTTTCGATGTCTCTTTCGTGATAAAATATTACATCGATAAACTTTGTCGATTTCGTCGACAATTTCTGAACGATATCGAAATACATAATGGCAATTTTGCATTTTGACATTTCGCTCGATCAAATAGTAATCGTTATCGAAATATATAATAGGCACCTTAATTATTTATTTTCCAACATGGACAACAACCTTTAAATAAATTGGTAGAAAACCTTGACCAAGTATAAGTTTTTTTAATTTAAAAACTGATACTTAGAAAAAAAAAATACATGATATTTTGTTCGTAATTCGACGTCTCTATTATAGTCTCTGGTATTAGTTTATAAATGTTTTTTTTTACTTTTAGGTTTAAATTTAAAATTAAATTTTGAAATTGTGAATGTGAAGAGTCGGATATTTACGATCCGTAACATTTAAACTATTAATAAGTAACATTTTCAACATTTTGTGTTAAAATCGAGAGTTGGATTTACGATCCACCAAATTTATTTTTATTTAATCAATTTAATCTTAAAATTAAATTTTGAAATTGTGTTGTGAAGAGCCGGATATTTACGATCCGTAACATTTAAACTATTAATAATTAACAATTTGATCAAGATCCAATACCAAGGAATTTAGTAAGCATTTAATATTATTACATATATTTTAATTTTATGAATATCTTGTCATTTGGCATACACCAATTAATGTAAAAAAAAAAAATAAGAGAAATAATAAATATATTTAAAAAAAAAAAAAAAACCCAGTTTTGCTTTTTATTAAGGTTTATTTGAAAAAAAAAAAAAAAAAAAAAAAATTTTATTGTATCAGAAACATGTCTGAAACAACAAAAAGGATTGAAAGACTCATAGATGATCAAATGTGTCAAAAGATCATCATAGAAAAATTCATAACAAATTATAAAAAGGATAGATCAGGGCGCAGAACCGAGTCCTATTACAAAAAGCGTTTGAAGGAGTTCCAAACACTGTGGGTAGTATTTCAACAAAATCATAAGTCGATTTTAATACAAATGAGAAGAGAAAAACTGGAAATACACGATGACTACCTTATAAACGATGTTTATTCAGAAGTCAGTGATTTTTTCTTAGAACAGTATACCTCAATCGAAGACAGATTCAGAAAGGAATTCGAACCCATCCACAACAAAAAGGATGAATCAATTCAAGAGTCGAACAAAACTCACAGTTATAGAAACGATTCGGGTGTCCAATTGGCAAAAATATCCATTGAAAAATTCAACGGTGATTATGCAAAGTGGCCAACGTTCTTCGACCTATTCAATACAATAATTCATCAACATGAGTCATTATCGGATGTCCAAAAATTGCAATATCTAAAAGTGCACTTAACGGGTGACCCCGAGCAATTACTTCGTCACTACCAGGTAACAGAAAAGAATTACGATTCGGCATGGAAACTGCTAATCCAACGTTATAACAATAAAAGAATTTTAGTGAATACACAATTAAAGACACTACTAAATCAGAATGTAGGATCAAATGATTCTGCACACAATATTCGAGCATTATTAGACATAAAATTTGAGTGTCTACAAGCGTTAAATAATTTGGAAATCAATACTGACAATTGGGACCCTATGATAGTATTTATCGTCAGTCAAAAACTGCCGCAAGATACCCACCACTTATGGGAACAAGAAATCAGTATAATCACAGAAATACCCACTCTAATGAATTTAAAGAAATTCCTAGAATCAAGGTTCAGAGCTTTAGAGGCATTGAATCCAAAGAATCACACAAAAGGAGAATATAAAAGCATCGTGAATAAACCAAGACCACAAACTCACAGTGCTCCTGTTATTTGTTCGATGTGTAATGGAGCACATCATGTTAGGAATTGTCCCAAATTCAGAGCCATCACACCAATCAAACGTTCAAAAATAACTCATGGCCACATGTCGAGAGACTGTAAAAGTAAATATAATTGCACTCATTGCAAGAAAAGACATCATTCATTGCTTCATTTCAACTCAAATAACCAACCTGATCCAACTATGCCACCTATAACCACAAATCATCTATTGAATATTGATAGTAAAGTTTTTCATCCCAAAACCTATGATGAAGGTAAGATTAGTTCATTCATGGTCAACAAATCAAACCAACAAATTTTATTGGCCACGGCAATGGTCAAAATTATGGGTTCAAATGGAAGGGAAGGCGTTGTAAGAGCTTTAATTGATCAAGGCTCTCAAGCTTCCTTCGTCACAGAAAAAATCGTTCAAAGATACCAATTGAACAAAGAATCGATACACGTCACTGTGCAAGGTGTGGGTCGCGAAAATTTATGTAAAATTAACTCACGTGTAGAAATTACATTAAGGTCTACACATCAAGAACAAGAAATCAAGGTCACAGGATTTGTTCTAAAAAAATTAACAAGTATACTGCCAAAAACAAAAGTTCACTATCATCACTGGAAACATATTTCAGGTTTAACTTTAGCAGATCCTAGATTCCACGAACCAGGATGCATAGATCTACTATTGGGAGCAGATGCATTCGGTGTTTTGATTTTAGATGGTTTAATAAAAGGTGAGCCAGGTGTGTCAATTGCGCAAAACACAATATTTGGTTGGATTTTATCAGGAGAAATCAATCACGCTACGAAACGTGACATTACAATTAATAACTTCCATTTAAATGTCAAACTCGAAAATCAACTGAAAGCATTTTGGGAATTGGAAGAAATTACGATGAAACATTTATACACAGAAGAAGAAAAGGAAAGTGAAGACATATAAAACAACACGACCATTAGACGAGCTGATGGTACCTATGAAGTTGAGCTACCCTTTAGACAGGCAACAACAATAAACTACCTAGGTCAATCCAGAAGTATTGCGATAAAAGGACTACATCAATTGGAATATCGACTTCGGCATAACGCAAAGCTCAAGGAAGAGTATGTTAGGTGTATGAATGAATACATTTCATTGGGTCACATGAGTCCAGTAAGTTCACAAGAGCAGCTTACAAATGGTACAGACACAACGGGTATACAGTCATACAGCACTTGCTATCTATCTCATCACGCAGTTATTAAAAATGCAAGTACTACAACGAAGTTACGAGTAGTTTTTGATGCGTCGAGACCCACGTACAGTGGCAAGTCCCTGAACGATATGCTACTTAAAGGACCAACGGTCCAAGATGAATTTAGTATCTCTGAAAATGATAGACAGGTTGAGTTACACGCATTTGCCGACGCATCTACAAAAGCAAATGCAGCCGTTTTGTATTTATGTACGACTACTAAAACAGGAACAAGATCAACTGCACTTCTCATATCAAAAACAAAGGTAGCTCCAATTAAAACCGTATCACTACCTAGACTGGAACTGTGCGCTGTGCATTTAGCGGCCAAACTAGTGAAATACGTGTTAAATTCATTACACATATCGCAATCAATCAGATTGTATGGATGGACTGATTCAGAAATTGTACTCGCCTGGCTCAAGAGTCATCCAAATAAATGGACCACCTTCGTTGCCAACAGAGTGTCAAGCATTCACGAGTTAATTGGGCAAAACATATGGAGTCATGTACCTACGAAAGAGAACCCTGCAGATGCTGCTTCAAGAGGAATGCTTCCATCTGTACTCGAAAAATACCACTTATAGTGGTTTGGACCTGAATGGCTTATAAAGGCCAAAAATCAATGGCCATCAAAAAAGGAAAATAAAACCACAATAGAACTCAAAAAAATCAATGTGAACCATGTTCAAATAGGTGATGACATCCTGGAATTAAGATTCTCGAAATTTACCAGAGTCATACGAGTCGTAACTTACTGTCAACGTTTTATTTCAAACACAAAACAAAACGTACTACGAGAGACGGATTACTTAAAATCCCACGAGCTCCAAAGTTCAATGAAAATCTTAATCAAGAGATCTCAACGAAGAACATTCGAAATACGAAATACAGATGTGTTTAAAAAAAACTTGTACATCCAGAAGGAGTCACTTGATAAAATTGTCACCTTTTTTGGACCATGAAGGAATATTACGAGTAGGTGGTCGTCTAAAGTTTGCAACAATTCCATATTCGGAGAAACATCCGATTATTCTTTCCGACAAGGATATATTCACACAACTACTGATTCAAAAGATTCACAAGGAGAGTTTACATGGTGGAACTCAATTAATGATATCCATAATCAGAAAACAATTTTGGATTATTAATGCTCGAAATATGATTCGATTTCAAATACATAAATGCATTCCTTGTTTTAAACAAAAGGCAGAGACACGTACCCAATTAATGGGAAATTTGCCAAGAGTAAGAGTATAACCATCAAGACCTTTTGCTCATTGTGGCTTGGGTTATTGCGGCCCATTCGAATTAAAAACACATAAAGGTAGAGGAGCAAAAAGGTATAAATCATATATATCTCTTTTTATATGCATGTCCATCAAAGCGATACATCTAGAAGTTGTAACCGACATGACAGCAGAAGGTTTCATCGCAGCCTTCAGAAGGTTTTGTTCTCGACGTGGATTATGTACCGATTTATATTGTGATTGTGGCACTAACTTTGTAGGTGCGAATCGGATCTTGGCAGATCAAAGGAAGTTTATATTGGGCGATGTGAAATTAGAAATCGCTGAGCTAATAGAGAGTATAGGAGTAAAATTTAATTTTAATCCTCCTGGGTCCCACACTTCGGTGGTCTTTGGGAAGCCGGTGTTCGTTCTACTAAACATCATCTCAAAAGAATTTTAGGAAACAATGTTCTAACGTATGAAGAATTCACAACGGTTTTAACTCAGATCGAAGCATGCTTAAACTCCAGACCGTTATGTGAAATGACAAGTGATCCACAGGATTTGGATCCTTTAACTCCAGCACATTTCTTGATTGGCGACTCCATACTCTCTCCACCTCAACAGTCAATGTTAAATTTAAAATTAAATAGGCTCGATCGTTGGCAATATTTACAACACTTGCTACAAAATTTCTGGCAAAGATGTAACAATGAGTACTTGAGTAGATTACAACAAAGACCAAAATGGAATCAAATAGTCGAAAATGTGAAAGTAGGAGATTTAGTCATCGTGAAGGATGAAAACTTACCATCGTGCAAATGGCTTCTCGCTAGAATCATTGAAACGCATCCAGGCTCCGATGGGCTAATTCGGGTCGTAACGATTCGAACAAAAAATTCTATTGTCAAACGTCCTATTACTAAATTATGTACGTTACCGATCGAAAACGAAACAAAACTAATTGAAAGCGATAAATCTTGAAACCCACATTCAAGTATAACTACATACGAGTAAATTTAAGTTCGGATCAACCTAAGGTCAAGCTTCGAATTATGAATCGAACTACTTAAATGTAAGCTACTTAACATTAATAACTTAACTTATTAATAACTTAAACAACTTAAATATAATTGAAATTAATTAAAACTATTAAAGACAATTTCTATTAACTGAATAACAAATTTTTAAGTATTTAAACAAAAATGGAATCAATTTAAGCATAAACTCAAATTTAATAATGAATGACTTAGTCATTTACCAAATGAAATAACTATGAATATAAACATTAAATATAATAAAACTAAAATTTAAATTCAATTATACGCGAAAATGAATAATTTAAAGCGCTAAAAAATGATTACTGAATTGTAATCATATAGTTTAAAATTTAACGATAAAACTAAAAAAAAAAAATTAAAATTAACTTAACAATAATTCAGCACCTTCATCGGTGTACCAATATAATATGTCCAGACTCGCACTCGTCACCAATTCTATGTAAACCTAAAATCGAAAATAAAAATTAATTGGGGTAGAATGTTCCGGCATGGCGGCATGTTTCCAGCTCCAACCAACATCTAAAAAAAAAACGAAAATAATTCGCTTGAAGTACACTACATTAACAATAATAAAAGTAGAACACTTACCTAAAATTCATCAGCATCAACCAGCGATTTCATCAACATCAGTAGGCTATCATGTATTCTTTAATCTGAAAGAATTTATTATTATTAATCAATATTATTCATTTCAATGCGATTATTATTTAAATATTCAATATTTAAATAATCTAAATATTACTTACTTGTATCTGCTTGTTTACTTTTATTTCTATTAATTTGTCACTTTGACGTATTATATTTAAGTCTCCACTATAATTATATAATTTCGAATATCACAGTTTTTGAGTGATATTTAAGTTGAGTAATTATATCGAGTCAAGCTTTTATTGTATTTTGTTATACAAAAGATAACATATGTTCATTATGTATTTCATCGAAATGCATTTTTATTTGAAGGTCAATAAACTATTTATGTATGCATTATGTATTATTGTATTCCATACATTAAATTAGATTTGTTATATATTTAAGATCATTGAACTTAGATTTATAAATTTGAACTTAGATGTAATCAAATAAATTAAATAAAGATCATATTTAGATATAGTGTTAATTTACAAAATATAGAATAAAATTATTATATTTAAACTAATATATATAAACTATTAGATTTAAAAAAGGAAATATAGTGTACATTTAAAGACAACGAATTATAAACTATATTAAGAAAAAATAATTATTAAACTACTATTTAAAGAGTGTTTCATTTATAATTTGAACAAATACAGTCCTTGTAAAAACAACTTACATTGTTTTAATAAATTGGACGTCGCCTACTGGTATAATATTGGTACAATATTTTCTGAATTTTTGAATTTTTAAATTTTTAGATTCGATAAATCAGGCACCGAACTTCAAATTCGAATCTTACGTTGAAGGTGTATACAATTAAAAAACAAAAATTCAAATTAATGGATTTAAAAGGTTTTCAATAACGTGATGATCAAAAGAAAGAAGCCATGATTTGATTCGTTTAAGAAATTTAATTTCAACTCTTTCGCAACGAAGATAATCTGGTAATTTATTGAATAAACGAAGTGCAGTAACATTATAGAAATGACAAAAGTGTGATTTATAAATCATTAGGAATAAAAGCTAGATTTCTGGTGTTGACACGTAAATTGTATGTTCCATATAACCTTGTTAAAAAATGTTTTAAGAACTTTGTAAAAATATAATTGTCTTAGAGGAAGTAATCCTAGATTTCTGAATAAAATAAGAGTTGGAGTCCTACGATTAACTTTACAAATAATTCGTATATCATGTTTTTGTTTGATCAGCAAAAGTTCAATTTTGTTGAAATATGTACCACCACAACAACAAATATCATAATTCAGTTTAGACTTTAATAATTGCCTTGGTTACATACCTATAATTTACTTCTTAAAAATACAAAAAAAAAAACACCGGCTTATTTTCTTTTAACTTTATTAAATCAAAAAATATATCAACATAGGTGATATATTTGTAGGTGAAAAATAGAAAACAGCAAATAAAAAATATATAATTTAAATATATATTTAAGAGACTATATTATATTTTTAAATATATTTTAAAAAGAAAAACAAATTTGTTCATGCTTAGATTAATAGAAAAATAAAAAATATGAAAAGTTAAGCAATCAATGTTTAATTAAGTGTTTAATTTTCTTTGTGATTTAGATGAATTTGATGTGACAATATTTTGATGAATTCTTTTATCATTATTTTTATTTTTGCAATAATTATTCATTAAAATATTGCACCAAGTTTTTACACATTTTTTAAATATCTGTGAAAAACTGTTTCCACAACTACATGACTCTAAAAAATTTATGCTAGTGTTTTCAGTAATTAACGTATATAAAAATGAGTGTTGATTGCTGGTATTGACGAACTTAGCTTCGAATTTCTCCTATATTACTGCTTGAAAGAATTCAAATGCATATAAAAAGACCTCCACGATCTAAATTTTGTAAATATTCAAAATTTTCCTCAAACTTAAAATCTAATTTCCTCGTAATTAATAAAAGTTTATGGAATTTATAATTGGTTGCATACATGAATCTTTCTGCTACCTTCTTTCCAACGTATCCAGCTATGAAAATTAAAGATGCCATCGATTTATCATCTACGTCCTGATCTTCACTAGCATCTGTAATTTCATCTCTTCCTGGTATGTCTATAATTTTGTATTCAGTATCGCTCTGAAATGGTAAAAAAACATTTTTCAAGTGTATATCCGATTTTGGAAAGGAATGAAGCTTTAAAATTTTTGTAGCTTTTATTTTTCTTTCCGATTTTAATATTAGTTGATATATGATAATTACAACCCCTAATTTTTCTATATTTTCCAAACCGACGTTCTAAGGGATCTTGATATTTAGGATGCCTTGGCTACCATGTATTGCTATTTACGCTAAACGTAAGTAGCATGAGAATAAAAAAAAAAACTTTTTAAAAACTTGCTTTTTCCAAGGGTTACACAGTTTTGGTAGCAACTTTAAGTACACTAAAAAGGAGAAAATAAATTAGTTTAAATAAAAGCAAGAAGCGTAAATTTAAACTATGTGCTCATATTTTAAACAGTTATCAGGATTGACGCTCCTTGCTTTTATGCATGGCAAGTTCATATATTTGCTTTTTTCGTAGAAACATTTTATCTAACATTATTTTCTCCTGCCTGAAGTCTTATGTTAGAATTACACACATAACACTTTTTAACAGACTGTGAACTACCTAATTTATTTTCTCCTTTTTAGTGCATTTAAAGTTGCTAACAAAACTGTGTAACCCTAGGAAAAAGCAAGTTTTTAAAAAGTTTTTTTTTTTTGTTTTATTTAGTTTTTAGTCATAAATTAAAAAATAGTCCTTTTTTATTAAAATTAACTATTATAAAATCTGTAAAATAAATTTTAATATAGGTAGGTTCGATAAAAGCAATAAAATATCACATCATTTCAATTATCTCTTTGTTGCATTGGTGTTCGTGTTTCTTTAAAATGGGTTAATCTGTAAAATTATATAAATTCCTATGGATTCCGTGTATCTGAAAAGGAAATACTTATCTTTAATAAATTTTCCTTCAAAACCTATATTAATGTTATCGTACTAATTCATTTTTTTTCGTACTAAAAGCAAAGAATATCCATTAATAAGAAGGTTCACGGAATGAAATTTTATAATTTATCAATGTGTTGGTTACCATTTTTCCAGTCGATTTCCAATATTGTAAGAAATAGATAGTAATGAGAATTTAATTTGTGAGAGAGAGATAAAAATTCAAAATACAAAGTGAAAAAAAAACGAATTAATATTATAAATTTTATAATATAATAAAAAAAAATTTTTTTTTTAAAAATAATAATTTGACTCACAAACTTGAGAATCGAACAAATTTGAGAATCGAACTCACAAACCTTGTGATATTGACACTACGCCTTAACCAACTCAGCTAACAACCGCTTAAAATTATTTCTCCAAAATACAGATATGAAATAAAAATTTAATTTGACCTCTACATCGCCCAATAAAATAAATAAATAACATGCCAGCTAAAGAAAATCAGGTAAAAATAAAACAAAAACCTTTCTTGTTGTACCACACCGCTTATACTAAAAAATGATCTCCTTTTATTCAAGAACAAAAACAAAAAAATATGGAATTCAAAATCTTTTGCGCATCAATTGTTATGTTTCCTCTTTGAAAATTTTTTCAAATGAGAAAAATATTTACTAACCCATATAAAATCTTTATTCGTTTACACAAAAGGAATAATTGATACAAAATATAGTGTAAAAGCCAGGATTTCGTTAGGTTGAAGCGACTGGAATACAAGTGTGAAACCCCCTCAATAATATCCATTAATAAAAAGGTTCACTGGAATAAAATTTTATAATTTGTCAATGTGTTGGTTACCATTTTTCCAGTCAATTTCCAATATTGTAAGAAATAGATAGTCATAAGAATTTAATTTGTGAGAGAGAGATAAAAATTCAAAATACAAAGTGGAAAAAAAATGAACGAACAATTTTTTTGGATGAAAAAAATATTGTCTTTATTTTTAATTAGTTAGTTTAATTCCAAATTAAAATTTGTTTCAGCACCGCACATCAAACACTTAACAAGATGATGTTTTCTCGATTTCGAAACATTTTTAAAAAATTGTGTATAAAATAGTTTTTATAAAAACTTTTTTTAAGCGTTAGAGTTGATTTATTTTTAAATATAACATACACTGCTTAATTTTCATATATAATCTGCATTTTTTTTTCTAAGTACTTATATACTAATTTTTTTTTAAAAATGCATATCAATAAAAAATATTATTTATTCAAATTTGATATGTTCATATTATTAATATTCAACTTTGTTACCTATTTATAAAATTAACAGGTACCTAAATGCATTTTATTACTTATAATATATGTATTATTAGTTCATTGATGATTAAAATGCACAATTTAATTTTTCAGAAACTAAAAAGGCATCGAGTCATTCATAAAAAAAAAACACCGCTTGATATTCTTTTTAACTACCTGTTTCAATACCTGAGAAAATGTGTAGATTGAAAATACATGAATGATAAAAAATGTACTTCCCTTATAAGCCAATAAAATAAAATAATATGATATTTAAGAAATAACATATGTTTTTGAAACGAATATTATTTTATATAGGGATCTCTAAAAAATCAATCATTCAAAATTTATTTATTCTCATACCCTTATAAATTTAATACGTTTATTTTAAAAAAAATCGTACACAAAATTTCAGACGACTGTACACATGAAAAATCTCTAGTGGGCTAAATAAATAAACAAAAATCTCCCGTGGGCTATTTAAAATTACATTGTAAAAATGAAGTGGTTTTTTAAATGGTTTATATCGCACTCTTTCTTTCTCACAACTTCTTACATAAGAAAATATTTACAATAGTTCTTTGCTTCTTTAACTAATGGTTTTTTTTTTGTAAATGTGTTTGTGAAAATATCTTTGACTTCCAGTGAACCTTCTTATTATAGATATTCTTTGACATAAGTGCATAGGCATTAGGCATACAACTGCATATTCTAATTGTGATGGAGATGGATATTGTTTGATTAGATCTATGAGAAGAGGACTTCAAATTTTGTTTCTTGTCTTGTTATTTGTATTTAAAGGAGAAAAAAACAAATTGTATTTGTTTTATTTTATTTCTGATAAAAGAAATAAATAATTACGTGTCGTATAATCTAAAAAACAAAAGAAAGGCAGCAAAAAAAAAATTTTTTTTTGTACCTACATTTAGAATGTATGTATATATTAATAACATTAGTGACTCACAATTTAGCGTGACGCGAGCTTATAACATTTTATGTACCGATAAACGTTTTATAAGTAAGTTTCACTTACAAAAATTTACTTCCCTTATAAGCCAAGAAAATAACATAATGTTTAAGAAATAACATATGTTTTTTGAAACCGATATTATTTTATGTAGGTACCTGTAAAAATTCATTCATTCAAAATTTATTTATATTCTCATACCCTAATAAATTTAATACGTTTATTTTTAAAAAAATGCGTACACAAAATTTCAGATGACCGAACATATGAAAAATCTCTAGTGGGCTAAATAAATAAACAAAAACCTCCCATAGGCTATTTAAAATTACATTGCAAAAATTAAGTTGTTTTTAAATGGGTTATATCGCACTCTTTCTTTCTCACTACTTCTTACATAAAAAAATATTTACAATAGTTCTTTGCTTCTTTAACTAATGGGTTTTTTTTTGTAAATGCTGTAGTAAAAATATCTTGACTTCCAGTGAACCTTCTTATCAATGGATAATTTTTTGATTATAGTGACAACTGCACTGTTAACTGTCAGTACATGTATAAGTAATAAGTATACAATATATACATAATTTGTATGCTTAGAAGAATTCCTTACATTTATTTTAAACTAAAGTTTTCCTGTGTGTTGAAATAATTTAGAAGCGAATAACAATTAAAAATTACTTTTTTTTTGTTAAAACAATATTTTTTTTTTTAATATATTATATTATAAAAATTACTATTATAAATTTTATAATATACTAACAAAAAAAAAAGTTTTTTTTAAAAATAATAATTTGACTCAAAGAATAATCGAACTCACAAATCTATTATCGATATTTACATGACGCCTTAACCAACTCAGTGAACAACTGCTTAAAATTATTTCTCCAAAATACAGATATAAAATAAAAATTTATTTTGACCCTTACATTGTCCAATAAAATAAATAAATAAATAACAATGCAAGCTAAAGAAAAGCAAGTAAAAAAGGACACCGTAGAGCGCATATAGCAAATTTGCGCATTCGTAAGTAGCAACAGTGGTACCATGGTGTGCTACTTGCGAACATTTTTGACGTTTATTTCACGTTTTTCATTCGTTTGATTATTTGTCTGCGAAGAAGCTTTAATGTTTTAATAATTTACTTAAATTTAGTTTAAAAATAAATAAAATCAGTTTTTAATAAAGTAGGAGTGAACGTTTTAATAGTCTACTTAAATTTAGTTTAAAAATAAATAAAATCAGATGTTAGTTTTTCGATAATTTACTTAAATTTAGTTTGAAAATAAATAAAACTAGTTTTTAATAAATATTACTACAAAATTAATAAACATGTAAGTATAGAATATAATGATAATTAAAGTTGACTATACTTTGTTTCAAAAATTTTTTTTTACACTATTTACATTTATTTTGTAGGTCTAAGGAAACAACAAAACCATCACAATTTCAAATTATGGTGCATTTTATGGTATGTACAACATAAAGAACTAGCTCAAGGTTATGTGCGAACAGTGGATGAACGAGTGAAATCAAATAGATTGTGGCTACTTTTGGCAAACGATTTGAATTCTGACAGTTTTCCAAATCGATCAGTAACTGAATGGAAAAAAGTATTTATATAGGATGCATGTGTATTAGCAGAGACTATAATAGAGACGTCGATTTGGAGAAAAAATGAACAGATGTCGCTAACAGTATCGAAATGAAATAATGAAATGATGAAAATTATTATTATAAAACTAAAATTTTCAAAATTCAAAACAAGCTAAGAATGGAATTAAAAACAAAATACGAAAAAAATTTTTTTCTTCTCAGCTGCGTTATTATGCATAACTAAAGCAATTTATATATATTTATATATACATATAAATAATATATATGTATAATGTTATTTTGTATGATGAGTTTGAATCAAGAATATTTGTTGATTTTGAATATGAATTTTTGTACAGAGTTAAGAAATTTTGTTGAAAGGTATTTATTTTCTCATTACGTTTATAACATTCTGCTTTTCGTATATTAAAAAGCTTATAATTTTTTAATTTGAAAAAAAATACGTTTGACTAAAAATATTTGAGAGCGTGTCATATGCCTCTGTTTCATTTGCCATACTACATTAACATGTTTTCTTGCGATTTGCCTGTATTTTCATTTGCCTGCATTTCATTTGACTGGATATGACAGGATTCATGTAGCAAGTTTTTATCAATCAACAGGCATCAGGACTACATATTCTAGAGGTGACTGGTGGAAAGTGCCAAGTTCAAGAAATTGAGTAGTTGAGTAGAAAACAGTAGGTGCGGGGTCCCACGAATTGGGGCCGAACCCATATATCACGTGTTTAAATTGTATTTTTCTGAAAAAAGGTTATTAATAATTAATATAAACAATTTTTGAATTTTTTTTTGGATAGGTCCGAATGTGCGGAAGCTTATTTATTTACCCCGGACCTCTTATTTTCTGAAAAATATGCACCTACATAACTTGAAAAAAAACACGAAAATTTAATACGTCTACACTAAAAACGTATTCTAAGTTATAATAAATTAAGAAAATGAATGTACGTAGGTACCTTATTATATTTAATCAGTGAATAATATATATATTTTTTTGTTTTTTTTTCATATTAATATTGCAATTTGAACTATCATTCAAATTAAACACACATATGGATTGCACAAGATTTTATAAGAAAAATGAATAATGATAATACATACCAATAATACGTATAAGTGGTATAAGCTACTCAGCTGTATAAGCTGAATAAAAGAATTAGGTGCCTATTATGTATTTCGATCGATTTTAATCGAATCGTTCATCGTTATCGTTAAAGTTATGCGACTGTAAGTAATAGTTAGTGCCATTATGTATTTCGATGAAAATTTGGTCGAAAGTGTTTCAAAATGCTGCCATTGTGGAATTCAAATCTACGATGAAAATGACATATGTTTGATTCTTAAACTGTCAAATTCAAATTATTATACGAAAAAAAACAAAACAATAGTGATATATTTGAAATTTTTAAGTTGAAAATAAGTTAGAAGTAATTAAATCAAATAGAAATTACAATTTTATAGTTTTTATAAATAAAATGACTTGAGCAGGGTTAAAAACGCTATCAAGTTCAAATTGCAGATTAAAAAAACAAGCGAACATATTATATTTGGGATTATTCTAATCTACTGGATTTGGAAGATTATACGTACGTTATTTACACTTGAAGTTGATGTTTTATTATTTACATTATTGAAACTTTATTTTCTTGACAGTTTTGATCAAAATTTCCTGTTAAGCAACATTACTTTTATGGATTGGTATATACATATATGTGTATTGAGATTCTTGCGGTTTGTATCAAGGAAATGATTTTCAGCGTAGGAAATGATTTTCATGTAGGACTATCACAGCTAATTTTTCAGTTGTGCTTAAGGAAGTTTTATCAAATTTGCAGCTTATACTCGAAGAAAAAAGTCAGGCAAACATTATTTTTATGATTAAAGTAGAATTACTGAAATAATTTATTAACACTAACTTTTCATATTGCAGTTAATTTGTAACTGGCCTTTCATTCCTATAAAAATTTATATCAATAAAAAATAATTATGAAGAATAAAGTAAAATACGTACTTCCATTTCAACTTTTAAATTTATTTTTATTCCAAAAAATATCGCAAATATAAAACAAACACCAGGTGTCCAAGCGTCACTCTTTTATTTTATCTTTTCAATTCAAAATTGAAATAATTTGTACAAAATCTCTCTTTCGATGTCTCTTTCGTGATAAAATATTACATCGATAAACTTTGTCGATTTCGTCGACAATTTCTGAACGATATCGAAATACATAATGGCAATTTTGCATTTTGACATTTCGCTCGATCAAATAGTAATCGTTATCGAAATATATAATAGGCACCTTAATTATTTATTTTCCAACATGGACAACAACCTTTAAATAAATTGGTAGAAAACCTTGACCAAGTATAAGTTTTTTTAATTTAAAAACTGATACTTAGAAAAAAAAAATACATGATATTTTGTTCGTAATTCGACGTCTCTATTATAGTCTCTGGTATTAGTTTATAAATGTTTTTTTTTACTTTTAGGTTTAAATTTAAAATTAAATTTTGAAATTGTGAATGTGAAGAGTCGGATATTTACGATCCGTAACATTTAAACTATTAATAAGTAACATTTTCAACATTTTGTGTTAAAATCGAGAGTTGGATTTACGATCCACCAAATTTATTTTTATTTAATCAATTTAATCTTAAAATTAAATTTTGAAATTGTGTTGTGAAGAGCCGGATATTTACGATCCGTAACATTTAAACTATTAATAATTAACAATTTGATCAAGATCCAATACCAAGGAATTTAGTAAGCATTTAATATTATTACATATATTTTAATTTTATGAATATCTTGTCATTTGGCATACACCAATTAATGTAAAAAAAAAAAATAAGAGAAATAATAAATATATTTAAAAAAAAAAAAAAAACCCAGTTTTGCTTTTTATTAAGGTTTATTTGAAAAAAAAAAAAAAAAAAAAAAAATTTTATTGTATCAGAAACATGTCTGAAACAACAAAAAGGATTGAAAGACTCATAGATGATCAAATGTGTCAAAAGATCATCATAGAAAAATTCATAACAAATTATAAAAAGGATAGATCAGGGCGCAGAACCGAGTCCTATTACAAAAAGCGTTTGAAGGAGTTCCAAACACTGTGGGTAGTATTTCAACAAAATCATAAGTCGATTTTAATACAAATGAGAAGAGAAAAACTGGAAATACACGATGACTACCTTATAAACGATGTTTATTCAGAAGTCAGTGATTTTTTCTTAGAACAGTATACCTCAATCGAAGACAGATTCAGAAAGGAATTCGAACCCATCCACAACAAAAAGGATGAATCAATTCAAGAGTCGAACAAAACTCACAGTTATAGAAACGATTCGGGTGTCCAATTGGCAAAAATATCCATTGAAAAATTCAACGGTGATTATGCAAAGTGGCCAACGTTCTTCGACCTATTCAATACAATAATTCATCAACATGAGTCATTATCGGATGTCCAAAAATTGCAATATCTAAAAGTGCACTTAACGGGTGACCCCGAGCAATTACTTCGTCACTACCAGGTAACAGAAAAGAATTACGATTCGGCATGGAAACTGCTAATCCAACGTTATAACAATAAAAGAATTTTAGTGAATACACAATTAAAGACACTACTAAATCAGAATGTAGGATCAAATGATTCTGCACACAATATTCGAGCATTATTAGACATAAAATTTGAGTGTCTACAAGCGTTAAATAATTTGGAAATCAATACTGACAATTGGGACCCTATGATAGTATTTATCGTCAGTCAAAAACTGCCGCAAGATACCCACCACTTATGGGAACAAGAAATCAGTATAATCACAGAAATACCCACTCTAATGAATTTAAAGAAATTCCTAGAATCAAGGTTCAGAGCTTTAGAGGCATTGAATCCAAAGAATCACACAAAAGGAGAATATAAAAGCATCGTGAATAAACCAAGACCACAAACTCACAGTGCTCCTGTTATTTGTTCGATGTGTAATGGAGCACATCATGTTAGGAATTGTCCCAAATTCAGAGCCATCACACCAATCAAACGTTCAAAAATAACTCATGGCCACATGTCGAGAGACTGTAAAAGTAAATATAATTGCACTCATTGCAAGAAAAGACATCATTCATTGCTTCATTTCAACTCAAATAACCAACCTGATCCAACTATGCCACCTATAACCACAAATCATCTATTGAATATTGATAGTAAAGTTTTTCATCCCAAAACCTATGATGAAGGTAAGATTAGTTCATTCATGGTCAACAAATCAAACCAACAAATTTTATTGGCCACGGCAATGGTCAAAATTATGGGTTCAAATGGAAGGGAAGGCGTTGTAAGAGCTTTAATTGATCAAGGCTCTCAAGCTTCCTTCGTCACAGAAAAAATCGTTCAAAGATACCAATTGAACAAAGAATCGATACACGTCACTGTGCAAGGTGTGGGTCGCGAAAATTTATGTAAAATTAACTCACGTGTAGAAATTACATTAAGGTCTACACATCAAGAACAAGAAATCAAGGTCACAGGATTTGTTCTAAAAAAATTAACAAGTATACTGCCAAAAACAAAAGTTCACTATCATCACTGGAAACATATTTCAGGTTTAACTTTAGCAGATCCTAGATTCCACGAACCAGGATGCATAGATCTACTATTGGGAGCAGATGCATTCGGTGTTTTGATTTTAGATGGTTTAATAAAAGGTGAGCCAGGTGTGTCAATTGCGCAAAACACAATATTTGGTTGGATTTTATCAGGAGAAATCAATCACGCTACGAAACGTGACATTACAATTAATAACTTCCATTTAAATGTCAAACTCGAAAATCAACTGAAAGCATTTTGGGAATTGGAAGAAATTACGATGAAACATTTATACACAGAAGAAGAAAAGGAAAGTGAAGACATATAAAACAACACGACCATTAGACGAGCTGATGGTACCTATGAAGTTGAGCTACCCTTTAGACAGGCAACAACAATAAACTACCTAGGTCAATCCAGAAGTATTGCGATAAAAGGACTACATCAATTGGAATATCGACTTCGGCATAACGCAAAGCTCAAGGAAGAGTATGTTAGGTGTATGAATGAATACATTTCATTGGGTCACATGAGTCCAGTAAGTTCACAAGAGCAGCTTACAAATGGTACAGACACAACGGGTATACAGTCATACAGCACTTGCTATCTATCTCATCACGCAGTTATTAAAAATGCAAGTACTACAACGAAGTTACGAGTAGTTTTTGATGCGTCGAGACCCACGTACAGTGGCAAGTCCCTGAACGATATGCTACTTAAAGGACCAACGGTCCAAGATGAACTACTAGCTATTTTTATTCGATGGAGAAAACATCGAGTCGCCTTCACAGCGGATATAGAAAAAATGTACCATCAAATTTGGGTCAGAGAAATACATGCAGATTATCAAAGAATTGTCTGGAGAGAAGATACATCTCTCCCAATTCAGGATTATAAACTATTAACAGTTACTTTTGGTACAAAAAGTGCACCATATTTAGCAATCAAGACATTAAAGCGATTAGCACGGGATGAAGCAAGCAATCACCCAGTAGGTTGTAACATAATAAATAATGACTTTTATGTCGATGACCTTTTATCCGGTGCAGACAATATTCAGACAGCATTGGAAGCTCAACAAGATTTTAAAGGTAACCAAATCGGCAGGATTACCATTACACAAGTGGATGGCAAATGAATTACAATTACTGCAGGCATTACCTATTGAATATTGTGAGAAGCTACTACCGAGCTTCGACCAGAGCGCGGAAACCATAAGAACTTTAGGAATTTCATGGAATCGTAGATCCGATTCTTGTCATTATATCATTAATTTACCAAGAGCTCCATTATTATGGACCAAAAGAACCATCTTTTCACAAATTTCAAAACTATTCGATCCCATGGGATGGTTAGCTCCAATCATTATATCGGCTAAGATTATAATGCAACAGCTTTTATGGCTTTCAGGTATGCAATGGGATGATGAAATCACAACCGAATTAAAGTCAAAATGGATTAATTATTACGAAAATTTAGAAGAAATTAAAAATATTTCGATCCAAAGATGGATTAGTATCTCTGAAAATGATAGACAGGTTGAGTTACACGCATTTGCCGACGCATCTACAAAAGCAAATGCAGCCGTTTTGTATTTATGTACGACTACTAAAACAGGAACAAGATCAACTGCACTTCTCATATCAAAAACAAAGGTAGCTCCAATTAAAACCGTATCACTACCTAGACTGGAACTGTGCGCTGTGCATTTAGCGGCCAAACTAGTGAAATACGTGTTAAGTTCATTACACATATCGCAATCAATCAGATTGTATGGATGGACTGATTCAGAAATTGTACTCGCCTGGCTCAAGAGTCATCCAAATAAATGGCGACCTTCGTTGCCAACAGAGTGTCAAGCATTCACGAGTTAATTGGGCAAAACATATGGAGTCATGTACCTACGAAAGAGAACCCTGCAGATGCTGCTTCAAGAGGAATGCTTCCATCTGTACTCGAAAAATACCACTTATAGTGGTTTGGACCTGAATGGCTTATAAAGGCCAAAAATCAATGGCCATCAAAAAAGGAAAATAAAACCACAATAGAACTCAAAAAAATCAATGTGAACCATGTTCAAATAGGTGATGACATCCTGGAATTAAGATTCTCGAAATTTACCAGAGTCATACGAGTCGTAACTTACTGTCAACGTTTTATTTCAAACACAAAACAAAAGGTACTACGAGAGACGGATTACTTAAAATCCCACGAGCTCCAAAGTTCAATGAAAATCTTAATCAAGAGATCTCAACGAAGAACATTCGAAATACGAAATACAGATGTGTTTAAAAAAAACTTGTACATCCAGAAGGAGTCACTTGATAAAATTGTCACCTTTTTTGGACCATGAAGGAATATTACGAGTAGGTGGTCGTCTAAAATTTGCAACAATTCCATATTCGGAGAAACATCCGATTATTCTTTCCGACAAGGATATATTCACACAACTACTGATTCAAAAGATTCACAAGGAGAGTTTACATGGTGGAACTCAATTAATGATATCCATAATCAGAAAACAATTTTGGATTATCAATGCTCGAAATATGATTCGATTTCAAATACATAAATGCATTCCTTGTTTTAAACAAAAGGCAGAGACACGTACCCAATTAATGGGAAATTTGCCAAGAGTAAGAGTATAATCATCAAGACCTTTTGCTCATTGTGGCTTGGGTTATTGCGGCCCATTCGAATTAAAAACACATAAAGGTAGAGGAGCAAAAAGGTATAAATCATATATATCTCTTTTTATATGCATGTCCATCAAAGCGATACATCTAGAAGTTGTAACCGACATGACAGCAGAAGGTTTCATCGCAGCCTTCAGAAGGTTTTGTTCTCGACGTGGATTATGTACCGATTTATATTGTGATTGTGGCACTAACTTTGTAGGTGCGAATCGGATCTTGGCAGATCAAAGGAAGTTTATATTGGGCGATGTGAAATTAGAAATCGCTGAGCTAATAGAGAGTATAGGAGTAAAATTTCATTTTAATCCTCCTGGGTCCCACACTTCGGTGGTCTTTGGGAAGCCGGTGTTCGTTCTACTAAACATCATCTCAAAAGAATTTTAGGAAACAATGTTCTAACGTATGAAGAATTCACAACGGTTTTAACTCAGATCGAAGCATGCTTAAACTCCAGACCGTTATGTGAAATGACAAGTGATCCACAGGATTTGGATCCTTTAACTCCAGCACATTTCTTGATTGGCGACTCCATACTCTCTCCACCTCAACAGTCAATGTTAAATTTAAAATTAAATAGGCTCGATCGTTGGCAATATTTACAACACTTGCTACAAAATTTCTGGCAAAGATGTAACAATGAGTACTTGAGTAGATTACAACAAAGACCAAAATGGAATCAAATAGTCGAAAATGTGAAAGTAGGAGATTTAGTCATCGTGAAGGATGAAAACTTACCATCGTGCAAATGGCTTCTCGCTAGAATCATTGAAACGCATCCAGGCTCCGATGGGCTAATTCGGGTCGTAACGATTCGAACAAAAAATTCTATTGTCAAACGTCCTATTACTAAATTATGTACGTTACCGATCGAAAACGAAACAAAACTAATTGAAAGCGATAAATCTTGAAACCCACATTCAAGTATAACTACATACGAGTAAATTTAAGTTCGGATCAACCTAAGGTCAAGCTTCGAATTATGAATCGAACTACTTAAATGTAAGCTACTTAACATTAATAACTTAACTTATTAATAACTTAAACAACTTAAATATAATTGAAATTAATTAAAACTATTAAAGACAATTTCTATTAACTGAATAACAAATTTTTAAGTATTTAAACAAAAATGGAATCAATTTAAGCATAAACTCAAATTTAATAATGAATGACTTAGTCATTTACCAAATGAAATAACTATGAATATAAACATTAAATATAATAAAACTAAAATTTAAATTCAATTATACGCGAAAATGAATAATTTAAAGCGCTAAAAAATGATTACTGAATTGTAATCATATAGTTTAAAATTTAACGATAAAACTAAAAAAAAAAAATTAAAATTAACTTAACAATAATTCAGCACCTTCATCGGTGTACCAATATAATATGTCCAGACTCGCACTCGTCACCAATTCTATGTAAACCTAAAATCGAAAATAAAAATTAATTGGGGTAGAATGTTCCGGCATGGCGGCATGTTTCCAGCTCCAACCAACATCTAAAAAAAAAACGAAAATAATTCGCTTGAAGTACACTACATTAACAATAATAAAAGTAGAACACTTACCTAAAATTCATCAGCATCAACCAGCGATTTCATCAACATCAGTAGGCTATCATGTATTCTTTAATCTGAAAGAATTTATTATTATTAATCAATATTATTCATTTCAATGCGATTATTATTTAAATATTCAATATTTAAATAATCTAAATATTACTTACTTGTATCTGCTTGTTTACTTTTATTTCTATTAATTTGTCACTTTGACGTATTATATTTAAGTCTCCACTATAATTATATAATTTCGAATATCACAGTTTTTGAGTGATATTTAAGTTGAGTAATTATATCGAGTCAAGCTTTTATTGTATTTTGTTATACAAAAGATAACATATGTTCATTATGTATTTCATCGAAATGCATTTTTATTTGAAGGTCAATAAACTATTTATGTATGCATTATGTATTATTGTATTCCATACATTAAATTAGATTTGTTATATATTTAAGATCATTGAACTTAGATTTATAAATTTGAACTTAGATGTAATCAAATAAATTAAATAAAGATCATATTTAGATATAGTGTTAATTTACAAAATATAGAATAAAATTATTATATTTAAACTAATATATATAAACTATTAGATTTAAAAAAGGAAATATAGTGTACATTTAAAGACAACGAATTATAAACTATATTAAGAAAAAATAATTATTAAACTACTATTTAAAGAGTGTTTCATTTATAATTTGAACAAATACAGTCCTTGTAAAAACAACTTACATTGTTTTAATAAATTGGACGTCGCCTACTGGTATAATATTGGTACAATATTTTCTGAATTTTTGAATTTTTAAATTTTTAGATTCGATAAATCAGGCACCGAACTTCAAATTCGAATCTTACGTTGAAGGTGTATACAATTAAAAAACAAAAATTCAAATTAATGGATTTAAAAGGTTTTCAATAACGTGATGATCAAAAGAAAGAAGCCATGATTTGATTCGTTTAAGAAATTTAATTTCAACTCTTTCGCAACGAAGATAATCTGGTAATTTATTGAATAAACGAAGTGCAGTAACATTATAGAAATGACAAAAGTGTGATTTATAAATCATTAGGAATAAAAGCTAGATTTCTGGTGTTGACACGTAAATTGTATGTTCCATATAACCTTGTTAAAAAATGTTTTAAGAACTTTGTAAAAATATAATTGTCTTAGAGGAAGTAATCCTAGATTTCTGAATAAAATAAGAGTTGGAGTCCTACGATTAACTTTACAAATAATTCGTATATCATGTTTTTGTTTGATCAGCAAAAGTTCAATTTTGTTGAAATATGTACCACCACAACAACAAATATCATAATTCAGTTTAGACTTTAATAATTGCCTTGGTTACATACCTATAATTTACTTCTTAAAAATACAAAAAAAAAAACACCGGCTTATTTTCTTTTAACTTTATTAAATCAAAAAATATATCAACATAGGTGATATATTTGTAGGTGAAAAATAGAAAACAGCAAATAAAAAATATATAATTTAAATATATATTTAAGAGACTATATTATATTTTTAAATATATTTTAAAAAGAAAAACAAATTTGTTCATGCTTAGATTAATAGAAAAATAAAAAATATGAAAAGTTAAGCAATCAATGTTTAATTAAGTGTTTAATTTTCTTTGTGATTTAGATGAATTTGATGTGACAATATTTTGATGAATTCTTTTATCATTATTTTTATTTTTGCAATAATTATTCATTAAAATATTGCACCAAGTTTTTACACATTTTTTAAATATCTGTGAAAAACTGTTTCCACAACTACATGACTCTAAAAAATTTATGCTAGTGTTTTCAGTAATTAACGTATATAAAAATGAGTGTTGATTGCTGGTATTGACGAACTTAGCTTCGAATTTCTCCTATATTACTGCTTGAAAGAATTCAAATGCATATAAAAAGACCTCCACGATCTAAATTTTGTAAATATTCAAAATTTTCCTCAAACTTAAAATCTAATTTCCTCGTAATTAATAAAAGTTTATGGAATTTATAATTGGTTGCATACATGAATCTTTCTGCTACCTTCTTTCCAACGTATCCAGCTATGAAAATTAAAGATGCCATCGATTTATCATCTACGTCCTGATCTTCACTAGCATCTGTAATTTCATCTCTTCCTGGTATGTCTATAATTTTGTATTCAGTATCGCTCTGAAATGGTAAAAAAACATTTTTCAAGTGTATATCCGATTTTGGAAAGGAATGAAGCTTTAAAATTTTTGTAGCTTTTATTTTTCTTTCCGATTTTAATATTAGTTGATATATGATAATTACAACCCCTAATTTTTCTATATTTTCCAAACCGACGTTCTAAGGGATCTTGATATTTAGGATGCCTTGGCTACCATGTATTGCTATTTACGCTAAACGTAAGTAGCATGAGAATAAAAAAAAAAACTTTTTAAAAACTTGCTTTTTCCAAGGGTTACACAGTTTTGGTAGCAACTTTAAGTACACTAAAAAGGAGAAAATAAATTAGTTTAAATAAAAACAAGAAGCGTAAATTTAAACTATGTGCTCATATTTTAAACAGTTATCAGGATTGACGCTCCTTGCTTTTATGCATGGCAAGTTCATATATTTGCTTTTTTCGTAGAAACATTTTATCTAACATTATTTTCTCCTGCCTGAAGTCTTATGTTAGAATTACACACATAACACTTTTTAACAGACTGTGAACTACCTAATTTATTTTCTCCTTTTTAGTGCATTTAAAGTTGCTAACAAAACTGTGTAACCCTAGGAAAAAGCAAGTTTTTAAAAAGTTTTTTTTTTTTGTTTTATTTAGTTTTTAGTCATAAATTAAAAAATAGTCCTTTTTTATTAAAATTAACTATTATAAAATCTGTAAAATAAATTTTAATATAGGTAGGTTCGATAAAAGCAATAAAATATCACATCATTTCAATTATCTCTTTGTTGCATTGGTGTTCGTGTTTCTTTAAAATGGGTTAATCTGTAAAATTATATAAATTCCTATGGATTCCGTGTATCTGAAAAGGAAATACTTATCTTTAATAAATTTTCCTTCAAAACCTATATTAATGTTATCGTACTAATTCATTTTTTTTCGTACTAAAAGCAAAGAATATCCATTAATAAGAAGGTTCACGGAATGAAATTTTATAATTTATCAATGTGTTGGTTACCATTTTTCCAGTCGATTTCCAATATTGTAAGAAATAGATAGTAATGAGAATTTAATTTGTGAGAGAGAGATAAAAATTCAAAATACAAAGTGAAAAAAAAACGAATTAATATTATAAATTTTATAATATAATAAAAAAAATTTTTTTTTTTAAAAATAATAATTTGACTCACAAACTTGAGAATCGAACAAATTTGAGAATCGAACTCACAAACCTTGTGATATTGACACGACGCCTTAACCAACTCAGCTAACAACCGCTTAAAATTATTTCTCCAAAATACAGATATAAAATAAAAATTTAATTTGACCTCTACATCGCCCAATAAAATAAATAAATAACATGCCAGCTAAAGAAAATCAGGTAAAAATAAAACAAAAACCTTTCTTGTTGTACCACACCGCTTATACTAAAAAATTATCTCCTTTTATTCAAGAACAAAAACAAAAAAATATGGAATTCAAAATCTTTTGCGCATCAATTGTTATGTTTCCTCTTTGAAAATTTTTTCAAATGAGAAAAATATTTACTAACCCATATAAAATCTTTATTCGTTTACACAAAAGGAATAATTGATACAAAATATAGTGTAAAAGCCAGGATTTCGTTAGGTTGAAGCGACTGGAATACAAGTGTGAAACCCCCTCAATAATATCCATTAATAAAAAGGTTCACTGGAATAAAATTTTATAATTTGTCAATGTGTTGGTTACCATTTTTCCAGTCAATTTCCAATATTGTAAGAAATAGATAGTCATAAGAATTTAATTTGTGAGAGAGAGATAAAAATTCAAAATACAAAGTGGAAAAAAAATGAACGAACAATTTTTTTGGATGAAAAAAATATTGTCTTTATTTTTAATTAGTTAGTTTAATTCCAAATTAAAATTTGTTTCAGCACCGCACATCAAACACTTAACAAGATGATGTTTTCTCGATTTCGAAACATTTTTAAAAAATTGTGTATAAAATAGTTTTTATAAAAACTTTTTTTAAGCGTTAGAGTTGATTTATTTTTAAATATAACATACACTGCTTAATTTTCATATATAATCTGCATTTTTTTTTCTAAGTACTTATATACTAATTTTTTTTTAAAAATGCATATCAATAAAAAATATTATTTATTCAAATTTGATATGTTCATATTATTAATATTCAACTTTGTTACCTATTTATAAAATTAACAGGTACCTAAATGCATTTTATTACTTATAATATATGTATTATTAGTTCATTGATGATTAAAATGCACAATTTAATTTTTCAGAAACTAAAAAGGCATCGAGTCATTCATAAAAAAAAAAACACCGCTTGATATTCTTTTTAACTACCTGTTTCAATACCTGAGAAAATGTGTAGATTGAAAATACATGAATGATAAAAAATGTACTTCCCTTATAAGCCAATAAAATAAAATAATATGATATTTAAGAAATAACATATGTTTTTGAAACGAATATTATTTTATATAGGGATCTCTAAAAAATCAATCATTCAAAATTTATTTATTCTCATACCCTTATAAATTTAATACGTTTATTTTAAAAAAAATCGTACACAAAATTTCAGACGACTGTACACATGAAAAATCTCTAGTGGGCTAAATAAATAAACAAAAATCTCCCGTGGGCTATTTAAAATTACATTGTAAAAATGAAGTGGTTTTTTAAATGGTTTATATCGCACTCTTTCTTTCTCACAACTTCTTACATAAGAAAATATTTACAATAGTTCTTTGCTTCTTTAACTAATGGTTTTTTTTTTGTAAATGTGTTTGTGAAAATATCTTTGACTTCCAGTGAACCTTCTTATTATAGATATTCTTTGACATAAGTGCATAGGCATTAGGCATACAACTGCATATTCTAATTGTGATGGAGATGGATATTGTTTGATTAGATCTATGAGAAGAGGACTTCAAATTTTGTTTCTTGTCTTGTTATTTGTATTTAAAGGAGAAAAAAACATATTGTATTTGTTTTATTTTATTTCTGATAAAAGAAATAAATAATTACGTGTCGTATAATCTAAAAAACAAAAGAAAGGCAGCAAAAAAAAAATTTTTTTTTGTACCTACATTTAGAATGTATGTATATATTAATAACATTAGTGACTCACAATTTAGCGTGACGCGAGCTTATAACATTTTATGTACCGATAAACGTTTTATAAGTAAGTTTCACTTACAAAAATTTACTTCCCTTATAAGCCAAGAAAATAACATAATGTTTAAGAAATAACATATGTTTTTTGAAACCGATATTATTTTATGTAGGTACCTGTAAAAATTCATTCATTCAAAATTTATTTAAATTCTCATACCCTAATAAATTTAATACGTTTATTTTTAAAAAAATGCGTACACAAAATTTCAGATGACCGAACATATGAAAAATCTCTAGTGGGCTAAATAAATAAACAAAAACCTCCCATAGGCTATTTAAAATTACATTGCAAAAATTAAGTTGTTTTTAAATGGGTTATATCGCACTCTTTCTTTCTCACTACTTCTTACATAAAAAAATATTTACAATAGTTCTTTGCTTCTTTAACTAATGGGTTTTTTTTTGTAAATGCTGTAGTAAAAATATCTTGACTTCCAGTGAACCTTCTTATCAATGGATAATTTTTTGATTATAGTGACAACTGCACTGTTAACTGTCAGTACATGTATAAGTAATAAGTATACAATATATACATAATTTGTATGCTTAGAAGAATTCCTTACATTTATTTTAAACTAAAGTTTTCCTGTGTGTTGAAATAATTTAGAAGCGAATAACAATTAAAAATTACTTTTTTTTTGTTAAAACAATATTTTTTTTTTTTAATATATTATATTATAAAAATTACTATTATAAATTTTATAATATACTAACAAAAAAAAAAGTTTTTTTTAAAAATAATAATTTGACTCAAAGAATAATCGAACTCACAAATCTTGTGATATTTACATGACGCCTTAACCAACTCAGTGAACAACTGCTTAAAATTATTTCTCCAAAATACAGATATAAAATAAAAATTTATTTTGACCCTTACATTGTCCAATAAAATAAGTAAATAAATAACAATGCAAGCTAAAGAAAAGCAAGTAAAAAAGGACACCGTAGAGCGCATATAGCAAATTTGCGCATTCGTAAGTAGCAACAGTGGTACCATGGTGTGCTACTTGCGAACATTTTTGACGTTTATTTCACGTTTTTCATTCGTTTGATTATTTGTCTGCGAAGAAGCTTTAATGTTTTAATAATTTACTTAAATTTAGTTTAAAAATAAATAAAATCAGTTTTTAATAAAGTAGGAGTGAACGTTTTAATAGTCTACTTAAATTTAGTTTAAAAATAAATAAAATCAGATGTTAGTTTTTCGATAATTTACTTAAATTTAGTTTAAAAATAAATAAAACTAGTTTTTAATAAATATTACTACAAAATTAATAAACATGTAAGTATAGAATATAATGATAATTAAAGTTGACTATACTTTGTTTCAAAAATTTTTTTTTACACTATTTACATTTATTTTGTAGGTCTAAGGAAACAACAAAACCATCACAATTTCAAATTATGGTGCATTTTATGGTATGTACAACATAAAGAACTAGCTCAAGGTTATGTGCGAACAGTGGATGAACGAGTGAAATCAAATAGATTGTGGCTACTTTTGGCAAACGATTTGAATTCTGACAGTTTTCCAAATCGATCAGTAACTGAATGGAAAAAAGTATTTATATAGGATGCATGTGTATTAGCAGAGACTATAATAGAGACGTCGATTTGGAGAAAAAATGAACAGATGTCGCTAACAGTATCGAAATGAAATAATGAAATGATGAAAATTATTATTATAAAACTAAAATTTTCAAAATTCAAAACAAGCTAAGAATGGAATTAAAAACAAAATACGAAAAAAATTTTTTTCTTCTCAGCTGCGTTATTATGCATAACTAAAGCAATTTATATATATTTATATATACATATAAATAATATATATGTATAATGTTATTTTGTATGATGAGTTTGAATCAAGAATATTTGTTGATTTTGAATATGAATTTTTGTACAGAGTTAAGAAATTTTGTTGAAAGGTATTTATTTTCTCATTACGTTTATAACATTCTGCTTTTCGTATATTAAAAAGCTTATAATTTTTTAATTTGAAAAAAAATACGTTTGACTAAAAATATTTGAGAGCGTGTCATATGCCTCTGTTTCATTTGCCATACTACATTAGCCTGTTTTCTTGCGATTTGCCTGTATTTTCATTTGCCTGCATTTCATTTGACTGGATATGACAGGATTCATGTAGCAAGTTTTTATCAATCAACCGGCATCAGGACTACATATTCTAGAGGTGACTGGTGGAAAGTGCCAAGTTCAAGAAATTGAGTAGTTGAGTAGAAAACAGTAGGTGCGGGGTCCCACGAATTGGGGCCGAACCCATATATCACGTGTTTAAATTGTATTTTTCTGAAAAAAGGTTATTAATAATTATTATAAACAATTTTTGAATTTTTTTTTGGATAGGTCCGAATGTGCGGAAGCTTATTTATTTACCCCGGACCTCTTATTTTCTGAAAAATATGCACCTACATAACTTGAAAAAAAAACACGAAAATTTAATACGTCTACACTAAAAACGTATTCTAAGTTATAATAAATTAAGAAAATGAATGTACGTAGGTACCTTATTATATTTAATCAGTGAATAATATATATATTTTTTTGTTTTTTTTTCATATTAATATTGCAATTTGAACTATCATTCAAATTAAACACACATATGGATTGCACAAGATTTTATAAGAAAAATGAATAATGATAATACATACCAATAATACGTATAAGTGGTATAAGCTACTCAGCTGTATAAGCTGAATAAAAGAATTAGGTGCCTATTATGTATTTCGATCGATTTTAATCGAATCGTTCATCGTTATCGTTAAAGTTATCCGACTGTAAGTAATAGTTAGTGCCATTATGTATTTCGATGAAAATTTGGTCGAAAGTGTTTCAAAATGCTGCCATTGTGGAATTCAAATCTACGATGAAAATGACATATGTTTGATTCTTAAACTGTCAAATTCAAATTATTATACGAAAAAAAACAAAACAATAGTGATATATTTGAAATTTTTAAGTTGAAAATAAGTTAGAAGTAATTAAATCAAATAGAAATTACAATTTTATAGTTTTTATAAATAAAATGACTTGAGCAGGGTTAAAAACGCTATCAAGTTCAAATTGCAGATTAAAAAAACAAGCGAACATATTATATTTGGGATTATTCTAATCTACTGGATTTGGAAGATTATACGTACGTTATTTACACTTGAAGTTGATGTTTTATTATTTACATTATTGAAACTTTATTTTCTTGACAGTTTTGATCAAAATTTCCTGTTAAGCAACATTACTTTTATGGATTGGTATATACATATATGTGTATTGAGATTCTTGCGGTTTGTATCAAGGAAATGATTTTCAGCGTAGGAAATGATTTTCATGTAGGACTATCACAGCTAATTTTTCAGTTGTGCTTAAGGAAGTTTTATCAAATTTGCAGCTTATACTCGAAGAAAAAAGTCAGGCAAACATTATTTTTATGATTAAAGTAGAATTACTGAAATAATTTATTAACACTAACTTTTCATATTGCAGTTAATTTGTAACTGGCCTTTCATTCCTATAAAAATTTATATCAATAAAAAATAATTATGAAGAATAAAGTAAAATACGTACTTCCATTTCAACTTTTAAATTTATTTTTATTCCAAAAAATATCGCAAATATAAAACAAACACCAGGTGTCCAAGCGTCACTCTTTTATTTTATCTTTTCAATTCAAAATTGAAATAATTTGTACAAAATCTCTCTTTCGATGTCTCTTTCGTGATAAAATATTACATCGATAAACTTTGTCGATTTCGTCGACAATTTCTGAACGATATCGAAATACATAATGGCAATTTTGCATTTTGACATTTCGCTCGATCAAATAGTAATCGTTATCGAAATATATAATAGGCACCTTAATTATTTATTTTCCAACATGGACAACAACCTTTAAATAAATTGGTAGAAAACCTTGACCAAGTATAAGTTTTTTTAATTTAAAAACTGATACTTAGAAAAAAAAAATACATGATATTTTGTTCGTAATTCGACGTCTCTATTATAGTCTCTGGTATTAGTTTATAAATGTTTTTTTTTACTTTTAGGTTTGGTCAGATTTTGAGGTTCACCTCAAAGCCAAAATGAGGGAAAATAAGAAAAACATTACAGGAACTGGCGGTAGTCCAAACAGAGCCAAACCATATACTGCTTTGGAAGAAACAATAACAAGAATGTGGCTTATGACGTAGTTGAAAAAAGTCAACGAATTGTCTAAAATTTGAAACTAATTGCGAATCAAGGGGGCAAAATGAAGGTGCAATATTTCAGCGATTAATTGACGAAACGGTTAGTGAGACGTCAGATTTTAACGAAATTCTATTTACAGTGAAAATTACAGTGAATTAGGGCGAACTCCACCAGCACAATTACTGGAGACCGCAAACAGAATTTGAAATAGGCGCAAAGAGGCCTCGAGTAAAACTAACTCTACTTTAATAAACCAACAAATTTAATTACAAAAAACTTTCCATGAAAATGTTTCTGAAACTTTGTCAAACATTGCAGAAAACACAACAGAAATAAGCAGATACTTAAGAAAAACATGATTTAAAAAAAGAAGAAATCAATTTAAAAAAAAAAATGGCCTTGAAAGAAGTAGAAAATTTAGAATTTCAGAAAAGATATAAAAAAAACTGGAAATGAATATAGCTGTTTATGAACTAGAAAAACGAAAGGTAGAAGTAGAAGAAAGAAAATTAAATTTAAACAAACTAAAAGACTTTTATTAGTTAGTATAAGTTAGTAGAAATTAAATATAAATTTTACTTTTGAATGGTTTTCTTACATTGTGATTGCATTATTTTCTTATGTTATTGAAAATGAATGAATTAACTATCTTTATAGATATTATGCTTTCACTTGTACACTTAGTGAAATTTAATAAACATTTATGTCTAACAATTATCTAACATACAAAATATATAGGAAGCCAACTACTACAGATACAGTTATTCCTGCAGACTCTAAACAATCTTACAATATAAAATTGGCGTCTTTTAATAGTTTTGTTCATCGTTTAATTAATTTCATAATTTCTTTGTCAGAGAACGATTTCATGCAGGAATTATCAATAATTAAAAGTATCGCTAAAAATAATGGCTATGACGAATGTACTGTGAATAATATTCTAAGACGAAAATTATATCAAAAAACGCGAAGCCTTGTTTACAAAGGAAAGGGTGATGAAAACAAGAACTATTGCTCAATTAACTATATGGGGAAAGTCAGTAATAAAATTTCTGCTGCTTTAAAAACATGATATATTCACGATGAGTAGTAGGTACTGGGCGGTTGAGCCTGGGAATTCCGCGTGAGAAAGAGACAGAAGATATGCTATCGCTATTTCGCTTACCCTAATGTAAATTAGAATCTCAAGGTAGAGAAGCACTTTTGTTATCTCTCAGGTGTCATCCTTATCTCTTTGATCTTGCCGCTTGTTATTGTTTACATTTCTGTAGGCCGTTGACCTTATCATGTTATTGTTATGTTTACATTTCTGTATCGCTTGCACTAATGTAAATTAGAATCTCAAGGTAGAGAAGCACTTTTGTTATCTTTATTGTTGTTGTAGCCTTATCATGTTATTGTTATCTTTGGCGCCATGGTAGATGACCTTGATTGAGTAGCTGGGGATCCCCGGTTGCTAGTGACGTCATAGGTAACTCCAGCTGGCTCATGAGAAATGTGTATGATGAATATATTATATATTACATGTGTGTGTGTGTGTGTATGTGAATAATGAATATGAATTTTTTTTTTTTAAAATTAATTGTTTGAACGAGGATTTGAACTCGGTGCCTGAATGTTTAACGAGCGACCACGCTAACCATTCAGCTACCAAGCCATTTAGAAATGTTGATGTTATTTGTGTATATAAGTATATAGATAGTTGATATGGTATTAAAAAAAATTCTATAAATAGCTTTTAATATCTCAAGGTAGAGAAACACACTTTTGATTTTTGATGAAGTATTATGGAATTGAAATGAATATTTATAATGTAATAAATGTCATGTGGGTTAAAAGTCCGAGGTTTCCAAGCGCGAAAATTCTCCAAGAACCTCCAGCCGAAGAACCCCGCCGAAGAACCTCATCCAAGAACCCGGCCCCGCACCCAAGTCGAAGTTCCCAAGTTGTGAACTCCGCTGAAGTTCTGAAGCCTCCGCCGAAATTCTTGTTGTTGGGAACATGTATCAGCGACCTTGGATTATGAATATATTATTATGAAATTGTTAAAGTATCCTATAGTATGCAGAGTAAATGGTTGTGGCTTCGCGATAAGAGTATAAAACATAAAATTTAAAAATCAGAATTTTGTTTTGCTGTTTTTATTGTTTTAATGCTGAATAATTAGAGTTTGTAATGTATGTTCACGCAACATAATTAAATTTTTAAGCATAGCACCCTACCAAATTGTACGATTTTAAAAATTGAAAAAATGAAAACTTGCGGTTTTCTTATCAAAACATTTCTGTTTGTTTACATTATTTGCTAATATAATAATATTTGATTCTCATCTAGAGTTTGTATCAAAACATAAATAAAAGCAAAAATTAAAATCAAGAATGGAAACAAAAATAACAATCAAAATTTAAAAAAATAGTCGGTAAAACAGATTTTTTAAAAATGTTCTGAATTGAATGAAGTTTTATGAAAATTATGATTTTTTTTATTACAGTTACATAATGTTACAGATAGCCTGTACATGTCTTCATTCACTCATTCAATGGTTATATATTTTCAGCTATTGCATATAGGGTACCACTGTTATTCTATTCTATTCCTCGTAAGTAATAAAAAAAAAATCCTGAAAAGTCTGAAATTTAACAAAATAATGAACAATTAACATTATTTTACATATTATAAGTTTTTATTTTCAATTATTATTAGTCAATTCTAATATATATATATATATATATATATATATATATATATATATATAGGTATAACTTAATATACAAAATTATTCTTATTCAGATTATAGAATTATTTCTATAATACTATACTACCTACAACCTACTTACACACCTACAACCAAAAAAAAATTATGATTGAATTTAGCAATAAAATTACTTTTATAAAACTACATTTTTTTTTTTATTCTTAACTTCTAGATTTGTACAAATATATTGTATAAAATTATCTTAAAAATTAACTTAAACTATTCTAGTCGCGATCTTTTATAACCATACGGTTGGGAGCTGTGGTCAGGAAGAAATGTACGCTTCTCCGAGATCTTGGTCTGTAGTTTTTAGCTTTAGGTGTTGTAATAACCTGGTAATCCTTTGTTCGCCTGATAGCCCGAGACAGTATTGTTATCTCTTCAAAGTTTTCAGGGTTTAATACTGCTTCCTTAATACTATCGAAATTTATCAATTGAGACACCTCAAAATTTAGGCAAATTCCCTTGACCTTGAAAATACCTCATAGGCATAGTTTTTGGGGCCACCGCTTACAAATTGAGTTATATAGCTTCCAATACCATAGCCTTCTAATTCTTCGGTCATATCTCCGATAAATTCACCTGTTCTCATATTCTCCTTTTCGACTAATATATATGACAGAGTCTTTGTCATAATAAAGTACACGTTTACCAAGTTTCTCCAAATAACTATACAGTTTAAGTCGGGCCAGGGTAGTTGTATACGCTGCTATACAAACATTTACCGTTGATAACATTGGTGCTGCTTCCTCTTTATATTGCCAATTCACTACAAGATTTTCTTCATTTATTGGAAGAATATGGTATACATCTAGAGCTGGATTTGTAAGCATAGCATACAATTCCGAGGGCTCATTTATAATCGATATTTTCTGCTGATTCTCTTTCTGTCCGAATTTTCCCCAAAACGAATTAAGCATTAATTTTGCTAATGATCTTAAACCGGGGTTGTTACAGATTTCAACAAACCCCAATTTCACATCTTCTCTGTTTAAAAATTCCAATATATATCGCTCTTTGTCTTCCTGGTTAGAACAACTGGTTGCCCATCCTGATGCCTGTTGCTTCATTTTTATAAATTTGTTCATCATTTCGGTGAACAAACCCTTGGTTTTCATTACCTTATGATACTGGGCTATATCATAGGCCCATATTTCATAAATTTACAATATTTTATAATCTTTTTCAACAGCCTCTAACACCTCGTCAATAACCCATGTACCGATTAAAGATCTTTCATTATCGGAATGTTGACAAAATTCTTCTTGATTTTTCTGCTCACTACAGGTTCGGCAAAGTGAGAACATTAATTTTGCATTTTGTTTGGCTGGTAAAACAGGGTGAAACAAATTCTCTGCAGGCAATATTTTACATTTTATCAAACCTTCTATGTTTTGTAGAGCGATATCAGAGCAAACAGAGTTTCCAATATGTACTTTAGGGTCTCTTATCGGAAATTTTCCATATTTGCATACCCAAGGATATAGAGAACACACATCTACATATTTGTATATATATAACACATCTACATATTTGTATGTTATAGTAAAATTAGTAAATATTAAATTGGTAAATGCTAAATATTATCTAACATTTAATTCTGTACACACTTATAAAATTCATAGGTGTTTCCCATTCGCCCACCATAGAAAGCATCACGAGGATTTAATGGAGTTTGTTGAATTAAAGGATGGTGTTTCAAATATTTAAGAGAGTCATCATCTAACTGTCTCTCGAATTCGCAATTCCACATTTCAATTACTTCATACCTGTAAAAGAAAAACAAAAGTTATAATATCTATTTAATATTACGAAAATAATACACACCCTAATTTTCTTAGTCTTTCTGACTTTTCCATGGTTCTTTCATGTCTTAAATTCAGTGTATCGTTCGGATCATCATATAAGTCCTGGTCTCTGTTATGATGAAAACATGCCGGATGGCCATGATAATAGCAACCATTAAATTCAAATACCTGATTTGTTTCAGAACAGAAACCATCAACTTTTACACCTTCCACAATAGATTCTCTTCCTTTAGCAGCATGCCAAATGTTGATTACTCGTTATTCTTTCTCTAAAATTAGCCACTGAGTGGCCTGTTTCGATTGGTTATCTGCACACCTATAACCATTTTTCGGTATCAATCCTATGGTATTCGCCTGAATACCAGATTACATACCGAAGCTATTATTATTATTATATTATAGTAGTAGCCTCTAAGAATGGTTCGACATTACATTCATCTAAAAATAATTTTCTGAATTTTAAATATGCCTCGGTTAATATTTGGACATCACTGATGCAGTATTCGACAATATCACGCTGCATATCAAATTCGTCGTTTTTATGCGTTTCATACCATTTGTACCATTTGATAAAAACATCACGATGATCAGATTTCATGGTATAAGGACTGTAGTATTCCATGGCTGGTAGCGGTCCAACATAATTTTCATTTTCCAGAATGTTAAAATAATGCGGAAAATAGCCTTTTTTGAAGTTATCTCCCAACTCAAAGGCCTTTGGCAATTTAGATAATGCCATAGGGAAATAGTTTAGTGAATCGATAAATCTTACATTATCGAGTTTCATCAAAATTAGTTTTGTTCCGCGCATTATCAGCTCTGGTTTCAAATTGGTGTTTTTTAACATATAGCTAAGAACAAACTGATGATCATACGCTTGACCATTGTGTGCAATAATTACTATTTTTTTAAATAATTTTCTTACTTCTAAAATATGTTTTAGAAACTCCTCTATTATATTCTGGGTTATGATATTTTGTCTAAATTTACATGTTTGGCAAAAATATAAATTAGCTATATCCAAATATTTATTACATCTATGTTGAAATACGCATCAATTTGGTTCGTGTAAATGTATTGAACCAATACTCTCATCAGTGATTATTTTTTCCTGTCTACTTTCCAGGTCATAGAAAATATGTAATATATTATCTAATTTAGGACTCCTTTTATCAGGCTGTATATAGCACTGAGGTTCTTGCGGAACATGTGTACAACAGATTTTGCAATAGTACTCCACACATATGTGTTGCCTGCCAGCCTCATAAGTTTTCTGGCAAGTGATACATCTTTTTACTTTTTGGCAAATTTAACTTTTTCCAGCTCACCCCGAGGCTTTATGATTGTTCAAACAATCTTGCCCCCGAAAACTACGGTTACACTCCGTACATAAAATATTTATTCGATCTTTCGGGCATGCAGGAGATTGGCATTGTGGACATGTCCCTCCACATCTATGAAGATTTTTATAATTGTGTGGGATATGACACATTTCACAATAATAGCTACAGCAAAATGCGGCCGTTAATGATGTTATGACATTAAAGTGAGTGTTGTGATATAAAAGATTCAAATGTTTTCCCTCGTTACTGCCTTCGAAAATAACTTCCCTTCCTTTAGTTCCATAGTGGTAAACTGTATTTTGTGATTTGGTAAAAATTTCTGAAATTGACGTAGCTCCGGAATACCGCATCCAACAGCAGGTATCTCGATCCGAGTATCATTCACTAATTTAATGCTCTTTTGCTGTTGTAATTTTCCAGCATCTTTCCTTATTTTAACATAATCAGGATCATTATCAACATGTGCAATTGCTACTATTAACGCACGTGGTAGGCAGAGGTTATCTTTGTTATTTATACTTACAATGTCTCGGCGCATTGCACATTCTTCATCAAATGTGTTATATTTCCGACCCCGGGGATTTCCTTGGCCCTGTGGAAGCTTCACAGAGGTTACTCCAATACAAAATGTATCTGTACTCAAACCTTAAGAAAATATTATAATAATATAAATACAATGTAGATTTTATTTAATATAGCTGACATACCTTCGGAATTACTCTGAAATATTTTGCTGATCATCTCCCATACAACAGAAAATCTTATTTCACATGCGTTTCTGAAATTTATCCATCCGGGACCTCTCTTCTCAAAACTTTTTCCACAGAAGCTGATCCCTACCTTGTCTGTGGGGGCAACATTTTCAGTGATGTGTTGGATAACCTCATTTATACTGTTTTTAACTCATCCTATAGGTTTCTCATCCTGAGGTACAGGCTTGAATTTAAACTCGACCTTTCGACCGCGTATATTAAACCGCTTAACTACCTCTGTTCTATCACGAACAATTTTCACATATGGAAATATCACTTTTAATGCACCAGCGGTTTTCGAATATTTGTCCATTATTAATTTCTTGGACATAATTATTGTTTTTATTTTTAATTTTCACAAGCTTTGAATTTATAATTATTATTATATTTTTCTATAATTAACTTTTTTTTTTCACTGTATATAGGTGTATATAGATATAGTTTTGTTATTATTATTTTGTTGTTATTATATAAATTTTGGATTTATGTAATTTTCACTTTAATTATTTTTAATTAATAAAAATGTCACTCTTTTAATAGATTAATTTCACTGTGTACTACTCCGTGTCTAGTCTCTAACTAGGTTTCCACTGTAAGTCTACACCTATTTATACTAGCTCATAGATTGATAAAACACGGTATACGCACGCGCATATAAATTAATTTCTAACATGATTATATATGGTAATAAATTAGGTTTTAGGATTATGTTAAAATCTATTTTTAGATGGTGATGATCTCATACAAAAGGAATTCCAAATAATTACTGATAAGAAGGCTACCAGAATAAAATTATTAAATGAATTGAACATAATAATAATCACATATGTATATCAGGGTTATGATTATAAAATGACCGCTAGCAATAATAGCCCCATTTTAGATGAGTTGAACATAATATTGGACGTTATGATTACAAAGTGAGACTCCGCTAGTATTTTTGGGGCCCTAATTTTATATGAGTTGAATATAATAGTAGCCTTTGTTTTTAACAAAGAGTATTTTTTTTGTTTACAAAATTAGAATTGGATAATAAATCTAAACTTCTACTGATAAGAAACTATTTTGATTGATGACCTCATTTAGAGAATTTCGCAACAACTTAATCTCAATTTTTCCATAGCCTATATATTTTCTGTTTTAATATTTTGTCGAATCTTGATGGTCCCTTCAATAGATAGGTTTAGGTAGTGAGGGAGTAGGATGAATAAATAGAATAGGTGTGGTAGGTTAGATAGGAGTAGGTAGGGTAGGCTAGTAGGGTAGGTAGGTATGGTAGGTGAGTAGGGTAGATATGTGGTAGGGTAGAAACAGCTAGTATAAAAGAGATAACAGTAATAGAAGACTTCAGGTCATGTACAGATAAGAGATAGGTATACGCAGGCGCATATAAATTAATTAAATTTAAGTAGATGATATTACCATAAAAGATACTTTAAATAAAACTGATAAGAAAAGGGCATTGTATTGAAATTCATTTTTGGGGACGATGATGTCATTCAGATGGAATTCCATGGAAATTTGATTGTGAAATATCTATAAGAAAGGCTATAAACATATAAGTTAATATAAAATGTTGTTGAAGGCAGTGAGTTAATTTTGAATTATTACAATTTTGTTTCAGGCGAGACTCCGTTAACAGGTTAAGGCTCCTTTGGTAATTGAGGGGGCCCATTCAGATGAATTGAACATAATATTTATATATTTGGGTTGCGGTTGATAGTCGAACCGGTACAATTTTAGATGAGTTGAACATAATATTTGAGGTTACGATTACAAAATGAGACTCCGCTAACAATTGGGGCCCCGTTTTTATATGAGCTGAATATAATAATACCTAATGTTTTTAACAAAGATTTTTTTTTGTTTTTTTTGTTTTTCCTCTTTTTCTCGTCTTCTCCTTCTCTTCCTCTCCCTTCTTGCTTGTAGCGCTCTTCCTAATTAATTTATAAAACCATCAGATGTAATAATAAGACATATAATTTTCCAAGTATACGTCTGCAGGAAGGTTGTTAAATAGACTATCAAAATGATAGCCTGTACTCTTTGTAATAAAAAATTTACCCGAAGTGATAATCTAACTCGACATAAGAAAAACAAACATGGATTCGGTGGGAATAATGAAAAGTGTTCAAATACATATAAACGCAATGAAACATCAAATTTGTCTTCAATTATTAAAAATAAGGACTATGACTCTCATGATTTAACATCCATTAATGAAATTCAAAGAGTTGGAAAAGAAATTAAAAACAAGTGCATGAAGAAAAACAAGATAAAAATAATTAAAAATAAGAACAAATCGGGTGCTTTTTTAAAAAATACTGGCAGAAATGAAAAATTAATGAAAGATTTAATTAAAATAAAAAGAATTTTAAGAAGAAAATACCAAGTATTAAAATCTAAACGTATTTTACAACAGAAATCTCTAGAAAAAACTTATCATCCTACTGTCAATTTAATTAAAGAATTAACTAATTTTATGGAATAAAAGTCGAGTTTCCTTTCACTAATCATTTGTATTTATTTTGCAAATATCGATATTTCGGAAGCAACTTACTTCCGTCATCAGTGCTTTGCGACTAATTAATATTTACACTAATCCTTACATATAATTATATAATTTGAACCTTTAGTAATATGCTCATTTTGTTAACAATAGTAATTCCTTAATAGTGCTACCTAATCTACAGTGTTTTATTTATTAACTTTTTTTTTTTTAATTATTTATTGAATTTAAACTAGTCTTACGTAATAACCCTTATTCTAGTATTTATGATCTTAATTCTACCTGAACCTGATTTTTAGTTTTAAAGTAATCTAAATAATGGTGAGAATCCACTACCTACATCATTATTAAGTCTGTTGTTAACAGGTTCTCTAGATATTGCCAGACTTTCATACATATCTAGTTTATTATTTTTTTTTACCTTTTTTATTAATTTTAAACTATTCTTATTTATTTGATGTTCTTCTTCAACTATATGCTGAGCTACAGCTGACCTAAAATTCGTGTAGTTTCTTTTCCTCGCCAATTGTGCTTCCCTCATATGTTCCTGGAATCTAACTGTAATTAACCTCTTGGATTGTCCTATGTGAGTTTTTGTGCAATCTTGGCATGATATTTTGTATATACCACTTACTTCTTCTATGCTCTTCTTATCTTTAGCTGATCCTAACAGATTACATAATTTGAGATTTCTGCTAGTAGTGACTACATTTAAGTTGTATTTCTTAAATATATTGCTAAAGTTTTTTGTGTATGCGGAATGTGTTACACAAATTCGTTTTGGCTTCTCCATATTTTTGTTTTGGTCGAATAAAGTTGAGAGATTTTCCATTTCAGTTGTATGGATCTTTTTTTTTAATCCCTTGCCAGATTCAGTAAGAAGAGTAGAAAAAATTCTAAAAGAATGTAAGGGTAGCATAGAAAAGATAACAAATTTAAGAATGCCGAACCCTTCATTGCCTAGAATTAGATGCCAACCAAAAATTCACAAAGATGGAAATGAAGTGAGGGAAAAAATTGCAGATTCCAACTCACCAACATACAACATAGCAAAATGGTTAGTAGCAGAGTTCAAAAACCTAGGAAAAGAAATGAGCACAAGAGCTATAAAAAATACAGCTGAACTGATCGAAACAATAAAGGATTCCGTAATAGGGGAAAGTGAAGAGCTAGTATCATTTGATGTCAAATCACTTTTCCCTAGCATATCTGTTAAAGAAGCCATTATAAAACAAGAGGAATGGCTCAACAAAATAGATGATTCGAGGGAATGGAAACAAAAAACCAAATGCTACATAAAATTGGCCGCCCTTTGTATGAATAAAAACTATTTCATGTTTAGAGGGAAGTATTACAAAACCACAAAAGGCACAGCTATGGGAAATCCCCTATCCCCTATATTGAGCGAAATCTTCATGAGTTTTATAGAAGAAGGAATTATGCCCAGGATCTGGATGCGATATGTAGATGATATTATCGCAGTAAGGGAAAAACCAAAATGGAAAGTTTACTTGTTAAACTCAATAACATCCATAACAACATAACTTTCACAATGGAAAATGAAAAAAATGGTGAAATTCCGTTCCTAGATATCAAATTAATTAGAAGGGAAGGAAAAATAAATTTTGATATCTATAGGAAAATTACGACAACTAAAAGAACTATCACTTCCGATTCAAACCACCCCCATGGACAAAAGATGGCAGCATATCATACAATGATTAATAGTCTGCTGACCACACCTTTATCAGAAGAAAACTTCAAAAAGGAAAAATTATATATTGAGGACACAGCAGAAGTAAATGGATTTATGAAAGAAAATATTGAGAAAATAATAAAAAAGAAGATCCACAGAACTGAAATGGAAAATCTCTCAACTTTATTCGACCAAAACAAAAATATGGAGAAACCAAAACGAATTTGTGTAACACATTCCGCATACACAAAAAAATTTAGCAATATATTTAAGAAATACAACTTAAATGTAGTCACTACTAGCAGAAATCTCAAATTATGTAATCTGTTAGGATCAGCTAAAGATAGGAAGAACATAGAAGAAGTAAGTGGTATATACAAAATATCATGCCAAGATTGCACAAAAACTCACATAGGACAATCCAAGAGGTTAATTACAGTTAGATTCCAGGAACATATGAGGGAAGCACAATTGGCGAGGAAAAGAAACTACACGAATTTTAGGTCAGCTGTAGCTCAGCATATAGTTGAAGAAGAACATCAAATAAATAAGAATAGTTTAAAATTAATAAAAGAGGTAAAAAAAAATAATAAACTAGATATGTATGAAAGTCTGGCAATATCTAGAGAACCTGTTAACAACAGACTTAATAATGATGTAGGTAGTGGATTCTCACCATTATTTAGATTACTTTAAAATTAAAAATCAGGTTCAGGTAGAATTAAGATCATAAATACTAGAATAAGGGTTATTACGTAAGACTAGTTTAAATTCAATAAATAATTAAAAAAAAAAAAGTTAATAAATAAAACACTGTAGATTAGGTAGCACTATTAAGGAATTACTATTGTTAACAAAATGAGCATATTACTAAAGGTTCAAATTATATAATTATATGTAAGGATTAGTGTAAATATTAATTAGTCGCAAAGCACTGATGACGGAAGTAAGTTGCTTCCGAAATATCGATATTTGCAAAATAAATACAAATGATTAGTGAAAGGAAACTCGACTTTTATTCCATAAATCTAAATATATCACTAATAACAATTCTGATTATCACAAAAAAAAAAAAAAAAAAAAAAAAAAAGAATTAACTAATGTTATGAAATACCAAACGTTTGATAATTTTAAATTGAAACCAGAAATCAAGTCGGAAGTTGATAAGGAACAAAAAATTAGGCTGCAAACTGATAATGATGATGGTGAGTCATTTGATAATTTTTCTGGTACAACAACAAAAGATACAGCAGAAATAGATATTCGAAATTTTCGAACACCAACATCTAATAAAAATATAAATACTCTGGTTTCATCAAAATTTTCTCCTACATATGGATATAACAGGTCCGAGATTGATAAGATTTATGGACCTTATTTCGATTCACAAGCAAAAACAATCAAATTAGGAACATCTAATTTCCAAATTGATAAACCAAATCATAATATATTAATTGACAATGAAGTTTTTAAAACAACACATGGATTAAATGAACTGATATTTAAAAAGAGCCAAATTCAAATGTTTATACACAGAATGATATGAAATTATACAAGAAGATTCTAGAAACAACAAACGTTCACAGAAGAAATTATAACTCATTAGATCAAATTAAAGGAAATACAGGCTATAAATACAAAAATATTATTAGAAAGCTTTTTGATCATGAATATAATACGAGAAACAGAAATCAAGCAGGTGCAGGCTATAGCCAATCATTAAAAACAACACTGTTACCAACATCATCAATACCATATTCTGAACCTCCAAAACAATATACTTGTTGGGATGATCCTAATGAGTTAATTGACAGATTGAGAGTTTTACATACATCACTAGTTGCAGGGAATAATAACAACCAAAATGAAATTAACTCTATTCTTGAAGAACTTAGAAAGGCAGATATAATTGAATAATTACAATGAAGTTATATGAAAGAATAATAAATAAATTAATAAATCAATAAAAATAAGTATTTTAATTATTATTATTTACATGTAAGATCAGGAGCAATAATAACATCTATACAGTATGACTGTTGCCTTCTCTCTTTTTATATTTAACATAACAGATAAATAACAGCCTGACATAGACCTAATCCGATTGATAGCTGTTGCTGTTCTACTCGGTTGCTGTTACTGACCTATTCTGTTGTTGTTACTGTTCTACTCAGGTGCTGTTGCTCTTATAGTCTTTTTCTGTTACATATACATAGACTGAAATCAAATGATTTCTTTGGTACATTGAGAATTTTACATTCACTTCAACTCCCCGAAAATAATATATATTGCATGGTGTATATAAATGGTGCAATATATTTATAAATATAACCCTCCCACCTTGGCCTAATATTAATGTAGATCAGTTTTTATTATAATTTTAGAATATTATGTTGAAATAAAAAAAATGTTTATACTACGCTTAAGTTTTTGTATCCATTACAATATTTCGATTAATATTTTTAAAATACAATCTAGATTCTAGAATAAAAAATTTGAATCAAAAATTTACTAAAGAAAATGAAATATGTACATAATATAAAAGATACAGCAGAAATAGATATTCGAAATTCATTCAGGCACCGAGTTCAAATCCTCGTTCAAACAATTAATTTAAAAAAAAAATTCATATTCATTATTCACATACACACACACACACACACATGTAATATATAATATATTCATCATACACATTTCTCATGAGCCAGCTGGAGTTACCTATGACGTCACCAGCAACCGGGGGTCCCCAGCTACTCAATCAAGGTCATCTACCATGGCGCCAAAGATAACAATAACATGATAAGGCTACAACAACAATAACGATAACAAAAGTGCTTCTCTACCTTGAGATTCTAATTTACATTAGTGTAAGCGAAATAGCGATTGCATATCTTCTGTCTCTTTCTAACGCGGAATTCCCAGGTTCAACCACCCCAGTACCTACTACGATGGAATCTAATAATAATAATCTTCACAGAAAACTTGTCAACAACAAAATTGAAGATAAGCAAATATTGCAAAAAAGTGGGGCTTACCAAATTCATTGTGATGATTCCGACGCGATCTACATCGGTCAAACTGGTAGGAGTTTCAATACTAGGATGAAAGAACATAGAATGGGTATACAACAAGGGAAAACAACAACAAGATTAAGCGAACATTGTATATCCGAAAACCACAACATTTCAAGTAATTTAAAACCTCTACATCTAATCAGTAAAGGAAAGAAATTAGATTTTTATGAAGGCTTAGAAATTAAGAAAGCAATAAAAAATAAACAAAACATTGTTAATAGAAATTAATAATTTAAATTCTTTTGCTATTTATGATTGTATTTTCAATTATCAATAAATTTATTATTTGTTACCTGTAATCCAAGTTCACTTTAAATTTAAAATTTTTTCAATTTCAATATATAAATCTTTACCTGGTTAAATTTTTTATATTTAATTTTATACTTTTTATATTTAATATTTTGTTTTGTATCCATTTATGATCCATGATTATGACCCAAAGGTCGAAACACGTGTCGGAATAAAATAAGGAAATTCCGCTGTGATTCCCTCATTAGTTTTTAAAAGAAGACCAAGAAAAGCTTTTTCTGACATTTTTTTTTTTTTTAAATGTTCTCTTTACTTTTGCTTTTATTATAATTTCTTAATTCTAAACAAAACAAAACGAAATTCATCTTATAATTATTACAATGTACATGACTGGTTTAAATACCAGTTCTCCTATTTAAATTTAATAATGATTTGTTAATATTACATTATCTATTTTAATTATTTTTTTTAGTTTAAAATTAAATTATTCTATGTAATTTTACTTTAATAATTGATTTACAGTATTGGAAAAAAATTGCGGCTAAAAACCAATTTTTTTATTTTTACATTTTATAATTAACTTACACTAATCTTAACCTAAATATTACAAACTAGACTTAAACTAACTACTCTATTCTATTCTAGCTTAACCTACTCATTTCCAAAAATAAGCATTTTTGTTTATTAATTGTGCAGAATTAGGAATAAATTTATCAAATACGAATATTTCACAATTGTTTAAATTAGCAATGTTTAAGTCTAGTGGAAGCTTTTTATTTGATGCGTGCCTTTTATAGTGATAAATAATAGGTACATAGGTACTATTTTCAATATAATTATGTTTGTCTAGAAACACAAATGCCTCTGGTGGAATGAATCCCGAATCGAGTGTACTTAATATGTATTGATCTGATTCATACCATGGGTGACTTATTAGTGGATTTTCTATTGTTGTAATACTTCTTTGAATGTGATTACGTATGAGACGAATGATAAAATTATCGATTCTTATTATTTTTACATTTTCGTAAATTGTTTTGTTGGAGAAATAATGCGTGTAGTTAGATGTTGGTTTTCTATTCAGGTTTGTGCATGCGCGTATGCACTTCCGTTCAAATAGCCTTAGGTTTTCCATAGCACTTATGTTAAACCATATAGGACAACCATATGTTAATATTGGCCTAATTAAGGACTTGTAGCAAAGTAACTTGACTTTGCTACACAGGATTTTAGAGAAAAATAACCTTTTCAGAGCCATTAAGACTTTTTTTGCTTTTGATATTTGGTCTTTAACATGCTCGTTGAATTTGAATAAATTGGTGTATGAAACTCCTAAGTACTTAAATCTGTTGGAATTCGGTATTTTAGTTCCTTCTGGGGTTTCAAGTAGAACTTTCTCCAGTTTCCTTTTATTGTGCTATTTGACTTATTTATTGTGTTTCTAAATAAGACAGTTTCGCATTTTTTATAGTTAATTTTTAGATTCCAGCGTGTACTATATGCAACTATTTTATTGAATGTCTGCTGTAGGTTATACTGGGCAACTTTCAAATTGAAATTTGCTGTATAAATTGTTAAATCGTCCGCAAATGCAATGCTGGGATTATGCTCTGAGCGTTTGCTTAGAGAATCAAGCAAGTCATACATATATATTGAATAGTATTGGCGAGTTAACTGTACCTTGCTGCAGGCCATTAGTCAATTGGAATTCTTTAGATATATTCTTATTGAGGAAGGATACTCTAAAAGATTTGTTGCGTAACATATTGTTGATTAAGTATACTAGATGTGGAGGATATTTATATTTGAGTAGTTTGTATATAATACCATCAAGCCAAATAGTATCGAATGCCTTTTCAAAATCTATAAAACAAGTTGCTACACATTGACTATTGTTTATATGCCAACATATATCTGACGATAATTTGGTCATAGCATTTATAGTACTGTGTTTGTGGCGAAATCCGAATTGGTTGTCTGGTATGATATTTTTTTTTATTGTTTCTGTTATTAAAGATTTATTAATTAATATTTCATAAATCTTACTGATATTCGGTAATAGGCTGATAGGTCTGTAGCTACAGGGATCGGTGGGGTTTTTCCCTGGTTTTTTTATTGTTATGACAATTGCTTTCTTCCAAGGTTTTGGAAAGTAGCTTAGATTTAGACAATTGTTAAATATTATACAATATTTTTCGATTATTGTGTCTGGGAAGTGCTTTAACACAATATTAGGTATTTTATCGGAGCCTGATGAGGTTTTATTTTTTAAGTTTTTAAATATTTCTCTCAATGAAATTGTTGATATAAAATAATTGTTATGGGTTTGATGACTTCGTAGATGGTTAGAGCGCACTGTTTCACTAAATGTGGTTATAGATTTTTTTTTGTTCATATGCTTGTTTAATGCCTCGTTAAAATGTAACATTGTTGTATTTATGACTCCATTAATAGGAGATGTATTTTGTGAAGTTTGGTTGTGTACTTGAAATAGATAAGCTCCGTGCGTGTTTGCTATATCATTCTTTTTTTCAACAATGAATTCGTTATTTTCAGTTTTAAGAGACTTTATATTGACATTTGCATGTCGTAAAATTTCAATGTTGTTTATTGGTATTTTGAGTTTATGCGCGCTGTCAGGGTTAAATTTCATGTAATTTTTTTTTATTTCTGAAAACAGGTTTTTATTATCACTAGTTTTTATTGATTTGATTTTGTTTTCCCAATATTGGTTTACAGCTATTTTTAAATTTTGGATAATTAATGTTTTAATATTAAGGAATTGAGTCTTATTATATGAGGGTTTTTGTTGTTTAAATTTAACTTATATAAAGCAAATTTAGACGACAGAAGTTGAGATTTGTATCTTATGAGCTGTTTTATTTTTGGGTTGGAGTAAACATCAGTACTATTTTTATTTGGTGAATGTGTTGGGATGGATTTTTTCATGGATTTATAAATTATTGTTTCTAATTTCTCGATGTATTTATCTATTTCGTTACAAGTCAAGTTTTTATAATTTGGCATGTTAGTGATTTCGGGCTCTATTAACAGTTGTTCGTTAATGTTTTTGCTAAATTTATGCCAGTTTGCTTTCTTAAAGATGAACTGGTCATCTGCGTTTATTACAGTTGGAATAAGATTTTCTTTATTAACGTGTAAAATTTCAGTATAAATAGCTAGATGATCGCTATCATACATTAATTTTTCAAGTCTGTTACTATTGGATGATTTCAAATGTAATCTAGAGTCGGCTATAATTATATCTAAAAAGGAATTACTTCTGGGAAATGATGGGAGGTTTGAAGTATAAAATTGTGTTCTGTATGGGATTTGGTTGAAATTTAAGAAATTATTGAGGAATCTCCCTCTTGAATTTGCAGTGGTATTATGCCAAGATTCATGCTTAGCATTTAAATCACCACATAGAAGGAAATAGTTGTTCAATTGATCAAGTTGTAATATGGCAAACAGTTTTTTTACTTCCTCTTGAAATTTTGTATCTTGGAGGGGTGGTGCATACATAGCTACTATAATTATGTTGTTGTTTTTTCCCATGGGAATTTTTATTACACATACTTCTAGACATTGAAATGTTTCCAGGGTTGAATTAACAATTTTATTGAATTTAAGGTTTTTCTTAATTAAAATTGCGGTACCGCCACCTGCTGTTGAGTCAGGTCTATCATGCCTAATTACCTTGTAGTTTTTTAAATGTAATCTATTATTTTATTTATTTTCGTCTCACAAAGTGTAGCCACATCTGGGTTATGGAGGTTCAGAAAATCTACTAAGTTTAATTGTTTGTGAAGGGATTTGCATGAATTAACGTTAATTGAAACTAATTTTATTTTATTATTATGTGGCCAATATTGTTCAACCATCAAGATTTTCGAAAAGGAAATCGATTCTTGATGAGTTGGTTTGGACTTCATTTTCCAATGATTTGAGACTTTGACAAATAATATTGACATTCTTGTTGAGCTCTGTTAACATTGGTAAAATTTTACTTAAATTGTTGATATTAGGATTCATTTCTGAGACATTTGCATTACTATTATTATTATTTTGGCAGTTGCCAGCCAATACATTAGCGAATGATAAATTGGGTTTAACAATATTGTTTATTGCATTAATTTTACTTACGTTATTTTTGATTTTATGTTTATTTGAAAGTTGAGTTTTTTCTATTTTTTGTTTGTATATTGGACATTGTCTATATGATGCAGGGTGACCAGATGTTTTGCAAAGAATGCAGTATAATTTTTCTGCTGGACTATGTTTAGCTATTGTGCAGTTTACTGCTAGATGATTTTTGCCACATTTCACACATCTTGGATCCATGTTGCAGTTGTAGGCTGAATGGTTAAATCTCGGGCAACGTGTGCATTGGGTTGATCCTGAGCGCAACAGTTTCTCCCATTTGATTATTTGGTTGTCCATACTTTTGATGCGTTGGATGTGCTCTATGATGCTATCGGGTTCTAATTGGACAATATAAATCGGTAGCTTTTTGTTTTCCGTAACGGATTTTTTTGTTGTAAGTCTGAGAGCTTTGGCTATTTTTATTTTTTCAATATGCATTGCTGTCAACATTGATGCTACATCGTCTGGTTCATAGTTATCATGTAGTCCTTTTAATATGAGGTTAATTGGCTTTTCGTTTTTTATTGTGTAAGAGAAACACTCCACGCTAGCACTTTTAAGAGCATTGAATATTATTTTGTGATCGTCCGTGTTTAATGCGTGAAGTACATGGCGACCTTTGTAGGTTGATTGTATTAAGAATTTTTCTATTTTTAGTTGTTGCTTTATAAGTTTTTTAATAGTACTAATATCATAGGAATTGATTATAATTGGAGGGATATATTTTTTCTTTTTGATGGCGTTGTCATTTTCATTGATGTTCTTATTTTTGGAACTTCTTTGTTAAAATTAGTATTAGGTTCCGTCGCAACGGTGTTGATTGGCTTTTGTTTGTCTTTTCTTATTTTTTTTGCTCTTAATACTTCTATGAAGTCGTAATTCTCATCTAGTTTTTGATTTGTTTCCTCCATTGGAACGGCTTCGTCCTCCATAGTTTCGAATACCTGGAATCTGTTGGTATTTGTATTATTTTTTTCAGCAAGCAGTTTATTCATAGTTTCTCTCATTTTCATGAGATCGCGTTTTAGCGCTGCATTATCTATATTTAGTTTTTTGATTTTTTGATTTTGGGTCTCTTGGCGTGAGTTACCCATTTTTGTTTTTTTTTTAATTTAAAGATTCTTTCGTTTTGATTGATTTAAGTGCATAATTGACCATATGGTCGCACTCTTTACATTATTGTTTTTGATTGATTTTTTTTTTTTTTTCTTTTTCCTTTTATTTTTTACGCGATTTATGTTTTATTATATTGGTCACTCTATTTTATAGTTTATTTAGGAATAAGAAATTATAATTGTTTTTGATTGATTTTTTTTTTTTTTTTTTTTTTGATTTATAATAACTGGTTTACTAGTTTTGTAAATTATAAATTTAGTTTATTTTTATCTCATTTATTTTTTTTTTATTAATTAATTATCATCCGCAATTAGTTAACGTCTTCACTCCACAACTGATAATCTTTGACCGCTTTTTCTGACGTATCACCCTTTAAATGTAGTCTCATTTTTACCGATAAAGCTGTTATTATTTCGTAAGTCCCGTAAGGTTCTATCTAAAGTTTCAAGCAATAATCTATTGGCCATTGTACACTCGTCCCAAGGCAGTTTTTTTTTTGATACTACAAAGTGTACTTTCGGAATTCGAATTTTTTCATATACCTAGTTATCTCACCATTTTTTTTTGCATCTTTTCGCTATCCCATACATTTCGTGCATTTTTTTATCGTATTCTATTTCCTATAGTTAAAATAAGAACATTTGTGTTTTTTTATATGACTAACATTCATTTTCACAATTTTTGGCAAATAGCAAAGAAAGGGAGAATGAAACTAAAACATTGTATCATTTTTTATATGAATAACAACTTCTTTGTTTCTAATTAATTGTTAATAAAATAACCATAATTAAAAACTATAAAGCAGGCAATATATTATGGTAATATGTAATGTAAAAACTATAAACAAAATACAGAAACAAATTTTTGCGTTCTTTTGTATTATTTTTTTTTCGTCAATTCCTTAAAGTAATTGGAAGGAACGTAGGATAAGTAAAACAATTGGTTCTGTTTGGGAAGAAAAAAAAAACAAAAACAATTTGGAGTCATCACTCTAAAATCAAAATTTTAATAAAAATTGTGACGAAATTAGAATTTCTACACATGCTACTTCTACATGCAAAAAAAATGATCATTCGTTTCGATTTTGCATGCCTATTTGAAAAAAAAAAAAACAAAAATAAATCAAGTACAAAAGTAACGTACATAAATTATAAAAAAAAATCATATACCTACATTATGTGGGTTGGGGTCGAAATCTTATTTTTGAAAATCTTATTTTCTGAATATCTTATTTCTGAAAATCTTATTTCTGAAAATTTAATTTTTTAAAATCTTACTTGATCAAATTAAGCCCGAAAAGGTGATTCTACCTAAGTTACTGTAGAGTGTTAAAAAACAAAAAAAATCTAATTTTGTATTTTTTGTTTTTTTTTCTAAATAGGAGCACATAATAACGCATACGACACAGTCTTAGTAAAAAAATGTGTTTAAAATATTATTTTTTTTTTAAAGTCACCCGCTACTCATTTATTGAAACCCTGTTTTTGCCTACTGCAAGTAAACGCATACGACACAGTCTTAGTAAAAAAATGTTTTAAAAAAAATTATTTTATTACCATAGTCGGGGGCTGCATACCAAAAAAAGATTAATATGGACGAGAAAAACATTTTAGAGAAAAAAATAAGATTTTCGGAGAAAAAAAATGAGATATTTAGAAAAAAATAAGATTTTCAAAAAATAAAATTTTCAGAAATAAGATTTTCAAAAAATAAGATTTTTAAAAAATAAGATTTTAAGAAAATAAGATTTCGTCACTATCCGACATTATGTAAGTACATATATGTTCTATCTTTGCTACCTACCTGTTAAAGATTTTTTTTTTTTAGGAATAAAATAAAAATTCGTGTATTAAAAATTAATGTAAATAAAAAAATTTACTGCCAAAAAGCAGGAAGTGTGGGTACACAATAGCTCACAACTTTTCGAGCAACTTCAGAAGTATAGCCCTTCGAGGATTTTTTCGAAGGATATTAAATTTTCTTTAATTAGGGGAAAAAAATTATTTTAAGACTTTCGCTATTGAATTATAAGTTTAAAAAGAAATGAAAAATATTAGTATAAGATTTCGTGTTATTTCTTAAAAAATCTATTGGTTTGTGTAAATATGTTTATATGTAAAAAATAACAATAATCAAAAATAAAATTAAAAAAAAAAACAAATTTCATTTCATGATGTGACTATGTGAGTAACATTGTATATGTGTATATATACCATATATCGGATAGTTATTTATAGACGAAATCTTATTTTTGAAAATCTTATTTTTTCAAAATCTTATTTTTTGAAAATCTTATTTCTGAAAATCTTATTTCTAAAAACCTTATTTTTTTTCTCCGAAAATCTTATTTTTTCCTGCAAAATTTTTTTCCCGTCCATATTAATCTTTTTTTGTTATTAAATTTAATTTACACACAAAATGGATGATGAAGACAATAGGTCCGGGGTCCCAGGATTTGAGGTCGAAACTTAATATCACATGCTTTCATGCGTTTCGTATGCATTTACTTGCCGCCGGCAGAGTTTACCACTGTACTTCGACTTAAGTGCATGTGAATTTGTGCGGTGTAATTAATAAAAAAAAAAAGAAAAAATTTAAAATTTAAAATTCTAAAATTAAAATGAAAAAGAGATAAACAAAAACAATTGAAATAGTGCTTTAAATAAACAAGAAAAAAAAGAAAAGAAAAAATTATTAATATTTAATCTAAATTCAGTGTCAATAACAATATAATTATTAAAACGGAAAATTAAATTATAATAATTGCATTAATCAAAATATTTATCTAAAATTAACAATAGCCAAAACTTAAATTTGATTCCATTCTCTCCTATTATTCTATTATTTTATAAATGTTGTTAACTCTTCGTCTTAGCTGACAATAGTAAATCATGACGCGGACGTACATAACATACTCGTTCTTGTTCAAATTCAAACCGTATCCAATACATTATCTTAAGTTATTACCGTAATTTTCTCAGTGTTCTAACCTGCAGTGAATGTCTCTGAGAATATTTCTACACTCAATAAGGTATTAAAAACTATTGTGTGTAGATATTGGTCTCAGTTGCATTCATTACAGGGGTGGTACAAGTAAGTGGTAATGGGGGCCAAAAAGAAAATTTAAAATTTAAAGGGAAAAAAGATTTTAAAAATTTAAATTATTTATTTATTTTTTTTTTAGGTTCTTTTTGTTTTTGGTTTTGTTGTTTTTTATTTTTGGATTACTTCTGTTAATTTTAATTTATTTACCTTTTCTATTGTAAATTGTTCGCTATAATGTTTAAGATAGATTTTTGTAACATCCGCGGTCTATCAACGAATTTCCATTCCGTCGAAAGCCATCTACGGCTTCAAAATCCAGCAATTCTAGCACTAAGTGAAACATACGTTGTGAATAATGATATTAATTTTAATATCAATAATTATTCGCTTGTGCCACTTTTTATACCCAATAGAGGGATTGCTTTGCATATACGAAATGATGTAGCTTATAAGACACTTCAAAATTTTGAGTGATCCAACCCAATTTATCAATATAATTGGATGAAAATACACGTCGATAAGCGCATCATTCACTTCTGTTTTATTTACAGATCGCCTCAAGCGAACCAGCTAGAAACTGATATGCTTATAGAAAGTCTATCCAATCAGATAAACTCAATTCTGGAAACCACTCCCGAATCTGAGATTGTTTTGGCGGGAGACTTTAATATTCATAACAGGGACTGGCTTCACTTTTCTAGTCCCAACAGTCCCGAAGGCAAACAAGTTGAACTTTTTTCCAACTTTTTCAACCTTTCTCAACTTGTCAAAAGCCCTACGAGGATACCAGACTGACGCGACCAGAACGGACATCTCCTGGATTTATTCCTAACTACCCATCCAGAGAAATATTCAATCTCTGTTAACTCTCCGCTAGGTGGTTCCGACCACTGCCTTGGCACAACAGCCAGTTCTTCTAATTCTCCCAAAAGACTAGTTTGGAATTATCACCAAGCTGACTTCAACACCTTTTTAAATGCATCGAACTGGTCGTTGTGTTTCCAATATAAAAATGTCGACTTTACTGCAGTGATTAAAGGGATTGGTGAAAGGTGATTACCAAAAGGATTCTATTAGGAATGAAAACCTTCATTCCAAATAGCCTTAAAAGTATAAAACGAAATCCCTCAGGCTGGTTTAATGACCTCTGCAGCAAAGCTCTGAAATCCAAAGAAGAAGCTTATAAAAAATACAAGAATAATAAAACTGTCAACACATATGAGAGTTATAAAGTGGTTAGGAATAAATGTAAAAAAATTATCAATCAGCAAAAATTCCTGCACAACCAAAGGTTGAGACGAGAAATCTTTAATCTCCCTAACAACAGCAGGTCCTTCTGGACGTTTGCTAAAAGCGTTGGGCAAAATTTTTGCAAATCTTCATTTCCACCTATGATTGATAATAGTACAATTATATCAGATTCTGTTGGAAAAGCTTACCTTTTTGCAAAATTATTTGCAGCCAATTCCACACTCCCTAATACAGCCCAAAATCCGCCAACAATCTTTGTTGTTAATTCTTCGCTTGGAAGAATATACTTCAGAACAAGAGCTGTAGTGAAAGTCTTGAAGAATCTTTATATAAAAAAATCTACCGGTCCCGATGGTATACCTGCGATTATGCTGCGACACATTGCCTTCGCCATTTCTAAACCTCTGCGCAACTTATTTTAGTTGTCTTTTTCTTTAGGAACTTACCCGTCCTATTGGAAAGGTGCCCAAGTTTATCCTATTCCTAAAAAAGGTGACAAAATCAATCCTTAGAACTATAGGCCCATAGCTATTACTTCCAAAACGATGGAAATCTTAATCAATCAAAAGTTGAAGAAATATCTTGATAGTAGAGGTATAATTCATGATAGTCAATACGGCTTTCGAGTTCAGCGTTCAACCATCATGCCTCATGCCTCTCTGGTGATCTCATGACATGCCTCTGCGAAAAGCTTAACACCAGTCTTCATCAATCTGGTGAAGCTGCTGTTGTAGCTCTGGATATATCTAAGGCTTTTGATCGAGTCTGGCATTCTGCTCTTATAGCAAAATGCAATGCTGTAGGCCTCGGTCCAACCTTTTCTAAATGGATTGAAGGCTTTCTCTTAAATCGATCTATCATAGTTTCAGTTGACGGTAGTTTTTCCGACCAACTTCAAATCAATGCTGGTGTTCCACAAGGCTCCGTCCTTTCACCCACCCTAGTTCTCATTTTCATTAATGACCTTCTCAAATTAACTTTCAATCCAATCCATAGTTTTGCTGATGACAGCACTCTAGTAGCATCATATGATTTTCTTAAAACAAATAATGCTAAAGCTTCAGCAGTCAACTCCAAAAGAACAATGATGGCTGGGGCACTCAATCTCAAAAACTCAAAGCTGTCTTGTTAGTAACAAGCTAACAACATTCGAACCAATTCTCCGGCTTCAAAATGAAGTTATTCAGCGACTCAAAGACTTGAACATTCTCGGGATGCGAGTGAATCAAAATATGCACTGGAATGAACATATTTTCGATATTGCGAAAAGCGCCGCCTAATGTTTGGGCTTTTTAAGTCGCTGCAAAGCATATTTTTCATCTTGAGACCTCTTAAAAATCTATAAAGCATATATACGACCCAAGCTCGAGTATAACTCACATTTATGGGCAGGTGCACCAAAAACTGCTTTAAATTTTTTGGACAAAGTTCAAAACCATTCGTCTTATAGGCGACATAAACGTGACCTCATCCCTTATACCACTTGGTAATCGTCGTATTGTTGGAGCACTTTCTCTATTTTATAGATATCTACTTGGTGTTGGCACTTGTTCCGAGGAACTAAAGTCACTTCTTCCTCCTCTCAAGCAATTCTGTCGCATAGCACGAGAGTGATCAAGTGCACACACTTTCACAGTGGAAATTCCGAGATGGTTTAAGTCCGGCTATGGAAATTCTTTTATAGTAAGAACATCTCGATTGTGGAATCGCGTCCCAATCGAAGCATTCCCAATGAGAGAAGGATTTTTTGTTTATGATTTACAGAGATTTAAGACGAATTAACAACATTGTTCGCTCTTTCCCACAAAACTTGTCTTCTTCCTTTTTCTTTCCTTTCCTTTAACTATCCTTTCCTTTTTCAAATGGTCAACGGTACGCAAGTGCTAAAAGGTTCAAAACCTAACTTTTGGCTATAATATATAAAAAAAAAAAGCAGGGTTCCAATAAATGGTTAGCGGGGGTTTGGGGGCAGCAGCCCCCGACTATAAAAATTAAATAATTTTTTTAAAAACATTTATTTACTAAGACTGTTCCGTAGGCGCTTACTTGCAGTTGTCAAAAACAGGGTTCCAATAAATGAGTTGCGGGGGTTTTGGGGGCAGCAGCCCCCGACTATAAAAATAAAATAATTTTTTTAAACACATTTTTTTACTAAGACTCCTATTTAGAAAAAAAGCAAAAAATACAAAATAAGATTTTGATCAAATAAGATTTTAAAAAATAAGATATCCAGAAAATAAGATTTTCAAACATCAAAAGATTTCGACCCCAACCCACCATATATACCTATCCTAATATACAAATTGTATCATAGATACATTGTATATATTACGAATAAATACAAAAGAGAGGTACAATAAAAACAAAAACTAGAAAAATGTTGAGAATTATCTGCATATCCACACAAACACACAGTGACGCCATAAAAAAAAAAAATCAAGAATAACTCGCTGATAACTTTTTGGAACTTTTCGTTCCTATATTTTTCCCTATATCACGGCCCTAAACCTTACCTTTGTGAAAAATTTCAAATCTCCAGGTCAACTGGAAGTGGGAAAACTTTTTGGACCTAAACATCAATTTTATATATAGTATAGATTATTGAAAATGAGTGAATTAACTATTTTTATGTTTTTGAAATGAATATTTTTATTTTAGTTTTAAATGCCGACTTCCATATTGTAAAAAAAACGTTTTTTCTAAAATGCATCATATTCCATATTGTATACAAAAAAAACCTTACAACCTAGTCTATTCCATAGTGTTTAATATAAGTTTCAAATGCGCAAAAAAAGCAGAGCACGACTTAACTAATGCGTTCAAGCATTAGATAAAAAAAAAAAAACTTATATTTTCAAATTCTTTTTAATTAACAACGATTTTATTCACAAATTTTCTACATTTATATATTTTTGTTGCGACTGCAACGTTAGCTTTATTTTATTTTTCCAGGAAATTTAAGTTAAGTTAAAAAAAATTAATTTACTGACAAAAAATGTTTATTAGACAATTTTAGGTTTTAAGTTTTAACATATACAAATGAATTTAGTAATAATTTTTATTATGAAAAAATGTTAACACATTATTTACAGGTGCATGTGGAGATCACATAACTTCTCCCCCCTTTGTGTGAAGCGTGGGCCATCGGAAACTTGGCGTGTTGATGGTGCCGCTGATGTTCTCGTGTTCTTTGTGTGAAATTAAAAAGCTTGTTTGATTTTCTGAAATTTTCTTATAAATGAGATAGATTAATATTAAAGTTATTGAAATTGAAATTATTGCTATTAAGCCAAAAATAAGATAATTATTTTCTTGTGTTCTAACTGTTAATAATTTTACTGCTTTTAGGTTTACCATGCTGAATGACTTTAGTTTAAGTAGTTTCACATCTTCTATGTTTTTAGAGTAACTCATGTTGAGGTGTACTCAGGGTAATAAATAAACTTCGTCCCGATGACTGCTTGTATAACTTGAGTACTTTATGGTGTTTATTTCGACGGTGCAATTGTTGAAATGCAGTAATTTTGTTCCTTTGATTTTGAAATTGGCAGGTTCACAAGATGAATTGATAAATATTTCTGGGGTGTTTAATATGAGAATGTAATTTGGTTCTGGCTGGGTTATTGGAGGTATGTATAGTTCTTCTATTAGTGTACATTCTGCTGGCTTATTCTGAAGGATGTTTCCTATGCAGTTGGATTTGTTGGTTTATTCTTGGTTTAATGACTCCATACAATAGAATGTATTTTCTACTTTTAGGCACACTTCGTCGAAATATTGAATAGTTTTTGTGTTATACAACAGGAAAGGTTTTGTATAGATTGTTTTTGTGTTATTTATAGGTAAAGGAATTATGTGTAGCATAGAAAAGTTTTCTAGGGTTAGTACTGGTATTCTTATGTTAAATATTATGTTAGTGTCATTGTAGTAAGCTTTCAAACCTAGCAGTTGACAAATGTTTTCTACTGAGTTTAAATCTACTGATTCTGCTAGTAATTTAGTTTGAATTTCTTTAATTTCTTCCGGGTTTAAAATTTGTTTTGATATTATGTTTAACCGAGCTGGTACTATGGCTTCTGCTAAGTTCGTTAAGTGATTGTTTAATAAATCTATATTATAATTTATTAATAACTTTTGATTGGGGTTTTGTTTTTCAATTCCGTTTTAAGCCTATCTTGAGAATTTTTCAAATATAAAGCTATCGAATCCTGCTGTTTATTAATATGTTGTGTAACGATTTCAAATCTTTCTTGCATTTGATAGTTAATTCCTATTTGTTTATCTATTTCTTTATTGAGATCATTTTGATTTTTGTTAATATTTTCTATTGCTTTGTTTATTTGATGCGCATCTTTTGCATCCATGTTTCCTGAAATGCTTTTTGTCATTGTGCCCAGACCGTTGATTAAACCTCTTTTCTTTCTAATATTTGGGTAGAGCGAATTTAATTTGTTTTTTAAATGTGCTATCTTTGCGTTTGTAATATTGATAGAACCTGTAAGGTATGGTAGTTGTTTAAGGAGTTGAGAGATTCACTGATCTTGTTTATTGTGAGTGAATAACTGTCTAATCTGACTATGTGTAATAAGTTGTTGTACGTTCGTATGGTTCGTGCTGTGTGTAATTGCCTAGCTTAAGTGTAATTGCCTTATTGTCCGTCAAGTCTTGCATCTCGAGTCTCTGGCCGTTCACGATGATTGTCCTGGAATTTAAGGTGGTGTTTAATTCTTGATTTATGAAGTTTTTTGTTTTTGTTAGTGATAATTTTTTGTTTAGAGAATCGTGGTGTCAGTTTGCTTCTTCTGCACTCTTTCCTAAATATTTCTTCGTTTTCTTTATATTCCTCAGGATTTTCCCTACCTATGTTTAGTTTTTCGATGTTTTTCCTAGTTTTGGCTTCTATTTTTTTTTCTATTTCTGGGTAGAATTTTGATTGAAATTCGTTTAATTAATTTATTTAGATAATCGTGTTCTGAGTTTGAATTTAAGTTTTTTATGAAATTGTAGGGTCTACCATAAAAGATTTCGTAAGGTGTTAGTTTTGTTAAGGAATGAATTGCGTTATTGTATGTTATCAGGCATTCGTTTAATATTTCCTCGTGATCTTTATTTTTAACCTTTTCTCGAATAATTCTATACATTTCTGTCAATGTAGAATGCAATCTTTCTACTACGCCATTACTGCTTGTTTGTTGGAACAACGTGGTATGGCAGTGAATATTGTATTGCTTGCAAAATTCTTTGAAAATAATTGAAGAGAATTCTCCACCTTGATCGGCGACGATTTTTTGTGGTATGCCGTGCAGGCTGTAAAAGTGTTTGAGAGGTTTTACCATATTTAAACTATTCCTTGTTGGTACTGTGTAGGCTACTGCGAATCTAGAAAATTTATTTTCAATGGTTAGAATTTGTTTGTCGTTAATAGAATATATATCTACATATAGAATTTCCATTGGTATATTAGCGATTTCAGGCATTGAATGCATGACCTGAAGAGGATGACGATCATACTTAAATAAATTGCAAGTATCGCAATCGTTTATTACTTTTGTGATCTTGTCTTTCATGAGTGGGAAATAGTTATCCCTTTTTAAGTGGAGTAATGTCTCGTTGATATCTCTATGATTATTATTGATGTGATAATCATTGATCAATTTGTCTTGTTCGTCTTCATCAATGACATCTGTGAGTATCTCGGTACAACGAATTAGTTTTAGTGTTTTACATCGGGCGAAATGTTTTGAATATGATTCTTGAATCAATTTAAAAATAGGATTTTCAGTATAGATGGCCGTTAGCTTATTATGGGGATATTTTTTTAGAATGTGAATATATTTCTTTTCTGTAAATTCGGGGAGTCTGATAATCCGCTTTTGTTTATTACGGAAAGGGGTTTGTAATGCAATTGGGTGTTTCCTATCTGATTTGGTTAAAATTAATTGATGATTGAATTCATTTAGTGGTCTAGTTGCAATTGGAATCCCATCGTTTAGGTTCTCTGTTGCAGAATGAATAGTTGAGCCACAAGTTCCCTGCAGTGAAGATTCTAATTCTATATCATTGGCATGAACTTCGATTTCTTTTGGGGTGTCGATTTGAATACGGCTAAGTGCATCAGCATTGGTATTATTTGTACCTTTTTTATAGACAATATTATAATCGAATTCTTCCAATTTTAATCTCCACCTAACCAGGCTGGTGTTAGGTTTTTTTAAATTCGCCAACCAGATTAATGGTTTGTGGTCGGTGACTATGGTAAGTTTATTACCGAAAATGTATGGACGAAAGTATTTCGTTGCCCAAACTATTGCCAGTAACTCTTTCTCTATCGTAGAGTAATTGATCTTTGAAGTAGTCAAGGTTCTACTGGCATAGCATATAGGTTGGTCACTACCTATGTTTCCTTGGAACAACACTGCCCCTATTGCAAAATTGCTAGCATCGGTTGTGACTATGAAGGGTTTTGTAAAATCGGGATATTGTAGAATTGGGTCGTTGATAAGGATATCCTTACAACTTTCGAACGTTTTTATATATTGTTCGCTTAACTCGATTTTGCTTCCTTTCTTTCGGCATGCTGTTAATGGCTTGGTTAAGTTGGCGAAGTCCTTGATGAACTTGCGATAATAGCCTATAAGACCTAGGAACGATTTTATTTCTTTAGCTGCACGAGGCATGGGGAATTTTTTCATTGCGAGGATTTTATCGGGGTTTGGTTTTACCCCATCAGCTGTTACTAGGTGACCTAGAAATGCAATTTCCTTTTTGAGAAATTCGGATTTATCTAACTGTACTTTAAGGTTAGCATCTTGTAACCTTTTGAATACTTTCCTAAGATTTTCACAATGTTCTTGTAAGGACGCGGAGAAAATAATTATGTCATCTAAATAGACAAGGCATATTTTCCCAATAAGTTCTTTCAAGACGTTATCCATCACCCTTTGGAAGGTGGATTGTGCATTTTTGAGACCGAAGGGCATTCTGATGTACTCATAATTACCTCCGTCAACGGAAAACACTGTCTTTTGAATGTCTTCCGGATTCATCTTTATTTGATGAAACCCGCTTGCTAGATCTAAGGTGGAGAAATACATACATTTCCCCAACTTATCTAGGATCTCATTGATGTTTGGTAGTGGATATTTGTCACTTATGGTCTTTTCGTTAACTTTGCGGTAATCAATGACTAACAGCCATTTTTGTTTTCCACTACCGTCAAGTTTTTTAGGAACAATCCAAACAAGGGAACTCCAAGGGGAGTAACTATTTTGAATTATTCCTTGGGTTAACATGTCCTTGATTTGGTTTCGGCCTTCGGTTTTGTGATATCTTCGGGGATATACGATTTGGTATAAATAGGAGAATTATCTGATTCTGATCGGTTTTTATACAGTGTTTTACCTGGTTGGTAAACGTAAGAGTTTGGTCTTCTCTGAAGAAGATATCATCATATTCTTTGCAAACTTTCACTAAATTGCGTTTTTCCTCATTGTTTAGGTGGGAAGTTCTTATCAAGTTTATAATGTCTTCCCGAGTTGCCGTTAGTTCTTGGTCATATCCTATTCGAAAATTATTTACTTCTGTAAATTTCTCTTCTTGGAATGGTTCTACCTTAAGTGGTTGTTCAATATAGAGTATTTGTTCTTTTGTTGATAGGTTTGTTACTTCTATAAAACTGTACCAATCCTTGGCTACACAGATGCCTCCTGAAACAATTAGTTGAGGACAAATTTCGATATTGTTTACGTGTATATTAGCGTTTCGCAAATCAACTGGTAATCTCAATAATTGTTTTTGAATTACCTGGTATTGTATATTTTTCTGACACTAAATTAGGTTTAAAACGTAAATTTAGCTCTGTGTTTTTTGTTATAATTTTCCTATTTCCTAAATCGTTTTTATCGTTTAATGCTGTAAGGATGTCTAAGCCGATAAGTCCGACGAAGTAACCGTGAAACTTGAATATTAGAAGTTTCATATAATCGGTTTATTGAAACTCATCAAACATTGGGATTGTAATTTGTTTGTCTATCTTATGTTTGTTAAGAGCTGTTACTATAATTATGGGTTTGATTTTATCAATGAATTTAGGGTTAATTAATTCTGGGTTAATGAAAGAAGATGAAGCTCCTGTGTCTATTAAAAATTTAAGGGGTCTATTTTGATAAAATGAAAATATTTCGATATAGGAGAGTGTTTCCGTGTTTTTTTTATGTCTACGTATCCGATTGGCTCGTGGAGGTCTTCACTGATATACTTAGAGAACTGGTTATGTTGTGGGAATTTATTGTATACGGGTCGAGGGACTGTATTGAATATTGGTTGGTTAGTTTGAGGACTTGGGTTCCTTGTTTGTTGCCTAAACTTTATGAGTCCCGATCCTGTGTCCATGGGTTCTACTTTTAATGTGTTTGGTTTATTAGTTGGATGGTTATTGAATGGTTTGTAAGGAGGAGTCATACTTTGATTAAAACGGTTTGGGTTGAAAGATCTGTTGTTAAAATTATTAGTCGGTCTGAAATTTTGATTTGATGATAATTTTATTGGAGGTTTCGACATAGGATTTTGTAGTGGTTTAGTTTTAATCATTGTACTTTGATTTGTTAGGAAGTTATTTCTTGGTTTTGGGTTAGAAAGATGATCACCTCTGGTGTAGAAAATATTTTGCTCCTTAATGCAAAAGGAAAATGCGACGGCCAATGAGTCCGGTCTCATTGCACGGATTGTGGAACCCAATGTTTCTTTTAATCCCGACATAAATACGTTTAAACACATTTCGCTGTGTAGGTTCCTTTTTGCATTAATTACATTTCTGTCTACCTCGTGAATTTGAATGTGATTTAGCACTGTAGATTGTATTTCAATTATATCACTGTAGAAATTTTCTACTGTTTTATTATTTTGTCTGAGGTTGTGAAGATCTTTTATAATCTTCCTCAATCGTATTTCTAATCTCTTAGAATAATTTTATCATAAAGAGTTCCGTCTATTTCAGTAATTAAGGTAAGAACGACTTCCACGTTATCTATAGAATCGTGTAAAAGCCTTGGGTTGCCATCAAATTTTGGCAAGTCCTTAACTGCATCCGGTATTTTTAAATAACTAAAGACGTGGTTTATAGTATTTACTGATTCTTGATTGGTCGTCCTTATTGTTGTTTGATTTAACTACTATTGAAACTAAACAGAGAATTCAAGCTTGTATCTGAAGAACTTTCAGATAGGGTTTCTGAATCTATTTCTATAATGATATTACTAGCGTTTTCAATGAATCTGTACGGACATATGGTGCAACTCTAGGTTTGGAGCTTTTGTTTTTTAATCGTCTAAGCATAAGTTTAGTTTAATATATTTATTCAAAAATTTATACAAAATTTTTATCAAATTTATATAATAAAATATTTATGTTTTCTGCTTTATTTATAATTATTTAATTTTTATTTTTAGTTTCTTTATTAAAACCCTACAGTTAGTTTTAATATGTTTCTTTTTTATTATAATTTTGCTTCTCAGGTTTTTAAAATGCTCTGAAAAGTCTTCCGTATCTTCTAGTTGATACATATAATAGTTTTATTTTAATTTTATGAAATTTCTTTACTTTATTTAATATTTAATTTTACTTATTTTATCATGTAAAATTTATCTTATGTTCTAAGGATTGTTAAAATTTGGAAAATTTTGTTTAAAGTATAGTGAGAAAAAGAAAACCATCAATAGATGAAGCTATATGATAGATATATGTTATGTTGGATGTACGATTCGTCGTTTTGATCGATAGATGAATAAGAAATTTCGCATTGATAATGTCGAACAGCTTCAATTTTTTCTCTTTTTATTGAAAATAATTGGACTGACGTTTTGCTGTGGACTAATTTTACAAAGCCGATCTCATCAACAATATGCTTTCCATGGGCTACGATTTTGTCGGTATTTCTTTTAAGAACTCCTCTGATACCGCTGACAGCCTCTTTCCCATGACCTGATCATAATATGTTTATAATATGACGTTGCAATATGTTTTGAAATAAAATTTGTTTTTACTGACTTTCTAATAGATTTCCGAAACATTTTAGATCATAGTTCTCTTAAAAATTTTATGCTTACGTTACTTACGTACAAGATTATTTTCAGCAGAGGTTGCAGGTTGAGGTTGAGGCAGCAGAGTTGTGGTTCTCTCAAGAACTTTCTTTCAGTACTTTTAGTGGAGTTCATATATTTTTTTCCTATACAACTTGTTAACGTATAGAAGTTTATTATTTGCCTTGCGGTTTGAAGGTGTCATATTTTTATTTGTAAATTCTTAATTAAGTTATTGGTATTCACTTTAGCACTTGTTTGTGTACATATTTTTAATCATTGATATATTTTTTTTTGTATTTTGCAACCGTTTTTTTTCAATTTTATATTTTCCTTATTAAGTTTTATGTTATTTCTGTATAGTTTAAACCTATCTCGCCTTTTTATCTTTCCCTGCAATGATACATGCTGCGTTGAAACTGGAAGAAGCAATTGGGAAGTAGATGGTGGTGTAAAGTTAGCTACAACTTGTAAAGACTCCACCTTTGATTTCCTTTCTACTTTTCCTTGGAGTTCTCTCTGACATATCATTAATAACTAATTATTAGTACTTTGCTCTTGTGATACCTTCTTCCAGCCCTTTTTTTTGTATCTATATATTTTTCTGAGTTCTGTTTTAGTCTATCTCAGTAGTTACCCTTGATTTTCGGCAGCTTCCCCTGCGTGACCAACAAAATTGTAACACAGTGGGAAGTAACGCAGGGAAAAAAATATATGTAAATAGCGTTTTTTGGGTAAGGTTTTTATATTATTCAGTCAAAATGCAAAATAATCAATGTCCTTTTACTCTTAGTAATTCTTTTGAAATATTTAATTTAATTAAGTATAATACAAACCTTATTATTCCAGTAACAAAGGGGAATGTTTTAAAAAACAGGCACAAAATTTGATAGTTTTTGTTCGATTAAACTTTAAACAATCACTGCAACACAAATCATTTTGTACTAAATATGAATGAAGAAGTATTTCAATTATTTACTTAAACAGCATAAAAAAAGTAATAGTAATTTAACGAATTTTTTTGAAAATAACACAAAATTGGTAACGCAGGGGAAAAAAGTGGGAACAGAGTATTTGCAAATGTTTGCTAAAAATCAAATTTTAGAATCATTTAATATATATAAACGGAAAGTTAAATATTTAAAGTTATATTTTCTGCAAAAAAGTATTATACTTATACTTCAGAATAAAAATACTTGAAAAAATTGATGTAAATCTTGAAAAAGGTGCGTAGGGACAGCGAGGTTTTGTTGTTTTTCCACATACAAAATGAATTAAATCAATCAAAATTATACCCTGGGTGGTGCAGTAGGTACAGCGCCTGCCTTTCAACCGAAAGGTCCCGGGTTCGACTCCCGATGAAGCAAAAAAAAAAATGCTTCATTGGTTTTTCGAGCTGGTTTAGTACCTTTGTCATTGGGATACAATAAATGACAAAAAATAAATGAGAGTATAATCTGGTAACAAATTAAATAAAATGAAACCATTCTATTTAAGAAGACTTAGTTCCTGACAATAGTAGTAGTTTTCCACATTTAATGAGCCAGTAATTTGTTAAAATAAATACTCAAATTATTGTAGATATTGTGAAAAGGTGATTCTACCTAAAATATTCACTAGTTTCACTTTTTGTTCCCCATCGAGGAGTCGCCCTATATATACGATCTGATGTTGCTTACAATACTCTTCACAATTTCAAGAGCTCCAACCCATTGTTCCATTACATATGGGTAAATATCCATGTTGGAAAGCACATCATCCACTTCGGTTTTCTATACATATCACCTCAATTAAGTGGACCCGAAACTATTGTGGAATTAGATAATCTATCTGACACAATCACCACGATTTTGGAAAACCATCCAGAATCTGAAATTGTGTTAGCCGGAGATTTTAACGATTATAATATCAACTGGCTCAAACATTCTAGTCGCAATATTCCAGAAGGCTCGCAAGTTGAACTTTTTTCTAATTTACACAACCTTTCTCAACTTGTACAAAGTCCAACAAGAACCACGGACCGAATTGGCGATAAAATGAATCTCTTAGACCTATTTTTGACCTCTAATCCCGAGAAATATTCCACCGTCGTTGATTCTGGACTTGGCAAATCTGACCATTGTCTTGTAAATGTAAGTTTCTTTACAAGCATATTGACCAACCAAAATGTACATCCCAAAAGATTGATCTGGCATTATAATCGAACCAACTGGGATGGTCTAAACAATTTTTTAACAAGCTTTGATTGGTCCTTGTGTTTCCAACATAAAAATGTCGATTTTGCTACAGACGTTGTTAGCAATACGATTAAGTTAGGTATGAAATTTTTTTTTCCTAACTCGTTAAAAAGTGTAAAAAAATCATCCACGTCGTGGTTCAACGACGTCTGTAGGAAAGCTGTTAAAGAAAAAGAGGTGGTATTTAGAAATCTCATGGGCAGCAAGTCAGAGGAATCAAGGAAGAATTACAACATCGTCAGGAATAGTTGTAAAAAGGTAATTAACCAGCAGAAGTTTTTACATACTCAAAGTTTGACACAAAAAATTTTATATCTCCCTAACCTTAGCAAAACCTTTTGGTCCTTTGCTAAAAACGTCATGCATAACTTTTGCGAATCTTCATTTCCGACCATGACAATAGACCATGACAAAATAATATCAGATTCGATTGGAAAAGCAAATTTATTTGCCAAATTGTTTCCTGCTAATTCCACACTTCCCCCAACGACTCAAAATCCACCTTCAGTTCCTATAAGTACATCCTTCGGAAGACTCTACTTCAGAACTCGTACCGTTGTTAAGGTACTTAAGAATCTGAATATCAGAAAGTCTACCGGTCCTGATGGCATCCCTGCTATGGTTCTAAGACATATAGCCTTCGCTATTTCCAAACCATTGCGCAACTTATTCCATTTATCCTACTCTACAGGAGTATACCCAACTCGATGGAAGATTGCACAAGTTAACCCAATTCACAAAGAAAGCGACAAAAGCGATCCCTCCAACTACATGCCTATAGCTATAATATCGATCTTCTCCAAAGTGATAGAGATCTTAATAAAGAAAAAGCTGACCAAATATCTAGACAGCTTAGGTATTGTCCACGATAGGCAATATGGATTTAGATCCCACCGGTCCACCGGTGATTTAATGACATACCTTAACGAGACGCTAAATATTTGCTTCTACAATTCGGCTGAATGTCATAATTCCAAAATCTTGGTAACCGTTCTTCTGCTGCTAAATCTGACTCCAGTTTAGCCATGAAAATTTCACTGATGAATGGAGAAATGGCAACGGATATTCTTCTTTATTTAAATTTTTAGTGAAATACAATAAAACGAATAACACCACCCCTACCTGTCACTCTAACGTCGGAAAAATTATTTCAAATACCAACAATAAAATAAATAAAAATATTTTTATTCAACCCCCTACCTGTGCTATTTCATTTGATAATAAACAACCATGCAGCTGCGAGAAACATCAAATTGTTACCTGGACGAATAAAATAAATAAGACAATTTTAGATTTCTTTCCTCAGTCGAGTACAAAACACTGAAGAAGTCTGCAAGTAGTAGACGAAATACGCGTATCTGTATGATAAGCATATCAGTAAAATTAAAAGGAAAACATTCGACTATTTTCACTGTTACATTACATATATTTTTGGAAAGTGTAAACTGGGACATCATCTTGGAACCGGTTGGCCTACTCGATAAATAGAATGCCTTTATTAATGTGATAAACAATTCGATAGAAATGTTTGTTCCGAAAAAAAACTGTATTGTCAAATCATCCTAAATGGTTCAACCGTAATTTGTTAAGACTAAAAAATGCTAGAAATAAAGCTCATAAAATATACCGAAAAACAGATCTTCTTGCAGACAAGAAACATTTTGAAAGATTACGAAGGGAATTTGGGCTTTTAAACCGCTTCCTTTATCGTAATTATATGTGGTCCTTGGAGTGTAAAGTAAGAAATGATAGCAATAGTTTTTGATCAGTAATAAACAAAACGAGGAATAGAAGTTGTTTTCTGTCTACAAGTTGCTCTCTATTTGCCGATATTTTTTTAGGTCAAATTTTGTTACACCTCAACAAGTCGATGTAAGGAGTAGTTTTGCTAATGTTACTCCAATTGTTGACTTAGGTAATATAATGCTTGAGAAAGACGAATTTTTAGTCGCTCTTAGTATACTCGATGAGAACAAAAGCAGTGGCCCCGATGGCATACCACCTACTTTAAGGAAAAATTGTCCTGCTTTAGCTGTTTCGTTAACAATAATATTTAACTACTCTCTCAACAGTGGTGATTTTCACGACGGCTGGAAATTATCCAGCATCACACCAATTCACAAATCCGGCCCAATAAATAATATAAAAAATTATAGACCGATATCTAAACTATCTTGTTTTCCAAAAATATTTGAAGCATTGATTAATGACAGATTAAAATTTCTAATTAAAAATAAAATTCCGGATAATCAACACGGTTTTACTACAAAAAGATTTACCACTACAAATTTTGATTCTTTTGTAAACTATACATTAAATCCCATGGAATTAGGTAATCAGGTGAATGTAGTGTATACTGATTTTGTAAAAGCATTCGATAGATTAGACCACTCACTTATGATTTAAAAACTGGAGAGCTTAGGATTTCACTCTAATATTCTTTCCTGGTTTGAATCATATCTAAGAAACAGAGTGCAATATGTAAAGATCAGCAATTTTTCCTCATACATTTTTTCAGTAGAATCGGGAGTACCCCAGGAATCTCATGTAGGACCCACGCTATTCATTATTTTTATAAGTGATATATTACTAAAATCTGCTCATATCTCACTTTTTGCCGATGATGCTAAGATTTTCTCAAAAATATCATCTTTACATGATTGTACAGCAATGCAAGATGACTTGAATATATTTTATGACTGGTGTCTAATTAATGGTTTAGACCTAAACTATAACAAGTGTACCGTGAAGTCGTATTTTAGAAAATTATCACCCATAACATTTGATTATTCTATAAATTGCAACATTTTAAATAGATCAAATAATATAAAAGATCTGGGGGTTTATTTCGATCAAAAATTTTCCTTCAAAGATCATGTAGATTACATAATCGCAAAGGCTAATAAAATGCTGGGTTTTATTAAGCGAAACTCTATCGATTTTAGAGATCCATATACGCTTAAAGCCTTATATGTATCTTTGGTAAGACCAATTTTAGTTATCACAATATCCATGTATTAAGAATTGAAAAAATTCAAAAAAAATTTACTCGTTTCACCCTGAGAAGATTTCAACTCACAACAGGAAGACCCTCATATGATGCAAGATGTAAGTTGTTATAGTTGTTATACCACCGAGACTAGTTAGATCGCAGAACTTGTTGAATACTCATTTTCATAGAACAAATTATAGTAAAAATGAACCGGTTTCAAGGTGTTCCCCTTTGCTTAATGAGTTTTTAGCTGTAGGTATATAATAAGATTGAGGTTTTTTTTATCAAATTGAACTCAATTTAAAGATCTTGCGTTATATAGTGTTAATTATATTTTTGAATAATTTTAAGTACTCTCTTTTTGTTTTTTTCTTATTTTTATATATATATATATTTTTTTTTTTTTTTTTGTTTTGTTGTTAGTCTGTAAGATTTAACTTTGTAGACGAAATAAATAAATAAATTTTTTTAAATACAAATGAAGTCTGAAATTCAATTATGTTTTTATTTTTGAAATTATTTTTTCTTGATAATTAAAACAAATATTTTTATATATTGGGAATTTTTTAATCATTATCTTACTAATAAAAATACAAAATATAATAAAACAATTGAATTTAATTTTCCAAACGTCGCCTTAGTGTATTTTTTACATTGTCACGAATTTATTTAGCTTCGTCCAATACAGAAGTTCCATCCAAGTGTAATTGCGCTAAGAGTACATTTCGTTCAAGAACGACTAGAAAAATTCAAAAAAAAAAATGTAAAAAATATCTAATTAAAAAAAAACTGATATTTTTTATTTTTCCATAAACAATAATAGATGCAAAGAATAAATACACAATTAATCTATTTTTCTATATATTTAAAACTTCATTTACTTATTTTCTTACTGTTATGATACTAATTTACAGATTATTATTATTAATAGAAATAGCCATAATACTGTTATGTAAAATTAAATGCAAAATCAACTGCGTTCACTTGCGTTTTGAACGAAATTAATCGAATCGTTCATCGTTATCGTTAAAGTTATTCGATTGTGATCGTTAGTGTCATTATGTATTTCGATGAAAATTTGATCGAAAGTGTTTAAAAATGCTGCCATTGTAAATTTCAAATCTACGACGAAAATGACATATGTTTCATTCTTTAACTGTCAAATTCAAATTATAATACAAAAAAAAAAAAAAACAATAATGTTATATTTAAAATTTTTAAGTTGAAAATAAGTTGAAGTGTTTAAATAAAATATAATTATAAAATTATAAGTTTTTATAAATAAAGTGATTTGAGCAGAGTTAAATTTTTCAATTACTGATAGTGCTGAAAAACGCTATCAAATTGCAGAATTAAAAAACAAGCGAACATATATTCGGGATTATTCTAATCCACTAGATTTGGAAGATTATACGTATGTTATTTAAACATAAATTTGATAAGTTATTATCTACATTATTAAAACTATTAAATTAAGACAAAAATTGAAATAGCCAATAAGTAATACGTCGATTCCAAATATAATTAAATTGGTTAGTGTATTAAGATTCTGTGCGGTTTGTACCAAGCAAATGATTTTCAACGTAGGAAATGATTTCCATGTCGGACTAGCACAGCTAATTTTTTTTTGTTCTTAAAGAAGTTTTATATGTATTTGCAAACATTATTTTTATGATTAAAGCAGTATTACTGAAATAATTGGAGCAGTAGATGGAAAGCTTATTCAAATTAAATCACCGAAGCAAAACGTATAACATTTATGTTATAGTAGAAAGGGATTTTTTAGCATTAATGCAATTCTGATAAGTTTATACTTTATTGTAATTAGTTTACATTATTATAACTGTTTTTGTTTTTAGATATGTGATCATAATCAGGTAATTGGTTTTGTGAGTGCAAGATATCCTGGTACCTCTTAGGAAAATTTATAATGGTGTCTCATTATTTACACTATAACTTTTCATATTGCAGTTTATTTGTAACAGGCCTTTCATTCCTATTAAAATTTATTTCAATAAAAATTATTATGTAGAATAAAGTAAAATACCTACTTTCATTTCAACTTTTAAACTTATTTTTGTTTCAAAAAATATCATAAATATAAAACAAAACACCAAGTGTCCAATATAAATAAAATAATATAATGTCCAATATAAATAAAATATATTTGTATCTCTTTATCCTTTCAATTCAAAATTGAAATAATTTGTACAAAATCTCTCTTTCGATGTCTCTTTCGTGGTCAAATTTTACATCGATAAACTTTATCGATTTCGTCGACAATTTCTGAACGATATCGTAATACATAATGGCAATTTTACATTTTGACATTTCGTTCGATCAAATCGTAATCGTTATCGAAATACATAATAGGCACCTTAATACATAAATAGATATTCTATTCATTCTATACATTCTTTTATGCAAGCAACAATACAAATACAACATGTAAAATAATAGTTGCGTTTTTTTAGCTGAGTAAACTACTCAAACTTGCACAAAATTGATCACAACTACGCAAGCTTTGTCTTTGCGGAGCTCTGAGCAGTTAAATTTGTATATTAAAATTCAACTTCACCACTAAAGATTTTAAAATATTCTAGCGGTGAAGTTTCGTACTATACAAGATTTTATCAATTTAATGTCAAAAATTCAGTAAAATAAAAAATATATAGATGGCTATTCAGTTTTAAAGGTTATGTTTATAATTTTTGTTTTAAATGTAAACAAGTAGAAGTAGTTATAAAAGTTGTTTTGTTTCAAATTTTTTTTATATAGTCGTTTTAGTTTTATGTAAAAAATAATTTAATTTAATTTAATTTAAATATATGTTTATACATACATAAATAAAATTATTGAACTGAATTTATTAAATATGGTAAGTTCCATATAACTATATATTGTACATAAATTATACTAAAGTTTTTTTGCAGAGCTCAAACAAACAAGTGCGTAATTGGGAGTTTTTCGATACCAAAGCCCTAATAGGGGCGTACAAGAATGGAAAGGACGAATACTTCCGAACGAGAAACAAAAAGTAATTTTGGAAAAACGTCCTTATAGATTTGGAAGCCCTTAATATTTTGGTAAATATCTGATAAATATATATAATACATATATATGTATTTATGTACATATAAAATTCTTTTTAACTTCAAAAATACTATTTTAGACTTATAGAAACAACGTCGTAATAAGTTCACGTTAAATGGAGGTACCTCTATCGTGCATACAAATGTGCGAAGGATAGAGGCACTGGGTCTACTCCATCGATATTTGCCTTTTTTACAGAGATCGATGAAATATATCATGATAATCCATCGATATGCTCTACACATATTGGTAGCGTCGGGAGTATTTTTAATTTAACTAACAATTCAACTGAAGATTCGGAGGTACAAATTAATGGAAATGTAACTGCCTCGACGAGCTCGTCAAATTCAAAGGCTGTTGTTGTACCTTCAAAAAATAAAAGAATATCACTATATGAATTGAAAAAGCAATATTTGTTAGAAAAAATTGCAGCTAAGGAGAAAAAAACAGAAATCTTAGAAATTTATCGGCGATATTTATTGAATAAAGAAAAAGATAGGGAAGCAAAAAACAACCAGCTGAACAGAAGTCCAAATAATTTTTAATTTTTTTTAAATAGTTTTAATAGTTAAATTTTTTGTTTAATTTGCCATGAAGGTTTTTTTTTTATTTTTCTTATTTGTTTTGCTATGAAGACATTTTCTCTCATTTTTTATTTGATTTGATTTACCTGTAAAGGAAGCTTTACAACAATTAAACATTTAATATGTACATTCGTTAATTTTTTTAGTCTTAGTTTATCTAGTTTTAAGATGTTTTAGACTAGTATCTAGTTTTAATTTTAATTGTGATTTGCCACGAAGGTTGTGTTTTAATTTATGTATATATTATTAATTATAGATTTTTCATTTATAGTTTTTATTTATTTTTAAAACTTATCACTATTTTATTTGAATTTTTTTTTTTAATAATTTAAGTGTAAATAAGGAACTGAACTCTTTGAAAGGGAAAGTGATTATTTAAAAATTTTTAAATTAAAAATCAGTCTCGAATAAGTCTTCGAAAATTAAAGTTTTTAAATAAAAATCATTTAAATAAAAAACAAACTATTGGCGTTATTATTTGATATACAAAAAAAAATAAATATTATTTTTTTTACTAAGTTTAAAACGTGAATACGAAAGTGGCGCAGTCGGTAGGAATGCAAAAAAATTAAATACCTACAGCAATCCAGTGATACGAATCTAAATTAAAACAAAATAAAATTTTTTTGTTCATAGTGTGACAGAAGAACTGAAATTTTCGATAACAACAGAACCATGACCGAACAAAGTGAGACCATAACATCCGAGATTGCACAAAAACTCCGGAAGCAAATAATGGCTCAAAGCAGACAAATAGAGCTATTAACGGCAACCCTACAACAATACCAGGAAATCGACAGTCAAAACCAATATAAAGAATGGGTTCTAAAGGAAATCAGACATATGTCTACATTCAAAGGCACTAGTGACGTAACCATCAATTCTTTTGTTAACAGTGTAGAATACTATCTAAGCCATATCAGCGATCAAAATATAAGAAAAGTAGCTGTCAGAGCAATATTCAATGAAAAAATACAGGGTGAAGCAAAGAGTACGGTCATCAACATCCCGCAACAACTGACAACTGGGAGTTCATCAAGCAAACGTTAAAAAGGAGATATAAACAAGAAATAGAACCAGCTGAAATATATTGGAAAATAGCGGATCTCCGTGTAAATACGGTAAGTGAATTAATTGTAGAAATTCAAAATTTAAAATATAAAGCTGATGAGCTTCAGGTTTATTATAGTGGTGATAATTATATAGATCTAAGTAATATCGACAGTTTACTTTTAAATACTGTAAAGGAAATGTCACAGGGAACTTTATTAGATTGAATATATAAAGAAAATAATTTAGACAAAGTCATAGGAATTATGAATATAAGAAGATTCTTGCATAAGACAAGATTTTAAAATAACTAACCATTATAATAGTAATTATAAAAATAATAATTTAAAAAATAATTATAAAAATAGTGAAAAAAATAATTTGAGGAATCCTAAATTTGATAATAGGTATCAAAATTATGAAAATAAAAATGGCAATAATAATCAGTGTTCCTCTCAAAATCGAAATAATTATTCGTACGATAATTCGAATAAAAACAGTAATAGGTATTTTAATAGTAACAGGAATAATTCTAATCCACCCAATAGATCTCATACAATGTCAGGAAACTCTAGACAGTACTCGGGCAAAAATAGCCAAGAACAGAGTCACGCTAGACAAAGACAAGTAGAACCGATGGAAGTTCAGAATATCCAGGAACAAAATAAGAAAAATGAAAGTGAATGTAACAATTTAGCTTTTTTTCTAAATTAGCCTCGGATGAACTACCTATTATTAATATAACTATCGAAAAAAAGAAACTTTTAGCATTAATTGATACAGGGTCTAATTTTAGCATTATAGACGACAGAATAGAAGGTTTTAAAAAGAAAGAAATAAAACCAATAACTTTTTCAACAATCAATGGCAAGGATCAAATTCGTTTTGAAATTCATACAGGAGCACCTGTAGAATTCAATGCACCCACCCAATGCAATGGTAAAGTGGAAAGTAAAAAATTTATCCAACCGTAAATACCAAATTATAATAGGCTCAGATTTATTGAAAACCCTAGATAGTATCATAGATTTTGAGAAAGAAAATATTAATTTAAATGGACAAAATTTAAAATTTGTCAACACACCGTATCAATTTAACGAAATATTCACATTAGAAATAGTGGATCCCGATATAAATTTATTAAAACTAGATCATCTCAATTCGGAAGAACTTACAGAAGTAAAAAGGTTAGTAAAAAGATTCAGTAGTTTATTTTTCAAAGAAGGGGATAAATTAACTCAAACAACAGAAATTCAACATGAAATAGTTACAGCAACTGAACAGTCCATTAACTCAAAGCTATACAGGTATCCACCCAAACATGAAGAAGAAGTTAGAAAGCAAATTACGGAAATGGAAAAACAGGGAATTATTAGAAAAAGTAATTCTAGATAATCTAGTCCATTGATAGTCGTACCAAAGAAATCCGATAATTCAGGTCAAAAGAAGTTTAGGATTGTGATAGACTATAGACGTTTAAACGAGGTAACAGTGGATGACAAATTCCCATTACCGAATATTGACTCAATATTAGACAAATTAGGGAAGGCCCAGTATTTTACAACATTAGACTTGGCAAAGGGTTTCATCAAATCTCCATTAGGGAAGAAGATAAGAAAAAGACAGCTTTTGCGACACCACATGGATTGTATGAGTTCAACAGAATGCCGTTTGGTTTAAGGAATGCACCAGCGACGTTCCAACGTTTGATGAACGAAATTTTGAGAGACTATATCAACTAGGTCTGTGTAGTATACCTTGATGATATTCTAATATTCAGTACCTCTCTCAAAGAACATATGAAAGCACTCTATAGTATTTTTAACGTTTTAGAAAATAAAAACTTGAAAATACAAATAGATAAGTGCAATTTCATGAGAAAAGAGACAGAATTCCTAGGACATATCCTAACAAAAGAGGGATTGAAATCTAACCCCAATAAGATAAAGACAATAGAAGACTTAGAACTATCAAAAACTCAAAAACAAATTAAGAGTTTCTTGGGAATGACAGGGTATTACAGAAAATTTGTGAAGGACTATGCCAAAATTGCACAACCTATTACAAAATACTTAAAGAAAGACACAAAAATTAATACCAAAGACCCAAATTATATTGAAGCGTTTGAAAAATTAAAAAATTTATTAATAAATCACCCAGTAATAAAATATCCGAATTTTGAAAGACCATTTGTTTTGACAACGGACGCATCGAATTATGCACTTAGAGCCGTGTTGTCACAGGAAGGACATCCTGTCTGTTTCGCGTCAAGAACACTAAATAATCACGAACGCAACTATTCAGCTACGGACAAAGAATTCCTAGCAATCATGTGGTCAGTAAATTATTTCAGACCATACCTTTACGGAAACAAATTTACAATACTAACCGACCACTAGCCAATTAAATATCTACATACCAAATATAAAGGCAAAGACCTGTCACCAAGGCACCAGAGATGGCTATTAAAATTAGGAGAATACCAATTTAATATTGAATATCTGAAAGGAAAAGAAAATCACGTTGCAGATTTTCTAAGTAGAATAGAAAATAAGGCTATTAATCTTAATGAGGGAGAGGATGATAAAAGTTTTACACAATCTCTCGGAAATTTTAATATAGAAAATAATAGTACAATGGCAACAGTTCATTCTGCAGAAGAAGAATTGTTAGACCATATCCCTATAAAGGAAGAAATTGTTAATAAATACAAAACCCAAATAATTCTAACCAATAATAAAACTGTAGAATTAGAGACAAGTTTTGGGAGAAGAATTATATTTATAGCCGAATATGATTTTAATAGATTAGGCGAGATATTTAAAAAATATCTTAATAAAGGAAAAGTAGGAATTTTTTCGGAGTTACCAGACACAAGATATAATATTGTGCAGCAAAAACTAATAGAAATGTACTCAAATGATAATGGAATAAAATTTATAAAATGCTCATTTAGAGCACAAGAAATAGAAACAGAAGTTGATGCAGTTAAACAAATATCTCTATATCATGTCAGAGAGAGTTTTTACTCAGGTATACAGGAAACCTATAACCAAATCAAATTTAAAATTTATTATCCTAAGTTAAGGAGTTAATTCAAATCGTGATTAATCAATGCGAAGTTTGTAAAACGGTGAAATATGACAGACAACCCATAAAACCCAAATTCGAAATTAGCGAAACTCCATCAAAAATAAATCAAATAATTCATATATACTTAACAGTAATTGACAAATTCTCGAAATTCGGTTCGGCATACCGCCTTAACGATAGAATTCACGTTAGTATCATAGAAAAGTTAGAACCTCATTTCTCTCAAATTGGCATACCAGAGAAAATTGTATATGATAATGAGTTTAAAGCAATCCAAATTAAAGAATTTCTAATGGATGAAGGAATAACTATACATTTGACAAAACCCAATAGCCACACAGGAAATGCAGATATAGAAAGCTTTCACAATACTATCGCGGAAAAATTTAGAGTACTGCGGTTAAATAAAAAAAAAATTTCTGTACAGCAATTAATCCAACAAGCCATTAGAATTTACAATAACAGATATCATTCCACTATTAAGTACACACCAAATGAAGTACCAATTCATAAAATTAAACCCGAAAAAGTAAAAGAAAATTTAGAAATCAATAAATTAAAGAGAATTGAAAAATTAAACAAGAACAGGGAAAACTATGTTGAAACTCGTTCAATAGGTTTTGTAAAAAATTACAAAGCAGTTAGGCATAAAGAACAACCCAAATATAAAAATTAAAATTAGACAACATCCATATAACCAATATTAAAAGACCATTAAAATTTACAGATATTAGCGATAATAACAATGTTGACAATAATGACAATGCAGACCGTGACATGTAGTATGTTAGAAATAAATAACATAGATTCGAGTGCAGGATTTGTAAAAATAAATTTAGATAAAGAAGAATTAGTCACACAAACTGACATTATTATACATATTATACAACCAACTGAAATACTGAATTTACTCGATGACATTGCAAACAGAACAGATTTACTAGATTCAAATCAAGAAACAATATTACGAACAGAAATTTCAGAACTTATAAACAAACTGAAAACTATAATACCTAATAAAAGACAAAAACAAGGACTTATAAATGGCATTGGAATAATGTCCAAATGGTTACTTGGAACAATGGATGAACAAGACCGCCAAAATATAGAAAAGCATTTACAAACGGTAGATCATAACAATCATTTACTAGTTACTAATTATAATGAACAAATCAAAATTAATAAAAAATTTCATAAAACAATTAAACAACTTAAAGCAATTATAGAAAGTGATAGAAATATATTATCAAATCATGTAAATAGTCTAGAGAAATCTTTAGTTCAACAAAATTTATATTTAGATTTGCTTTTTAAGATACAATTCATTAAAGAAAAAATTGAAACAATACAGGATAATTTAGCTTCCATTAGGCATGGAATTGTGCACCCAAACATTTTAACAGAAGAGGAAATAGAAAGATACGAAATAGACTTTTATAAATTACAATACATAAAATTAGGTTTAGCTCAATTTGATAAAGACTCACTATTATTGGCAATTAAAATTCCAAGAAAAATTAAATCAGTTCAGTTAGAAACTGTCATTCCAGTACCTAACAAAGAAAACAAAGAAATTGATTATCCTAGTGAAATTATTTTTACATATAGCAACAAAACATATAAGTATGAAAAATTAAAAACATTAAATGAATTATCGTTAAGTAAAATGTGTATTTTTAAAAATAATTGTGAATTAATAAATAACAAGTTAACCGAAATAATGCAAATTGATGAAGAAACAATTTTAATAAAAAATGCTAACAATATAAAAGTAAATCAATCATGTGACAATAGAAATATTATTATAACTGGTCATATTTTGATGCATTTCAATAATTGTTCTCTAAAAATATAGTTTATAGATAGTTTTAAGCAAAGATTTTATTACCCATTAAATCAAACCTATAATTTTAAGAATAAAATGGTGTTATATTAAAATGATGTTATATTAGAAACAGAAAATAATATTGAAAAAATTAAAGAATTAAAATTTCATAAAGTATTTTCATATATTCTTGATGTAATCTTTTTTGTTATTTGTATAATTGGAGCAATTACGTTATTCAAAAAATTTAGCAATTTTAAAATTAATAAAAGAAATCAGGAGAATTCTAAACTAAATGAGGGAGAAGTAACGTACCTATCAAATGACATTCCTATAAAAATAACAGACGAAACGTCAGCGTCTCCTGTTATTTTAAATAAATAAATTTAATCGGTTTCATATTTCAATATTCGAAAAGTTAATAAACTATTTTCCCATGAAAAAGATGTATTACGAAATTGCTCGGATTTAACGAAAAAAAAGAAATAAAATAATTAAAATGTACAATTGGCAAATTCAAAATAAAACAAATGTATAAATTTTTAAATTAAAAATCAGTTTCGAATAAGTTTTCGAAAATTAAAGTTTTTAAATAAAAAACAAACTATTGGCGTTATTATTTTTTTTACTAAGTTTAAAACGTAAATACGAAAGTCGCGTTCACCTTCTATGTACACGAAATCTCCCTTTGCATTGTAAAGCTACCTACAGACGGAGACACTTGGTGTCACCACATTCTGGCTACTTAAACAGCCACTTGCCTATACACGCAGCAACATTTTTGTACACAAGAGCGGCTACCGCATCTTAAAAAAAAAATTAGTATTGAATGAATAATGGTCAACGGATAAAAATGTATGAGTATTTGTTTGTTTTTGTTTTTTAAAACTTATTTTGCTTGTAAAAGAGTTTTTAAAAAATTTACCAAGAAAACAAACTAGAAATTTTTTAAAAGAAGAACAAATCAAAATCATAATTTATAAGATTACATTTAACAAGATTGTATTATACTTTTTATTATTATTAAACGATAATTTAAATTGAATTTTTATGTAAAAATAAAATAATTAACAAGAAAAAACTTAATTAACATTAAGAAAAACAATGTAGATATAATAATAAAACATCAAAAAAAGACGACGCTGAGAGAAAAACCAATGTAAAATTATATAAAACATAAAGCAAAGGCTTAATTGTAAATTATCCGTTGTAATATTTGTTTTTAAGATCAGTTTTATTTTTATGGTCATTTATTGTAGTAAGATGTAAAGTAAGAGCTTGCTGAGCATCGCCGATAGTTACTTTTCTTCTTCCAGATGGTTTAGATTCATCTTTAAAACGTGCTGTTGGATGTATTACGGAGTTAAGAAGAATTATGTATATATAATCAACCTAGTCTGTAAATATAACAAAATTGTGAAATTAGTATAGTATCTTTACCTCTATTTTTTTACTGTGTGATTGCTGTTAAGAGTTCCTTACTTCTTTTATCATGTATATGGTTTCCGTAATATTCTAATAGCTTTTGCTTGAATTCGTCCCACTTTCCCAAAAAATGATGTTCTTTTCCTGAATATAATTTATTAAAATCTATGCGAATCTATAAAAATTAATAATAAAAATTACAAAAATGATTAGTTTAGTTAGTTAGTTTTTAAAATTCATTTATTTATTATACCATTTTACATATTACATACCTTAGTACATTATCATAAATTAAATTAAAAAGTTTCCAAAACAATTATGGTAAAATTACATAAATGTAAGATCATTCTGATATTCCTGAGAATATGTGATGAATGAAATAACAAGAGTAGAAATAATTAAATTATACAATTAAACAATATTAGGTTGATAATTCAGAGCTAAAAGTAATACAGTTACAGGAATACAAAAATAAAAATAAAAAATTCAGTATTAAAGTAATAAAGTAAAGAAAAACGTAACGCAAAAAATTTAAAAATTATAAAATAAAATACCAACTTATAGCTATTAAATATCCATATATACAATAATAAAATAATTAAATTTAGTTAAACATAATTAAACATAATTGAACAAGGAAAGAAAATAAAATAGGAAAAAAGAGAAAAAATTAAAATTCGAGATAAACGATTACAACAAAATAATAGAAGCCTGAGAAACAAAACTTAAACGGTATAAAAGAATTTGCTTAAGTTAGCAACAACTCAATTTGAGAGTGATCAAGATTCAATAAGTGAGATCTAAGATTTTTGATAAAAGTAATAGAAGTTCTATCCGATCTTAAAGAGAAAGGCAACGTATTGAAAATTTTGGGAGCTAAAAAGTCATAAAAGTGGGGAAAATGTGATGTATATGCTCTAGGAACATTTATTAAAAATAGGTTATTGACTCGCAGATTGTAGTGAGAGCTAAATCGATGGGCAAGATAACTAGTGTTTAAAATACATATAGCTAGAAAGGTACATATAGCTCTAATAGGTAGAAAATTATCTTACTAGGTGTAAGTCTATTTTTCCTCATGATTAATCGAATACAATATTTTTGAGCAATGATTAGGGGACGAATTTTGTTGAAGTAAGAGCTCCCCCAGCAGCAAATTCCATATTGTAATTTAGAGTTGAAAAGAGCAAAGTATACCATTTTTATGACTCTCAATGAACCATATTGGCTTAGATGGAAGACATTTCTTATAATTTTTTTAAAATATTTATGTAAATGAAAAGTATGCTCTGCCCAGTTTAATTTATAATCAAGAACGAGGCCAAGATATCTGAAAGATACAACACTATCAATCATAAGACATGATTCACTACAAGAAGAACTTGAGTCAAAAGAGTTGCCATCTAGGGACGGAATCAATGGAAATTTTTTACAGACAGGAGAATGATAATTAACTGCTGAGTTTTCACTGGGATGATTACTTTTACCAAAGTGCATAATCTTTGTTTTACTACTGATAACTAAGCTATGTACATAAAAACATTTCCTTATGAGGTCCAGGTCATAATTTATATCACAAAAAAGATCCAAATTATTATTGTTACTGTACGTGAATGCAGTGTCGTCAGCAAAGGCTGTGGGCTTTAAAAGATTGCTGAAATAAGGAATTAATGAAAATTAGGAACAAGATTGGACCTAAAACAGAACCCTGAGGGACACCTACTTTTAAACTCTCAGTATCACCAAAAATACCATTCAGTTTGACTCTTTGTTTCCTATTTGTTTCCTTTCTAAATTTTAAAGGTAAACTAACTGCTTTTGCTGATGATATCGGCTGTTGTTATACCTCGCTAAGTCCCCTTAATATGGTTGCAGAAATTAATCACGATCTAAATGTGTTAAGAAGTTGGTTTTCAGAACATAGGCTTGTTGTGAGTAATAAAAACAAATTGATGTTTTTTAGTTTATCTCAACAAGATTATCCGGACTTAGATTTAATTTTCCATGCGTCTGAATGTAGTAAATTTAAATTAATTAATGAAAATTGTTCTTCCATTGCTATTCAGCGTTCCTTTTGTGATGATTCTTTTTGTAGTGTTAATTGTTTCAAAATTGAAGTAGTGAAAAGCTTTAAATACTTGGGTGTTACTTTTGACAATAAAATGAGTTGGGCTGAACATTCATTGCTTTTAAAAAAGTATTTACGATCTACTTTACGTAGCTTTTATCGACTTAGGCAACTATGTTCTTCTAACACTTTAAAAATGATTTATTATGGAATATTTCATTCTAAATTACAGTATGGTATTGCTTGCTGGGGAGGATCATACTATAATTAAATATCCCCTCTACTTATACTTCAGAAATGTATTATCAGAAATATTTGTAACAAGAATCGCTTCTATCCAACATTTCAATTATTTTCGAGTCTTAAAATCTTACCTGTTAGACATTTGTATTATTTTAAAACTTTAAAAATTTTTTTTGTTCGGAGCGGATATTTAAACTCTAGAATCTCTAGTAATCACAATTTAAGAATTAATAATAGCCTGTTAGTTACATTCATAATTTCCGCACAACAAATTTCCGAAATTCATACTCCATAGTTTCAGGTAGATTATTTAACAAACTTCCACATGCAATCCGAATTTTACATAATAACAAATGTTTTTTTAAACTTGACTAAATCTTGGCTTCTGGGTTTTAACCATTATGAAATCGAAATTCTTCTAGAGTTTTTAGTATAATAATATTGTGAATTATAATTTGTTCTAACCCCCTCAGGGTTCTATATAACCCCCTCGGTGGCGCAGTGGTTATGTAACAGGATCCATGACCGAGGGTACCCCGGTTCGAACCTGGTTGGTGGCGATTTATAAAAAAAAAATCCATCATTAAATTTGTTAATTGAAATTTCGAGATTAATCGAATGAAAATCATTAATTGAGATCGAACCGGTAATAAGGTAGCGCCACGTTGTTTCTAGGCAGCGGTAGATGGTTACTCCATCTCCTAGGACCGGTTACTGTAGGCCAATCACCCGCATAATCGGTAAATCAATGGATTCGAAATAATAGAAGAAGAAGCCTCGGATACACGAATGACTACTTGATAACGACCTTTGGCACTCAAAAAAAAAGGACCCGAATTGCACAATGGAATGTAAGAACACTTAGAGAAGCTTCAAGACTCTCGCAATTGGAAGCTCAAATGGCTACTTACAACATAGACATCCTAGGTATAAGTGAAATGCGATGGAACAACACCGGAGAAATCAACACGGAGAATGGAAACATGGTAATTTACAGTGGAAGGGAAACAGGGGGTGAAAGTGGAGTCGGAATACTAATATCAAAGAAACTGAGACAAACATTGGTTTCTTGGAAGGCAGTCTCGGATAGAATTGTTATAGGGCGATTTCGACATGTAACAATACAAGACATGTAACAATACTTCAATGCTATGCACCAACAGATGTCGCTGAAGACCATATTAAGGATGACTTCTACGAACAAATAGAAACAACGCTAACACTCATAAATAGGGGAGATATCATAATATTAATGGGTGACTGGAATGCGAAAATAGGATCTAACAACAATGGACTTGAGGAGATAATGGGCAAACACGGGTTAGGAAGAGAAAGAAACAACAACGGGGAAAGATTGATAGAGTTGTGTCAGACTTTCGACCTAGCAATCGGAGGGAGTCTATTTCCACACAAAGATATCCACAAATACACATGGACAACACCAAACGGGATCTCAAGAAATCAGATAGATCACATATGCATCAGCAAGAAGTGGAAACAATCAATGTTAGATGTGAGAAATAGAAGGGGAGCAGATATACACAGCGATCATGAATTACTAACAGGGGACTTCAGAATGAAACTAAGCCAACAAGGAAGAGGCAGAAGATATAGAAAGAAGAAAATAAATATAAACAACTTAAAAAATCCGCAAGTAAGAGCTGACATAGTTACGGCGTTACGAGAAAATATTAGAAATAATAGAGAATACACTTGGGAAGAGATTCTGGAAATTTACAACCAAACAAGCGAACAAAATCTTGGAATTTCACAACCACAAAGAAAAATCTGGATAACCGATAACACATGGGCCTTGATTAAAAGAAGAGGTGAAATGAAGAAAATGATAAACAACAGGATGGCATCAAGAAGAGAATATGAAGAAATAGCGAAAACAGTAAAAAGAGCAGCAAGAAGAGATAAAAGGAAATTTCTACAAAATTTAGCCGGAGAAGCAGAAAAAGCAGCACAGCAACATAACCTGAGAGAATTGCATCGCATAATCAAGAACTTAGCAAACCAGTCGGAACAACAAAACAAACCAATTAAAGATAAAAATGGTGCGCTCATCACAAACTTAGAGGATCAATTAAAGAGATGGAGAGAACATTTCCAAGAACTGAGCAACGAAGAAAGTACAAATAATGAAGCAGACATAAGAAACAGAGACAATGCAAATATCTACCCAACTGAGGGACTGCCAATATCTACTCAAGCTCCAAATATAGAGATAAGAGATCAAAGCTACAATCAATATCCTGAAGCACAACAAAGCAACAGGTGAAGATAGAATTCCAGCAGAAATAGCCAAACTGGACCCTGACTTATTCGCAAAAACAATTGAACCCCACATCAGGAAAGCATGGATAGAGGAGAAATAGTGTTATGATGAACGAAACAATTTCCTAAGCATCTACGTATTGTTTAGGTACACATATTGTTTAGTTTATTTATTAAGCCTCGATGCCATACTTTATCAAAAGCTTGGGCTACATCTAGAAATATGGTAGAGCATACTTTTTTTTCCTCTAAAGCTTTTTCTATTATGTCTGTTATTTTATGAATTTGATCGATTGTCGAGTGCTTAGATCTAAAGCCAAATTGATAATTTGGAATCAGATTACTATTTTCTATGATCGGTCTCATTCGAATCAATAATAGTTTTTCAAATAATTTTGATACTCTTGGTAGTAATAATATTGGTCTGTAGGATTTGACCTCATTTATGGGCTTACCTGGCTTTGGTATCATAATTATCCCTGCTATTTTCCACATATTCGCCACATACCTTATTCTTATTATATTCGACTGTTTCTTAATAACCTTTTCATATAGACTTAGTATGACTGCAGAGTGATCTGAGTCCAAATCATGGTTATCTTCTAGCTTAATATAATTGGGTGAAATTTTTTTTGTTATATAAAAATCAAGCAGATCAGGAGTTTTATTTCTATCAGTTGGCCAATAGGTTGGCTTACCGGTAGATTGGTAAATGCAGCCTTTTTCTTTTATAGCTTTTCTTAGCTCTCTTCCTCTCGTAGAGGTTACTCTAGACCCCCAATCTATGTGCTTGGCGTTGTAGTCACCTCCCAGGATAAATCTTTCGCCAAGTAGTTTAAGAATTTCTTCAAACATGTTATTCTTTATGTTGTATTTGGGTGGACAGTATAATGCACCGACACAAAGGCTTTGTTTAACAGACATAATTCGTAGCACGATTAGTTGGAATTCATCTATTTCTAGACTAAGTTCCTCGTGGTGCTTAACATCTTTCTTTATTAAAATTGAGCTACCACCTCTGGGTGTATTACTCGGATGGTTTGCGCTGTAGCATGTATAGTCATTTATTTTAAGCGATGCCTTATCTGTCATATGTGTTTCTGTCAAGAGACATACATCAATATTTTGTGTTCTCAATAGAATTTCCAAATTATTTTTCTTGTTCAGAATACCATTGGCATTCCACGTGACTATACGAAGTGCGTTCTTAACCATGCCTTGCGGATTTATTTTTTGGTGTATACATAATATATTTCATTATGTTTGTTTTCTAATGTGCATAGTCTTGTTGAGATTTCATTCATTGTTTTTATCATATTTTGCATCATCTGCATAATGGTATTTTCAGTCAACTTTTGTGTAGAAACTTTATTTTGTTCTTTCGGGTTTCTTTTTTGACTTAGGTTATTTTGTGTTACCTGTGAATATGATAAGCCTTCTACGACTTTTTTCGACGTAAAAGTTTTAGGTTTCTCTGAAGTTTCAATGCAATTCTGTTTCTGTGCACTAGGTTGCCTAGGTTTTGTCTTTTGTTTTTCTTGTCTATGTTGCATTTGTTTTGGGGCATTTTTTTGTAGCTTCTTTCTTTTTTGCACCTCTCTAGCCACCTGGCAACCACGATAACTCGCTGGGTGTGCCTCAAGGCAATTAGCACATTTAGGCTTAATATTTTTTTTTTCTTTACAAGAAATTGTTAAGTCGGGACCAGCACATTTAACACACTGAGCTAGACGCTGGCAAAACTTTTGTGTATGGCCAAATCTTTGGCATCTCTTACATTGAGGAATGGTAGTCGTTTTACGAATAGCCTCCATTTTAACCCTCATGTGCTGGATAAATTCAATTTTGAATATTTTGTTTATATCTTCGGAGTTTTCGAATGTTAGCATAAAGAGAGGAAGACGTACCGTAGATTCTTTGTCATTTTCCTTTTTCTTTATTATTTTATTTGTGACTTCTAGAATTTTGAAGCCTCTATCTTTCAATTCATTTTTTATATCTTCAGGTTGGCATGACGGATTAAAATACCTAACTATTACTTTAATAGGCCTGGTGCTCTTATTTTCATAAGTGTGCCATTCAATATTGGCTTCATTTATTGCCTTAGTCAACTCTCTATATTCTTTTTCTTCTTCAACATTAATTTTTAGTTGTTTATTGTTAAGCATATTAACTTTATATTTAATATTGCTTTCTTTTAATTTTTTGTTTATTTGAGAGTATTCCACTACATTACTAAGTATAACTGGAGGAGGTTTACCTTTTCTTTTACTTTTACTTTTCGCAACTTCATATATTTGCACATTTTTCTCTACTTTGTCCGCAACATTTTCTGGGCTTAAAGTAGGTGATTTTTCTGCTTTTCTTTTTTTACAGATTTTTTTTGTTTTAAAGATCCAGTCCGTTTCTCGAGCTAGTTCTTCATCATCTGTATGAAATTCTTCAGCAGTTTTTAGTACTACTCTTTTAGTAGACATGTTTTGTGAATTTTTTAGTTTCATATTTTCTTCTTTAATTATGCAGAGTTCATTTTTCAATTCCCTGCATAAGATTTCTAATTCTGTAACTCTGGCATTAAGTTGATTATTTTTTGCCTCAAGTGCCTTTTCGTTTATATTACCCTCGTCGGGGTTTCTATATCTGTCTTTTTGGGACATGGTTTCGTAGATATTTTGAGACCCTGCTGGAGGTGTTCTCTGGACCCCAGATTTTCTTCTGAATGGGTCAATTAAAGCAGCTCTGCTTTCGTGGTTTTGCAATAAGTGGTCTCCCCCAGAATCCGTGAGACCTGCCTCGAAAGAGGGTGGATTTTCCAGAAGATCTTGATTACCACCTGGGGTATACAATCTTTGAGTTCATTGCATACTTTTTTTTTTGTTTTAATTCGGAGTTCCATCTCCTAGCCTAAGGATAATATTTCCCTTGTACAAGGCGGTACCTTTTATTCCTGCCGTCCCTCTGGGATCAGTCGCAGACCAGAAAGCCGCCCATTCTGGGTCAGTCGCTTCTGTATTTTTCTAGGATTTTAGTGGACTTTTACCACAAGCATGCCTTACTGCGGATATTTCGTACCCCAACCCGCCGAGGGCGGATTGATTGAATGAAAAAAAAAAACGGAAGCACACGAAGAACCGCGAAAGGTGTGCCTTCAAAATCGTGCTCTTGTGTATTATAAAATAGATTTTCATTTTACTCTGTTAGGTACAACAGAATTAATTTATTAAAAATAAATTTTGTTGGAAATAAAGATTGTTGGTTTGTTAAATTCCAAAAATTTTAAGGAATATTTAAAAACTTTCCAAACGAATTTGTTGAAAAAATTCTTATTTTGAATAATTTGATATTATTGGTGATGAAAATGAATTGACTATTATATTATAAGCAAAGTCATTTTTACGACAAATCTATACGGAAAATTTACAGAAAAACTTTATTAGATGATGTAGTTTCTGTTTTTCCGGAGACTGCTAAATTACGTGAGCTGGTTTTAGCAATAATTTTTTCTCCATCATCAGTAGTAAGATCATTCTCGACGTTAAAAATAATTAAAACCTACTCTCGCAATGCAATGGAGCAGAATATATTGTCAGAACTGGCAATTTTTCGGATAGAAGAAGAATTTCTAAGTCTTTAATTTCTAAGAAGAAATTAAAGTATTTTAGAAATTTTTGGGCACAAATCATGATTGAACACTTTTAGACCTTGTTTATAAACCAAAAATTTAATAAAATTACACATTGTTATTTAATGTGTGAAAAGTAAGAATAATTTTCATCCACGGAAATTATTAAGATAATAATTTTCCTTAGAGAATATTGAGATAAAATCTCCTTCAGCAGGAATTACTAAGGTAATAATCTCCCTGTACACACAAAGAAATGATCAAAGTTGATCTATCATAGATCAGTTATGATAGTCAAACGGAAGTGGTTCTAGTGGATTTAAGCTCACACACTACCTGAGTTGACTCGCAGCTAAAGCCACATGGTGTTCTACGAGAATTTCCACCTATACCGAAGAAAAATTTTTTTTTTGCTTTGAACGAGTAACTTAAAATATCACGATTCGCCACTGGTTCCATCTATAGTATCCAAATGCATAAAAGAATCCACATCATTTTCCAGAGTATTATAACCAAATGGTATTTTAAAATCAAGGCAAATATTGTGAAGTGCGCAATAAGTGTGGAATATTTGTATAGCTTTTAATGGTGAATAGTGCTGCGAACAAACATCTAAAGCGGCCTTTTAATATACCAAAAGTACGCTGAACAACATTTCTTAGTTTTGGGTGCACATAATTGAAATGTGCTTCAGCACGGCTTTCTGGAGCGCCTCGATATGGTGTTAACAACCACGGCTCCAAAGGGTATTCCGAATCTCCTAAAATTACATATTATATTTTATGTTAAACAGTCATGTATCAGCATAAAATAAGTTTAAATTACCTAATACCCAAGTTGCTTTGTCACCATCATTATAACGTTTTTTAAAAAATTCTCTTTCTTTACTTAATGCCCAAATATGTGAATCATGAGAAGGACCTCCAAAACGGGGATCAACAGTTCTAATTCTCGTATTTTAGTCACATATATAGTAAAAATTTTTAAATATTTGATTGTTTTAAATATTTTTAATATTGAAGTAAACTTACCACCAGAGAATTTCCTCCAACCATAGACACCCTCTTTCTCTAAGTCGCTTCAACGACGTGATACAAAAGTTAGTCGCGTCATGTCGATGAATTTATGTACTTATTGTTAGTACTTGTTGTCAGAAAAAAAAGTTTTTTATTGTTTTGAAAATTGGTAAATGTAGTTTGTGTAGTAATTTTTAAATTTAAATAATTTCAAATAAAATCTAAAATAGAAATGGATAATCAAATCGAAAACACGGACTGTGTAGAAAAGTAAGTATTAAGTTTGGTTTTTGTTTTTTCACTAACATTTTTTTTAACAATTTACATTTTAGCTTGAAAAAAATAACCAATAGAAACCAATTTGAGCTGTTGGTTAAGTTAATGGAGGAAAATCCAATCCTAGCAAGAGGTTTTAAGGGGGTTGGGAGTAGCAAGATGGAGTACGGACGTGCTTGGAAAGATCTTGCAAATAAACTTAACAATATTGGACCACCATTAAAGAATGGAGATGGCTGGTAAAAAGTAAGACACATATTACACATATCGTACATATGACACAAACTAAATTAAATACATGTACATACTCAATATTTTTAGGTATGGAATGACTACAAAGCTAAAATAAAGAAAAAACATATTCTTAACAAAAAAGAAGTAAAAACAACGGGATGTGGGCCTAACAGGACAGTACAATTGTCAAAACTAGAAGAGGCAGTTGACAGACTATTAGATTTGAATAATATAGTTGAATCAAGTGGAGATATTTGTGGTTTGAGAAATCGGAGTAAGAATATTTTGAAATTTGTATTGATACTTATCCTTTTCAATGATTGTATTCTTATATTTTTTAAGCTTCTGAACCTGAATCTACGACACAACGCACAATAACACACGAACAACAAATAAGAGAACCAAGTACCAGCAGAGAAGAAATAGAATATGAACAGACACCAAATAATACAGAGCAGCCTCAAATTCCGAGAGGATACAAAACAAAAAAAGATAAGAAATTAGAAATGCTAATAAGTCAAACGAAATGTTTCTAAAATATGGAAGAACATTCGAAAAAAAGAATGCAGTAGGTTATAAAGATTTATGATTTAAAGAAGCGTAAAATTAAGTTATGCGAAAATCACCTCAACCAAAAAATTAAGATCCTTAAAGAAAAAAATGAGCATAAAATTGAACTACTCAAACTGTCAAAACAAGAGGTTTTGATGCGTTTGGAAGAAAACAAAAAGAAACAAGAAGAATTAAAAACTTTTTTATAATTAAGCTAGACTGATTAGATGGCCTTCTAGCTGTGTTATATTTTCAATTTTTGCAAGATCTTTCCAAGCACATCCGTACTCCATCTTGCTATCCCAAACCGACTACAACCTCTTGCTATGTTTGAATTATCCTCCATTAAGAAATTTTTTTTTATTTTGTTAGAATGTAAATTGTTTTTATATTTAAAAAAAGAACTGATTTATTTTATTTTTTAGATTGTAAAATGTTTTTATTTTTACCAATAAATATATATATTTTAATCAATGAAAAAAAAGTACAATTTAAGTTACAGAAAACATTATTTCATCGCGAATTCTTACAATTCTTACATTATTTCATCATGGAACTTACAAAATTTTTAGAATTTCTATTTATTTCACGTGTGAATATTTTTGTCTTCACCATCCAAGTCGATACATTCTTCTTCATATTCTGGAACTTTCAGTACTTGGACTGTAATGCAAGTTTCCCTCCCCAAGAATACATCTGAACCTATTTTTTAAAAATCCAATTGTTCTTTCTATGATGTTTCGTATTTTTGAGTGGAGCTTATTAAATTTCTCCTTACGAAGACCTTAAACAGTTGTATTAGTACTCCTATAAGGTGTTATTAAGTATGGTTGCAATGCATAACCACCACCACCTACAAAAATTTCTGTTTAGTATAAAATAAATTAGTTTAAAATATACTATAACCTAAGATCCATGAATTAGTTTGGCCGTTCTCATAATCTTGCTTTAATATGGAGGATATTGGACTGCATACATGTGAATCATGACATGAACCCGGAAATCTCAAATCCACATAAATAATTTTCAATTGATGATCACACACCTGCATAATTATATATTTTAATTATGATAAATTATTATTATCAAAAAAATATTAAAATAAATCACGTTTTAAATATATTAAACATTGACTATTACAATTGAAACTTACGAGTATAGTATTCAAACTGAAAAATCTTTTACGATTATAATATTGCCCTTGAATATATTTAGCAGGAGCAGTTATTTTCATATGTGTACCATCTACAACACCATTCAACATCTACATTCCCGGGAAACCAAGGGAAGGACAGACGTTGAACGTTGAAGTAATTTAAAAATCTAAAAAAATTTATATTTATTATATAAAATATGTATAATTAAATTTATTTTTTATAGTTACAATGGTGTAGGTAGCTCTAGTGGATTTGAGCTGTCTCTTATATTTCTCCGTATTATATTCAAGTTTTTATGTAATTCTTCATCCTCCGAAGAATCAGAATCATACAAAAAAAAAGAGCTCATTTTATTTTATTTTTTTTTAAATTTTATTTTCACATAAAAATCCAAATTTTCAACTTCACACGTAATTTACAAAAATATTAAATAAACGTAAACCTTCTTAGAAAACACCTAACGCGATTCTGTTCATTTACAAATTTTAAAGTGACTAAATAATGGATATCGCATCGCAGGTAAAGTCTTACAGAAATGCCATACACGATAAACTTGACAGTTCAATCGCGTCAATTTGAAAATACCGCTTCAGCGGCTTACAGAAATGCCATTACTCGCTTCAACGCTTCTAGTCGAACAAAGCGACGTAGAGAAAGGGGGTGATGTTTCATTTTTCTACTGAAAAATAAATATTCATCTATAGGAGGCCGTATAATTTGTAAATGGGTTCCATCTATTGCACCAATAATTCCTCGATCAGATACTTCAGCACCCTGATTTAGCTCAAATATAAAACCATCTGTGCCGGCGAAGCACCAAACTTTGAAATCCAATTTTTTTGGCTTTTTTGGAAGATAGTGTTTTAAAGAAGATCTACCTTTAAAAGGTATCATCATTTCATCTACTGACAAATATTCGGAGAGGATCATAAGCCAATTGGAAATTAATATTTAGTCATTCAATAATAGGTCTTATTTTGATTGCTGAAAAAATATTTATTTTATTTATTTTCAAATATTAAACTATATATAATTATTTATGAGGTAGTTTATTTTGGGTTTTAAGAGTATCTACCTTTATTTTTATTATCAGCAGGAATATCATTCATGTCAATAAAATGTAAATATGATCTTATCTTCTCAAAACATCGAAGTCCCATAGCGTTTGTTATAGAATCGATTGCTAGTCCACTACTTCGATCCCAATACATTCGAATATGAGGACACACATACGACATCATTAAGTTTATACCTAAAGCTCTCCAAGCTCTAGTTTAAGTTCATATCCTTTTTTCAAGGCATAGCGATTGGACTCTGTTACAATGTCGACAAGCATTTCCATGTCAAAAAACTGTAGAAAATACTCTAGCGGTGTAATTCCAGTAGCTTTAATTACTTTTTTCCCTAAAAATTCAGTAGTACATCCTTCATTGTCTCTCTTTGCGAACCAAATCGATCTAGAATTTTCTACAATAGTTACGTTATTTAAATCAATTTGGCCTATCTCATTCGGATTTTCGATATCTAAAGTAGCAATAATTTCTTCTTGATCCTCATGTTCATCGTCTATATCTTCTTCACTATCATTAAATTTGAAGCATTCTCCTTCGTCAACTTCAAATTCATCTTCTGACTCTTCTAAAGCTTCAACAATTTTAATGTTTAAAAGCTTTTTGACCATTTCTGTTTAAAAATATCGTTACAAAACGAAAAGTTATTCCGTATAATTGTCATATTTGTTTCATTCCAATTAGACATTTTGTCTTCATATGAGGCTCATACTTAAAACTCTGTAATAATGAAACTTACCAATTAATTTAATTTTTTTTTTAAATTTAAGCTTGTATTTATCTTTTATATAAAAAAAATTGTTATAAATACTGTTAAGGCTGATTCTAGAAAACAATTGGAATAAAGGAATGCTGTCTTTCAAATGAGCAAATTTCAAAATTGTGCGCCAATATTTTATTGTTATAGTTTTGACATAAATCACTGAAACTTTAAAATTGCTTTGCTTTTGACCTTAGCTATGAGATGGTAGATGATGCGCAAATCAACAAATATGTTAATATCGTTTAAAAGTACAGCATAAAATTAGTTTAAAAGACTTTAACAATTTGTCCACATATGAGGACAAATACTTTGGGAGGGGTGGACAAAATATTTTTTCAATAGCGGTGCACAACTGCTGGAATTTTTTTTGCTGGATTGCTGGAAAATTGCTGTATTCATATCCTGGCCAACTCCTTGTTGACATTCACCTTCTGCCACAAACCTAAATGTAGCCGCTAGTTTTACATTCTGTGGTATCGATAATGAGCGTACAAGCGTCTTTGGGCTATCTTTAAATCCGTCTAATACATATAGAAACGCTTCTTTTGATAGCCTAAAGATTTTGATAAATCTAAGTTATAAAATAAAATAAACAATAATTAATAATAAATCTATAACAAAGAATAAGGCACGACACTTACTTTTTGGTGGGCATTGCCATAATATTAGATTTATCTCTTAGAATTTTCCTCTGAACCCATATTAATATTATTTTCTTCACTATCACAACTATCACTAAAATATATTGATTCAACAACTTTATTTCAACTTACATTGAACCTAAATCAAATGTTTTTAATTTTTCTTGCGAATGAACAATTTCAACTTTCACAAAATTTCAATTTCAAAGCAAAAAGTAAATGTCACAATATCAGTTTGAAAAATATTCAACGGCAACACAGTTTTGCGAACCGTTTTTGTTACATGATACCAACTAACTTACGCATCGTAAAATCAAAAGGGCAAATATTTGCGATGCTTTTCCTTACACGGTAAGAAAAGCATCGCACCCTGAACATTGAAAGCTGAACTATTTTGAATGTATTGAAATGACCTTTCTTTTTTTTGAATTTTTAAAATTAAATTGGTTTAAAAAAAAATAGTTTTATTAGAGAAACTAAAAATGAGTATATTAGAGAAATTAATTGAAGAGGTGAACCAGCATGAGTATAATTTGAAATATCCAGGCTATCGGAGAGTTTTTTTTTTTTACGTTCTTGACAGTAACTTAGGTAGAATCACCTTTTCGTGCTTTTAATTAAGTACGGTACTGCAATTTTACACTACAATATCTACAATATTTCGAGTATTTATTTAACAAATTACTAGCTCTACTCATTAAATGTTGAAAACTACTGCTATTGTCAGGAACTAAGCCTTCTTAAATATAATAGTTTCAATAGCAGACCAAAAAATCACAACAAAACATGCAATGAACAAAACAAATGTTTGTACCCCAGTTGGTAAGTCAGTTAATCTGACAAATCTACCCTCTACGGAGGCAGGCTCTACGGATTCTGAAGAGAGTTAATTATTGCATACCTTTCCTGTGGCGACACAGGTCTTCACAGCCTTAACCCCGGAGACATTTGTCGTCGAATCCGGGAGTGAAAAGGTCCCGAAAAAGGGTGTACGAAAAAGATCTTGGTATTCAAAATGCTATGGATACCACGAAGTGGAAAATCCAGTCGTACAGAAGAGCAACTGGAGCTACTAACACTGGTGGTACTGGTTCTCTTTTATACGTTCATATCGATCTCGATAGCGCTAAAGCTATAGAAGATCGAAATGCCAAACTAAATTTCGGATTTGGTTAGATAAATGTAAAGTTTATCACGGCTAAAGGAGAAAACTAGGCTGGATAATAGATTCATATCCCGAGCTATATCCAATCTAGTAGTTAAGCAAATCCATTTGCAACATAGTATAAGTGGGTCATACACTCTAATGGCCTCACTAACTAAGAAGTGGCAAACAAAATTAATTCTGACTAAAGAACCTTACATTATCAAAAACAAAGTAGCTGGTCTTTCATTGGAAAGCTGGCACATTTTGTACAATGCGGATCTTGGAAAAGTTCGGGCACGCATTGTCGCGCCTTCAAGCATTGACGTGCAGCTCTTAATGCAACTGTCCTCAGGAGATCTGACGGCGGTTGCATAAAATAAAATAAACAATAATTTTTTTTTTTTTTGTTTGTTTTTTTATTCACAATCTGTATGTTAATTAAAAATAATACAATAAGTGAATATGTTTTTGACTGACTTAGTTAATAAAAGACATGTGAAATTACAATCCAATAAAAGTAATTTCTTAATTTATAATAAAAAATATATTAATAATAATGTCAAGAAATTTCTAAAGATCTCCTGGTGTATTTCGTTGTAGTCTTGTATGTTGTGTAATATTCATAAGTGTACTTGCTATTACATTGGGATGACTATTTAATCTAGCACGATATCTCTGGCTGTGTCGGTGAATTTCGTCTTGGACCGTCGACACTTGCAAATCATTGTGTATTATGTAATTTGGCACAAAACAAGGTGCATCAACTAAAGCTCGCAGTACCTTATTTGGAATGGAAGCGTTGTAATATTTCAATATTTGTTTTTTTAGCTGTTCCCCATAATTGTATACCATAAGTCCATATTGGTTGGAGTATCATCCTATATATCAGCAATTTGTTTTCCAGTGTCATTTGAGACCTTCTACCGACAAGCCAATATAATTTCCTGAAATTTGTGCTTAGTTGGATTCTTTTTGTGTAGATGTGCTTTTTCCAGGTCAGACGGCGATCCAGATGCATTCCAAGATACTTGACACTTTCTGTTTGAGGAACAGCATTAATATTAAAAATACTGTAGGACATGTACCCCTCCTTAATGTGAACGTAACGTGATTAGACTTAGTTTCATTGGCTTTAATCTTCCATTTGTTCAACCATAATTCGGTATTGTTTAAGCTCTCTTGCACGAGCCCACAAGCCACATTCTTATCCTTGTGCGATGCAAGTATGGCTGTATCATCGGCAAATGTAACTATTATTGTGTTTGTTGTTTGCGGTAAATCGGCAGTGTATAGCAAGTAAAACACTGGACCTAGAACGCTACCTTGTGGAACTCCCGAATGAATTTCTTTGAGGCTGGTAAAATATTCATTTTGTTTGACAAAATAATAGCGATTTTCCAGATAGCTTTTTAACAATTCATAGTAGTGATATGGCAAATTTTGTTTTCATTTATAGAGAATTCCTTTGTGCCAGACTTTGTCGAATGCCTGGCTTATGTCGAGAAAAACTGCAGAGCAATAATTTTTGTTTTCAAAATCTTCATTTATTTTATTTACAATTCTATGTATTTGTTCCACTGTGGAATGTTTATGCCTTAAGCCAAATTGGTGTGCCGGGATTAATTTTTTTTGCTCAACTATTGGTTGAAGTCGTCGTAGGATTAGTTTTTCCATCACTTTAGATAACACTGGAAGAATACTGATTGGCCGATATGATTTGACGTCTTCAGATATTTTGCCTTGTTTTAGTATCATTAGGATTTGCGAAATCTTCCATTGGTTCGGGAAAAATTTGAGCCTTACGACCGCATTGAAGATTTGTGTCAGTTAAATAAGGCCCCGTGGTGAAATTTGGCGTAATATGTTTCCAGTGATCAAATCATATCTTGGTGACTTTTTCCCGTTGATTTCCTGCATTATTACTTGGTTTACCTCTTTTTTATTAAATTTTTTTATTGGTAACTCCATCTGGTAAGCAGCTTCCATAAGTTCTTGTATCTCTTTTTCGACTTCCGAGTTTGTTGGTAGAGGCCAAGGTGCGAATACGCTAGCAAGGTGTTCTGCGAATGCTTTGGCTTTTTCTTCATCATTTCTTGCCCATTTGCCATTTAGCTGTCGAATTGGTGGGTTTGACTTTTTTTGTTGCCTTCCACAGATCATAGTCAGTTGTTTTGGTTGCCGTCAGTTTAGACAGATATTGTTGAACTGCTTCATTGCTTTCTTTTTTTAGCTCATATTTTAGTTCCTTAATTATACGATTTAGCTGTCTTTTGATGTTCCTTTTTTGTTCTGGGATTCTTGTGTTTTTCCATTGTTGCCTTAGACTTCGCTTATTTTCAATCATTTCCCTTATTTTACGCGAAGTTCGATTTGTTATAAGCCTGTCAAAGGAATCGGGTGTAGCTGCCCAAGATGCTTGTTGTATGTTGTTGGTGAAGTCGTTGACAGCAATTTCAATGTCTTCCTTTGTTTTCAACGGAATGCGTAGATTGAGTTTACTATCTAGATATTCCCGGAACTGAACCCAGTTTGTTTTTCGGCTGCATAACATCGGAAGTTTCTCCTTTTTTATTACCGAATCATGTAGAGTCATAATTATTGGCGAGTGATCTGATGATAATTCTAACAAAGATTCTATCTTTAATTTTTTAAGATCAATTCTTTTTGCAATAAAGAAGTCTAGTAAATCTGGAATTTTATTTGTATCAGATGGCCAGTATGTTGGAGTATCAGGTGATATAAGTTGAAAATTTCTGCTTTCCATTGACATTCGAAGCTCTCTACCCTTATACGTGATTACTCTGGATCCCCAATGGGTATGTTTCGCGTTGAAATCTCCACCACATATAAATTTGTCTCCAAGTGTATCGAGAAATTTGGTAAACTGGTGTTTATTTATATTATGTCGTGGAGGGCAGTACACTGATGAGAATATATATTTTCCCTGACTTAGTGAAACCTCAATGTTGGTTGCTTGTAGGTAATCAAACGAATATTTTGAAGTTTCGGCATGTTTAATGTTTGTTTTGGTTAATATTGCTGCCCCTCCGCGAGCTCTTCCACTTGGGTGATTAGTAGTATATATTTCGTAGCCTTTCATTTTTAAATAAGATTTGTTTGTGAAGTGTGCCTCTGAAATTAGCATTATATCAATGTCATGGGTTCTTAGAAAATATTTTAGTTCCTGTGCATTTTGACACAGACCATTGGCATTCCAGAGAGCAATCTTATAAACAAACAATACTTAATAATAAATCTATAACAAAGAATAAGGCACGACACTTACTTTTTGGTGGGCATTTCCATAATATTAGATTTATCTCTTATCAATCTTCCTCTGAAGTGTAGTGGTCTCGCATATAGAGGAGGCTATCGTAAAGAAAGAGATAACACTCGGTGCCTTCTTGGACATTGAACCCATATTAATATTATTTTCTTCACTATCACAACTATCACTAAAATATATTGATTAAATATATTGCATCTGAGTGCGAAAACTTATTATAGTTTCTTGTTACCTCCCTTACGACTCTACAGAACCCCCTCCAACAAATACTTTGACATAGTAATTGGCTGTGATGCTCATCATGAGAACTGGTGAAGTACCAATTCAAGTAATAGAGGCGAGGCACTCCTAGATTACTTTGCTACTACTGACTTGGAAATCCTAAAGACTGGAGGAATACATACATTTGTAAACTCCAGGCTACAAGACACCATAGATATAACTCTATGCTCTAGGTCTCTTCTTTCAGAGATCAAGGACTGGAAAGTGTTTATGGAACTCTCTATGAGTGATCACAGATACATTAATTTCTCCTTAAAGGCTGATCCTGATAAGATTTTGGTCTTTAGAGATATTAAAAGAACCAACTGCCAAGAATTTCAAGATCTGGTGGCTAAGGATGCGGATTCGATCAGGATCCCGATGGTTTCTGCAATAGACAAATCAGTTGAAAAACTGACAAATCTGTTAACGGAGGCTTTCGAAGCATCTTGTCCGGTCACCAGAAAACCGAAAGAAACAAAAATTGCTTGGTGGAACAAAGATCTGGAGCAGCTAAAAAGGAAGGCCAAAAAACTTCTGAATAGAGCCTTAAAAACTCAGGAAGAAGATGATTGGAAATCCTAAACTGAATCTAGAAGAGAATACAAAGGATTGATTCGGAAATCAAAGAAACAGTCTTTTCAAAAGTTCTGTGAAGGAATCGAAGATATTGCAGATGAAGCGGCTTTGCTTAAGACCCTGAAAAGGGATCCGGTAGCAAAGTTACTTACTTACTTACTTACTTGTTGGGCGCTACAGACCTTGAAGGTCCTGGGCCTGGCGCAAAATTGTCCTCCACTGATTTCGGTCACGAGCGGAATCTCTCCAGTTGGTGATTTGTAGTTTTTTCACATCTGCCGATACTTCATCTCTCCAACGAAGGTGTGGCCTCCCTCGACGACGCGTTCCCTGGGGTTTGGATTCGAAGAGTTTCCTAGCCGGAGCATTTTCATCCATACGCTCTACATGGCCTAGCCAATGAAGCCGTCTTATTCTGACTTTTTTAGCTAGGTCCATGTCGTTGTACAGCTGGTATAGTTCGGCATTGTATCTTCTTCTCCAAACCCCTTCGTCAGACACAGGACCATAAATGCGACGAAGAATTTTTCTCTCAAAGATACCAAGTGCATGCTCGCTTGCTTTTGGTAATGTCCACGATTCAGAACCATATAGCAGCACCGGAAGGATGAGCGTTTTGTATAATTGTGCCTTGGTATTTTGGGATAGGAGCTTTGAACCCAGTTGTTTCGACAAACCGAAGTAGCAACGGTTTGCAAGGGTAATTCTTCGCCTTACTTCAACATCGATGTTATTGATGGAGTTGATGTTGGTTCCAAGGTAGATAAACTCCTGAACTACCTCAAAATTATATGAGCCGACAGTGATGTTGTGTCCTATATGATGTTGTGAGGACATTTTATTTGTCGACAGCATATATTTTGTTTTGCTCTCATTTATGAGAAGACCCGCTTTACCTGCTTCCTCTTCAATCTGTGTAAAGGCTTCGATGACTGCTCGTCGTGATGTTCCGATAATATCGACGTCATCAGCGAAACCCAGGAGCTGCACCGATTTGTAAAATATAGTGCCCTGCGTGTTCACACCGGAACGTCGCACTATATGCTCCAACACCAGATTAAAGAAATTACATGACAGCGCATCGCCTTGTCGAAATCCGGAGCACGTTCGAAATGAATCAGAAATGTGCCTCCCAATCACCACAGCACACCGGGTGTTTTCCAGGGTCATTTTTGACAAACGGATAAGCTTGGCTGGGAAACCAAATTCCGACATTGATTCGTAAAGCACTGATCGATGTATGCTGTCATAGGCAGATTTAAAATCGATAAAAAGATGGTGCGTATCGATTTGAAATTCGAGGGCCTTCTCCAGGATCTGCCTTAATGCGAACACCTGGTCGGTGGTTGATTTACCAGGACGGAAGCCGCACTGATAGTTTCCTATCACAGCGTTACAATGGGGCTTCAAACGTTCGCACAGAATATTGGAAAGGATCTTATACGCAACGTTTAATAGGGATATTCCTCTATAGTTGGCGCAGGACATGGAATCGCCCTTTTTGAATATAGGAGATATTGAACTTAAATTCCAGTCATCAGGCATGCTCTCCTCGATCCAGATTTGTTTGATGATTTGGTGCATGAATTCAATCATCACTTCACCTCCTGCCTTAAAAAGTTCAGCTGGCAGGTTATCTTGTCCAGCAGCTTTGTTGTTCTTTAATTTTCGGATGGCTGCTTCCACTTCTGCAGGACTGGGTGTATCTGTATCTTCGGAGTTGACTGGGTTAGGGCGAGGCGTATCTGTGTTTTCTATGTTTGCGCCATTCAGCAGGTTCTTAAAATGCTGTTTCCATGTCTCTAATATCCCTTGCGTATCGGTTACCAAATTTCCCGAATCATCCCTCAGCGCGTGTGTACGGAGCTTGAAACCAGCTGCAAGCTGCTTGGCTTTTTTATAAAAGCTCCGTACTTCGCCTCTGTCTCGGTTTGATTCTATATCCAAAAGTTGAGACTTTTCGAATAAACGTTTTTTGCGCCTTAAAATTTTCTTCTCGTCTCTTCTTTTCGCTCTATACTCTTCTTGAGCTGCTCTTGTTTTACGTTGCAGCGCTTTCCTGTAGGCCTCATTTTTCTCTACCGTCTTTGCTAAACATTCATCGTCGTACCATGGGTTTCTCACGCGAGGTGTTTCAAAACCCACGGTATGTGTAGCAGCCATCGTGATGATGTTTGCGCATTGTTTCCATTTTCCGTTGACGGAGAGATTATGTTGTAGAGGTGTGGTATTGAGTATATTACTTAATCGCTCCTTATATGCTAAGGCTATCTCAGGTGTTTGGAGTCTTCCAATGTTAAACTTCCTATTATGGCTGGTGCGTCCTTTTTTAACATTGGAAATTCGTGCTCTGAACTGGGCGACAACTAGGAAGTGGTCAGAGTCGATGTTAGCTCCTCGATAGGTACGTACATCCGACACACTGGTAGCATGTCGGGCGTCAATCATAATGTGGTCAATTTGATTCGCTGTACGTCCATCCGGAGATAGCCAGGTAGCTTTGTGGATATTTTTATGGGGGAAATTTGTGCTACTTATAACCATATTACGAGCTGCTGCAAAATCGATTGTTCGGTATCCATTATCTGTGGTGGTGGGGTGAAGACTATGGTTACCAACAGTTTTGCCGAAAATTCCTTCCTTACCGATTTTAGCATTGAAGTCTCCAAGCACGATTTTCGCATCGTACTCAGGACAGGACCCATATGTTTTATCTAAGATGTCGTAGAATTCATCCTTCATTGAGTCCTCCGCTTCGTCGGTTGGTGCGTGCACACATATTAAGCTGATGTTGAAGAATTTGCCTTTGATACGGATGACGGCTAGACGTTCATTAACCGGTGTAAAATCAATGACGTTTCCTCTAAGCCGTTTTCCCACTACGAATCCGCATCCAAATATGTGATGTTTTTCGTGGCAGCTGTAATATATATCGCATGTTCGTTTTTTTAACATGCCAGATCCTTTCCATCGGATTTCCTGTATCGCAGTAATGTCTGATTTATACTGCGAGAGAATATTTTCAATTTTGTTAGATGCAGCTGGATGATAGAGTGTTCTTACATTCCAACTGCAAATTCTTAAATCGGGGTCCTTTAAACGTTTGCCGGGTCTGTTTCCAATAATTTCGATCGTATCCGAGGCTTCAATTGCGTCTCTCAAAACTATGTAATTTTTACGGGTAAGGGAGTCAGCCTTACGCCAACCTCAAAATTTGAGGATTTTGGCGCACTTACAATTTTGGCCTGCTTACTAGCGGATGCTATGTAAAACAGTTCCCAGGGGTCACCACGTGGAGGTAGTGTAAGCACTTGAATAGGAACTCGACAGTTGCGCATCTGGGTCAGCGACCGATCAAATGTTTCCCTGTCGATCCCAAACCAGACCCCAGCAAAGTTACACAATCTGCAAACATCAGAAAGATCTTACACGGCATCGAAAAAAGAAACATACAGAGTCCTCTTTCGAATACACTTTCCAGGAAGTAGACTCGAAGACTCGCCTCTAGAGGATACTATCCAGGAAGTCACTATACCAAACCGTTCGGATTGGTCTATGGCAAGAAAGATGATATGGGCTGATGTCTTAGACTGGGCTATCAACTCTTTCGAACCACATAAAGCTTCTTGGCCGGATTGACTCTGGCCTATTATGCTTCAAAAGTGCAGGAACAGCATAAGCAATTGGCTCTCAAGAATCTTCACAGCCTGCATAGCCTTTGGATATATTCCAAAGGTATGGAGATCAGTGAGGGTCTATTTCATCCCTAAACCAGGGAAAACAAACTATGCACTCCCTACTAGCTTCAGACCTATCAGTCTCTCTTCGTGTTTGCTGAACTGACGGTAAACAACATGCCTATAAGGCAGGTAAGTCTACTGACTCAGTTCTTCAAGAAGTGGTCTCGCATATAGAGGAGGCTATCGTAAAGAAAGAGATAACACTCGGTGCCTTCTTGGACATTGAAGGGGCCTTGGATAAGGCAACTTTTAAGTCACTTCTAGATGGAGCAAGAAAGCACGGAGTAAAAAACACACTACTGAGATGGATAGAAGAGATGTTGGAACAACGTCATTTGTTCATCCAGGTAGATGAAACTACGCAAGTTCAGGTGAAGACGTTTAAGGGATGCACATAAGGAGGTGTTCTATCGCCTTTACTATGGAACATGTTGGTAGACGAACTCCTAAATATACTGAACGAGGAAGGATTCAACACACACGGCTTTGCCGATTATGTTAGTATTCTTCTAAGAGGAGGATATATGAGGCGTCTATGTACACAAATGCAAAATGCCCTTAACTAAACCACCGAATGGTGTCAGGCGAATGCGTTAACCATAAATCCTAGCAAGACACATTTAGTGGCCTTTACAAATAAAAGGCGACTGAACAACTATGTTCTTCCCTCCATTGGAGGGAATAACCTAGAATTTCGAGCCGAAGTAAAATATCTAGAGATCATACTTGATAAGAAGTTCAACTGGACGAAAGGTATCGAGATGAAATGTGCTAATGCTGTGAAAGTCCTATGACAGTGCAGAAGGGCTTTTGGCAAAAATTGGGGCCTAACACCGAAAATAGCCTTAAGACTATACAAGGTGTGCATCAGGCCTATTGTTAGCTATGGGTTCATTGCATGGATTCCAAGAATATTCACAGCAAATGTCATAAAAAAACTAGAAGCAGTACAAAGACTTGCGTGTCTCTGTGCAACAATTGCTTTTAGAACCACACCTACAACTGCTATGCAAATACTTCTTGGGCTTCCACTCTTGCATCTTTATGTAAAATCTACTAGGTTGCAAACTCTAGAGAATACTATAGGATGTAGGAACAAACATCAAAGGCTATGGAAGGACTTAGAAGAGGAACAGAAAGAGTTCTTCATGTCAACAGATGACATCACTACATACGTATCCCTAAAGAAGAGATACGAAGGAGAAATCCCGACAAGAGAGACCTGGCGCGGTTCAGAAGAGCAGGCTAGGTCTTCAAACACCTCGGACATTTTCACAAACGGGCCCCTTACGCCTCTAGGCGCGGGAGCTGGAGTGTTCTTTGAAAAAGAACAACTTGAGCTCCAGTTTCCTCTTGGCAAATACTGCACAGTCTTCCAGGCTGAAGTTTTTGCCATAAACGCAGCAGTGAATATAATAAAAGAGCAAAGATGGTCTAACAAAGTCATTAGAATCTTTAGTCACAGTCAGGCTGCCTTAGAAGCTCTTGGAAGTAACTTCATCAAATCTAGATTGGTGGGAGAATGTTCGGAAGCCCTAAACCTTATAGGGCTCCGAAACAAGGTACAACTGTTCTGGATACCGGGTCATAGTGGCTTGACTGGTAATGAGAAAGCTGACGAACTAGCTAGATCATCGGCGGGAAACATTTATGGCCCGGAACCGGCAGTTGGTATGTCTATTGGTAATATCAAACTATCGATAGAAAAAACCCTGAAGAGGGAAACAAACATTGTTTGGGAGCGTATTGAAGGTCACAGAGTCTCCAAAATATATGTACCAAGAACAAACACCGAAATAAGCAACTTCCTGCTAGCTCTCAATAGAGTACACTGTAGGAAGATGGGCATACTTACTGGTCATAACCACATGAATAAGCACATTTGTAGACTAGCACTAAGTGACGACCCAACCTGCAGACATTGTCTGGAAGAGGAAGAAACCTCTACACATGTTGTAGGAGAGTGCCTAGCTCTTTCAAGGCTGAGACTCAAGTTGTTGGAAACGCACTACATAACCTCAGAAAACTTCTGCAAGCTAAAACCCACAAACCCATTGGCCTTTATCAAAAGGATCGGGTTTAGGGTGGAGGAGGGCATAAAGAGCTAAAAGCCTACATGCCGGCTCCGACATATTAGGGCAACTTCCGTTTTAAAAAAAAAAAATAAAAAAGGGTACTAGACCAGCTCGAAAAACCACTAAAGCATTTTTTTTTGTTGCTTCATCTGGAATCGAACCTGGAACCTTTCGATTGAAAGACAGGCGCTCTACCGACTGCGCCACCCAGCGTGTATGTTGTTGATACAAAATTACTAGGTAAAAATGAAACAATTAGTACATAATGAATAATCAAAATGTTAAATGTATATTTTAATATATACTTTCAGCAAAAGACTGCAAAAATAGGTGGAAAAGTTTGCGGGACCGCTTCCGGAAAGAAAATGCTAAGAGAAATTTGCCTTCAGGTAGGGGAGCAAAATCAATAAAATGTAAAATAAAATAACTTTTTTTTAAAAATGTAGAATACAAAAAAAACTTAATATTTTTAATATTTTGGATAAAATTTTTTTTTGATAATTGATACATTCATTATAATTTGCTTATTGTTATGCAATACAAAATATTTTTTTTTAGGACTACTACAATAATATTTTATATGAAACAGAAATGTATGAACAATATATGTTTTAGATGATTCAATTGGAATAGTAAAGGAATCTAACGAAGTTTATGGTCAGGATGGCTTTTTAAGTGAAAATTTAAATCCAGTATCATCAATAACTAATTTTTTTTATTATATCATTAATCATAAGATTTTTGTTTGAGGTATGATAATAAATTAGGACTGATTTTAATGATATATATATTCTTTTTTATTAATCAATGAATGAATTTTTACTTTAAAGTTATATTTTTTTTAAATCAATGAATGAATTTATTAATATGTACATTTATTGTTAAAAAACTTATCAAATTCATAAAAAATATAAAATATTTTTCCAATTAAATTGAATTTCTAAATCATAATTAACATAATCATAATCCATAAGAATATTTCTTAACCGAACAATCAACAGCAAATTGTTAACAAAATAAAATAATAATCAAAGTCAACGCCATGAATGATTTTTTACTTTATTTATCTAAAGTGGTGTACACCAATAAAATAATTACTCAAATATTTTTCTGTAAAAGAAAATATAATATATTAATAATAAAAGGAAAAATAGAAATAAAAAATTAAAAAATAAAAAATAAAATAGATAATATAAGAAATTGTAAAAAATTATAAAACCTAAAAATACTAAGAAGAAAAATTATTTATATTTATTCATTTTTGGCCATTCATCATCAACATCATATATACATATTGCTACATCACCACAACAAATCTCCTCTATCCTCAAAACGTCAGATTTATCAAAAACAATAAGATAATAACCATTATAAAAAGTTTATATTATAATGAAAATGTTGGCGACATATCAAGACAATATATTTTGTGAAATTATCACATTTATTTTATATGTACCTATCTATATCTACATTCAACAATTCACACTTTTTTATTCAATTCAACCAAAATGTAAATAACGAAACTTTTGCGAGAATTGAAAAACAGATAAGAGAATAAAAAATAACAGAAAATAAAATTCTAATTAGATATACATATAACAACTATATATGTATACATACTGTGTACAGCCGACACATATTTATAATTTGCACAGCAGAATATAGAGTACACTTTGGTAATAGAGCATTGGTTTGGCATATAATATATGTTATAATATACTTTTTTTTTTAAATTCTTGTTTCTTTAATGGTTTGTGCTTGTTTATGTTTTAATATGAAATAGTAAGATCGTAATGTCCCATCTCAACTCTAATCTTTATACGATGAAACTACTTTTGTGTATCTTTATATATTAACGGTCTTTGGTTTTACTTTATTGTGCAATAAAACCAATAATTTTATTAGGTTAAATTTTAAGTCATTATATTTTTTTATTTTTTTTTAAGAACTAATATTTTTTTTGTTGTGTAATAAGATCAATAATTTATTAAGTTAAATTTAATTTAAGTTACAATTTTGTAATTTTTTTTAGGACTGATTTTTTAAAATGGAATTGTAAACCTTAAAATAAAGAAGTAAAAAATTTATTAAATAAATTTTCTTTTATTTTTTCCTTTACAAATTCACGAACAAATAACTGGCGCAGTCGGTAATTCCTATAAATTAGGAATAGTGATAAAGTGAATAAAGTAAAAAAGTGAATAATAGAAAAACTTAAAACGAATAATTTTAATTCGTAAATCATTTAATACAACCTATAAAAAGTTAATTCCTGAAATTCATATTTGCGTATTGAATTTTGAGGAAAATCGACAATAAACTCAAATATAAAAAATTAATAGTAACAAATAATAATAAAATAATAATACGAAATTAAAAGGAATTAAAACAAAAACATAAAAAAAAGACAGAAACAATAATTATACTAATATAATAATTATTTAAAAGGAAATAATATTATCTACTTAAATGTGTAAAAAATAAAAACTTCACAATAAATTAATTTGACAAATTTTTAAAAATTAATTTAACAAAAAAAATAACTTGCTAATGGACAACAGAATGCAATAAAACAAAGGGAAAATTAAATTTATGGTATTACAAAATTTTCGGATAAAAATTGGAAATATGACGGAAATAATGAAAACAACTAATTGTCTACCAAGGAAACCATTGAAGAAAAAAAAAAAGTAGTTTAAATTAAATAGGTAAGTTAGTAAATATAAAATAAAAATATTGTGATGTATAAAACAAAAATAATAATTTATGTATAATTTACGTACATTACGTAAAAATAAAATCTGTACTACTTTAAGAGTTTAAACATAAAGGAAGTATAATATAGAGAAACTATGCGGAACAAAAAAATTTTTTTCAATATTTCTTAAATTTTACTTCACCGTAGAACCCCAGAGAAAAAATATATTTTATATGCCAAAATACCCCAGAGCGTAAATTATAATATCTCTTATAACTTATAATCTTTCTCTTGATTTTGTATATCGCATACGGATTCAATGATCTTGATAACAATATTGTAATTCCTTAATCCTTCATTATAATTTATATATGTGTGTCGTGTGATATGTGTGCAAAAAAAAGAAAAAAGGTAGTAAGGAAGAAGCCATAGAAAAAATGTAATATGTTTTGTTTATATTCACACATACAATGATTTAATTTTTATTTTTCTGTGTTTGGGCAAAACAAAAGAACACCTGCAACAATGCAGTGTAAATTGTTTTTGTAATTTGAAATTTTTTTGATTTTGTTTTTGGACTGAATTTGTATTCTTTATTAATTTAAATTTTAAAATAAATTGAAAAATTATTTTTGTACTATTGCGTTGAAGGGTCATTTCATAGGTATCATAGGTAACTTAGATATGTCTTGAAAAATAAAAAAAAAAATATATGGGTATGAATCGAATTTGTGGCTGTAAAATTAAAATTCTTAAAATAAAAATTTCACAAATGTGTATGTACATATATATTTTGCAATAGGTAGATATATGAATATTTTAAATAAAAGCGGGATTGAAGTTTAATAAAAAAACTAATAAATATTTTAAATGCACATGTAATCCTCCTCCATCACGTCCAGAAATTTGTGAATTACCCTCTTATAACACGCTTCGTACCTCTAGCCACACGGTTACATATTTTTATTTATGTACATGCAACAAGGTGAAGGTTTTGAGGATGTGACTATTCAGGATTTTCAATATTTATTAGTGACGAAAGCGATCTGGTAGAATTAGCATTAGAAACTGTAAATGAAGTTCTTTATGCGAACAGTAAAACTGATTGTTTATAAATAAAAATAATGATAACTAAACAAATACAAAAGGAAAGGATTCGCCTAAGCATAATATAAATAACAAATATTTTATTTCCTTTGTACCTCGTACAGTATCGTACAATAATGTTGAACATTTCAAAAGATGAAAATTTATAAAATATTTAACTTTGTTTTGTTGTTTTTTCTTTTATTCATCAAAATAAAAAATAAAACTAATGGAAGCGTCTACACTGTTTTTATAATTTCTAATTCTTTGATTTTGTTCTTGGATTGAATTGGAGTTTTGTTTCAATTTCAAATAAAATGTAAAATTCTATTTCAATTACTTTTTTATGCGTTGAAAAATAACATTTCATAGGCACCACTTAGATAGGTTTTGAAAAAAAAAATGTACCTATGTTTTAGAATTTGTGGCTCTAAAATTAAAATTCTTTAAATAAAATTTTACAAATGTACAAATAATATGTACCTACCTATGTTGTAAAATATATTTTAAACAAAGAGAAAAGGCAGAATTGAAGTGTAATAAAATAATAAACACTTTGAATGTAATAAAAATAAATAACTTGAATATAAAAATGAAAATGAAAAATTAAATAAACAAAAATAATTTCTTAAATTTATTATAATATTACTAGTATTAACAATATTATAATATTAGAAAAAATAAATAATTTATTAATTTATGTTTTCAATTACTTCAATGTGCTTATCTTTTTTGTGCCACACTGCAGTAAGTAAAGATTTTGCACACTATCGTAATTCATATATATGCATGTATTCCTTGATTTCTTAGTGTATAGTGCATAGTAGAGGTAGAGTGTAGGTTATTAAGATTATCTTATCATAATATATTAACAATGAACGTGAACATTATTTTTGAATATTCTATTTCTATATTAAAATTTTTTAATTCTCCTTTCTTTATGAATTTCCAATTTAAAGTAAGTTCTTTGTGTTTGCATTAAAAATGTAACATTTTGGTTCCATGACAAAATTACATGTGGACAAAATTTCATAAAGACAAAATTTCATATTTAAAACAATTAAATGTTTAAATTTTTATTAATCATTATAAAATGTGGAAGAAATTGTCAAAATCTGTAGTTGATTAATAATTCCTTTCAAAATATGATTTTGTTTTATATTTTTATAAGAATTGTTTTATATAAGAATTAGGTGGTTATGCTGAAGTCCGTCGAAATTACAAATTAAAAAAGCGCTTCAAACGAATAATATCTCTTATCGTTTTCAACAAAATGTAATGTGTAACAAAAAATTACTATTAAATTTTAATTTGTATATACCTACATATGTAATTAAAAATGTATAAGTTTTACTTTTAATTTATGTACATATTACGTTATGTAATTATTAAAAAATTTATAACTTTTTACAAAATAAATAAAAAAAAACTTAAACTGTCAACGCCTTTTTTATTTGAAATAAAAAAAAATCTTCCAAAACATTTAATATTGATTTCTGCACAGACTTTGGAGTCGAATTTCAGAATACTGATATTTTTCGTATTCCGGTCGGAAATTTTTTTCGGGGATATTCCGCTTCGGACTTCAGCATAACCACTTAGCATTCTTACTTTTTTTTAAGAAAAAAAAAGTACCTTCATTACAAAACCAAATAATTTCAAATTTTTTATAAAAACTTAAATTGGGATTTATTTTTTTAAATATGTAATTGTGTCTTTGAAATTTTGTCCCGACACCATGCATTTCATATTATGGTATACTCTACATCTACCCAACAAGTGTGTATTTGATACGACATACACAACCTTACCTCATTGCCGCTACTACACTATATGTATGTTATATAAAAGCAAAAACAAAAAAAAAAAACAAAAATTAAAATCATTTTAAAGATTCTCTCTCTCAAAGCTAGAATCTATACAGTTGAACCTGCATAAAAGAAAAAATTTTAGTTCAATATTTTGTATGAGTTTCTGTTAACGAAGACATTAAAATGACGTATTACAAAATTTTAAAGTGAGTTTATCTAGGTCCTACTGTGTATGGGGTATTTTTAAAATTTTTTTAAGCGAAAAAAAATCGTCACAAAATTTGTTCCGCATAGTTTCTCTATATTATACTTCCTTTATGGTTTAAAGCAATTAATTATTTCCCATAATTATGAAATCTAATTATGTTTTTTTTTAAATTCATATTGTATTAAAATTATTATATATAAGTAAGTAATAATATTGTATTGTAAAGTTAAAATAAAAATAACATAGATGAACTTTTAAATCAGATGTACTTGGACTTGCATTTCAAAAAAAATTTTTTCATCACAAAACTGCAAAAACATCTGGTAAAAAAAATAAAAATTAAATCATGAAAATATTATATTTTTTTTTGTTAGTTTTTTTTTGAATAATAATTTTACTTTTTATAGTAATTTAAAACCTCCAACTTTAGCGTGGATCTTATGTAAAAATAGGAACAAAATTTATAACAATAAAAATAAAAAATATATCTGATACCACAATTTGTTAAAAACAAAAAAAAAACAAAAAACTATTAAACTGAGTAAAAATAAATAAGTAAATTTCTTAAAACTATCTGAATAATAAAAAATGTAGCTAGTTAAACCAATTCCCGATACATTTCGTATATTAGTGAAATTGAGTAAAAATATAATATTTAATATCTTTGATTTTAGCCGGGTTTTCAACTAATTCAAAACCGAAATAAAAAATAATTGAAATGAAATTATTTGAATACCTTCAGTTTTTATGCATTATCTTTTTAATAATTAATAACATAAATCAACAATAAGTTAAGTAGATTTAAAATGTTTACTCTCTACAAGAACACATAAGTACACAACAAAAAACAATGTACTTTATAAACCTTTACTTGATTTTCAAAAACAAAATTTTTGCAATTAAATATCGTAGTTCTTTTACTTTTCTTCAATGAAAATGAAGAGTGGGAAAATAAATATGGGTAATATTCTTGACATATACTTCAATGAAAATGAAGAACAAAAGAATTTTCAATCCATATTCAATCCTAAATAAAATTAGATGCGGGTATCTATAAAATCAGAATCTTTGAATTTACTAAAAGGATTCGTCAAAGCTTTCTATAATGAAAGTGATGACCCTACAGTTCCCCAAATAATAAAAACTATGAAAGACATTGCAAATCTTTATACAAAATAACATCATACAAGAGATCATTTAAATAAATTTTGGAAATTATATTAAAGTAATTGAAAATAAATAAAGTTGTTCATTGTTAGTTAAAGATATTTTGACAAATATAATATAAAAAATATCGTTGCATTTAAAGAATATCAAATTTTATTAACGAATATCGAAAAGAAATTCAAGACCAATTTAAGGTAATTGAAGATAATAATAGGAAAATTATAGATAACTTGAATGAACAAGTAACAATTAACGATCAAATTTCAGATCACATTCAAAATCTTACTAATCATATTAATTTGTCGCAAGACAAAATAAATAATGTAACTAAAGATCTCCAAATTAGTATTAATAAAGTTGAACAAAATTTAGAATTATTTATAATTAAAACAGAAATTAATGAAAATATAAACCTGTTATTAAAACAAATAGCAGATATTAAAGAAATACATTTATCATCTAGATTGGAAATCTTATCAAAAGATATTTTAACTATGGGTGAAATAAATAATAATAATATTACAATTGAAATATTTTCTTACATTAAGAATTGCGTACTTTTTAAAGAAAATATAATTGTATTTGTAATTTTAATTCCTAAATTCATTAAAAGTTCTTGTTTTAGAACAGCAATTGTAAAATTTCCTAATAATGACAATTCCTTAGAAATGAATACAAATGTAACTAAGATAATAACTTGTAAAAATAACGTTTTTATGAATGTAGATAGAATTAATATAAAAAAAACGAACTAGTTTAATTTAGAGACGAATGTATTTCTAATTTTTAAATTCAAAATAAATGAAATGTAACTACCACCTAAATTTTCCAGTAAAAATATTCGCTATTTCAGATAATATAATAATAACAAAAAAATTTAATAAATCTGTCCTATACAATAATTGCGGTATCAAAATGAAATCAAAATTAAGGGAAACAATATAATTAAGTTTGTAAATTGTAAAATTTCTCTTGAGGATTTTCAAATGGAAAACTCTGAATAATCATATACTCTGAATATCACCATCAAATTCTACCACACGTGGAGCACAACATTACTGTTGAAAAGATTATTAATAAATTTCATATGGAAGATGTGTACTTTGCGCACATCAAAAATACCAAACACATCGATGAAATTAAATTTGAAAATAATTGAAAGTTGTACTCAAATCTAACAATGAATTCTATAATAGTACTAGCGATTTTAGGAGTCGGTATCTTTTTAATAATGAGATTGAAAAACGCACGAACAAAAGTAAACATCCAATTTAAAGGGTTTCAATGGGACTTTAAACTTGAGGAGTGAAGTGTTACATCACCACAACAAATCTCCTCTATCAAACAACAAATCTCTTCCATTAATACTGACGATCGCCCATCACCATTCCAATAACTTTTACTTTCACTGGATATTTGTTTAATCAACATTTTATAAATCATTCAACTTTTACTCCAATTTAAATTTACTATTCTGCCACTCAGCATTCTTTGTTTAATGAACTTATTTCATTAAACAAATCATACTCAAGTATATTGACCCTTGCTTTGATTTTATAATTCATAATTAAACCATAATTATAATATTTTGACTATGTTGCATTTCGACTTATTAAACTGAATTTACTGTGACGCAACAAAGTTAATAATTAAACTCAAATGTAAACAAATGATAATTTTAAATGTTTTGTAATTTTTGTTTATTTTATAATGTTTTACCAAAAACCGTTCATATATAAAGATACACAAAAGTAGTTTGATCGTATAAAGATTAGAGTTGAGATGGGACATTTTTACGATCTTACTATTTCATATTAAAACATAAACAAGCACACACCATTAACGAAACAAGAATTAAAAAAAAAAACACACATTATAATATATAATGCGAAACCGTATAGCGAATAGTGTACTCTATATTATGCTGTGCAAATTATAAATTTGTATTGGCTGTACACAGTATACACACTGGTATAGATACATATATAGTATAATTATATATGTCTAATTAGAATTTTATTTTTATCTTTTTCAATTCTCGTTGCAAAAGTTTCCTTTTTATATTTTGGTTGAATTGAAAAAAAAATATGAATTGTTGAATGTAGGTATAGGTACATATAAAATATACTGTCTTGATAAATCACCAACATTTTCATTAGAACATAAATTTTGAATGCTTATTATCTTATTGTTTTTGATAAATCTGTCGTTTTGATATAGAACCTCGACTCTTGGGTATATATTTAATTTACTATAAAAAAATTATTGATACACTACAGATCAAATTTTGTAATTTGTATTACATATTTATATTATTAGTTATTATAAACTACTATTTATTTCATAAAAGCAGGTAGCAACTAATAAAATAATATTAATAAATAGTACCTACTACAATTTAAGGTGGTTATGCTGAAGTTCGTCGGAATGTTAAATTCCGATTACATTCCGCATTTCGTATGCTGAAGTCCGTAAGTATTCCGCAGTCTGCAAATGTTATTATTTATCCGAAATTCTTAAATTTATGTATGCTGTACTTCGTCGGAACGGAAAATAATTTGAAAATTGTATGACAGAATTTCTCATTCGGAAGTGTTAGAATGGCTCGAAAGTGAATTATAAAGTATACAATTTTTGTATTAAGAATATTAGGAGAAATAGAAAATGTAATAATAGTTTTTTTTTAAATTTTTTTTCATTTATGAAAAATATTTTTTTTATTTAGGAATAAAAAAGCGCTTCAAAAGAATAATATATTTTATTGTTTTTAATATTATAACATAATATGTATATGTATTAAAAACAATGCATATATATTTTACATTCTTTAGAGAATTTTAAATTTTCTCTGATGTAACAAAAAATTACTGTTATTTTAATTTGTATATATATACATACTACATATGTAATTAAGAAAGTTATAACTTTTACTTTTAATTTATGTATGCATATTGTATATATACATTATGTCATATACATTATCTACTAAAAATTTTTTACAAAATAAATAAAAAAAAATTTAAAATAAAAATGTTTGATATGAATATGAAAAAAAAAAACAAATCTTCCGAAACATCTGATTTTGATTTCTGTACAGACTTTGCAGTCGAATCAGCGTACCGATTTTTTCGTATTCGGATCGGATTTTTTTTTCGGAGAAATTCCGCTTCGGACTTCAGCATAACCACCTAAAACATTACTATTATTAAAATCATTCAGTCAAAATAACCTTAAATTTACTTATTCATTTATTCAATTTATGCAACTCTGATTAATGGCAACACAATTCTTTTGCATTATATGATTTCTTTTTTATGATTTGGAGTTGTTCTGAAGATATGCACATTTTTGTTTTAATTTTGTTTTTACATTGTTGCATAATTTAATTATTTGTTTATTTATTGATAAATCCTCTTCATAAATTTAGAAATACTTTTAGTTGTTGTTATCTTTACTAATTGTTATTAATTTATTTTAAAGAGTTCAAAATTAATAAGGTGATTATTGGAAGGGTTTATTTCAATTATTGCAAGTGATTATTCAGTTCAGTTATTGTGAATTTATTTATCTATTGTACTTGAAAAACTTTTATTATTAATTATTATTATTATAATTATTTACTTTGAACGCTAGAAAACAAGTTTTTATAAGAATTAAGTAAAAAATATTTTATTAGTAATAATTGAATATGTAACGTATACTTATTATATCGATCCTTTCATTTAATTATAAAATAATATACCCCCTCGGTGGCGCAGTGGTTATGTAACAGGATCCATGACCGAGGGGACCCCGGTTCGAACCTGGTTGGTGGCGATTTATAAAAAAAATCCATCATTAAATTTGTTAATTGAAATTTCGAGATTAATCGAATGAAAATCATTAATTGAGATCGAACCGGTAATAAGGTAGCGCCACGTTGTTTCTAGGCAGCGGTAGATGGTTACTCCATCTCCTAGGACCGGTTACTGTAGGCCAATCACCCGCATAATCGGTAAATCAATGGATTCGAAATAATAGAAGAAGAAGCCTCGGATACACGAATGACTACTTGATAACGACCTTTGGCACTCAAAAAAGGACCCGAATTGCACAATGGAATGTAAGAACACTTAGAGAAGCTTCAAGACTCTCGCAATTGGAAGCTCAAATGGCTACTTACAACATAGACATCCTAGGTATAAGTGGAATGCGATGGAACAACACCGGAGAAATCAACACGGAGAATGGAAACATGGTAATTTACAGTGGAAGGGAAACAGGGGGTGAAAGTGGAGTCGGAATACTAATATCAAAGAAATTGAGACAAACATTGGTTTCGTGGAAGGCAGTCTCGGATAGAATTGTTATAGGGCGATTTCGAAATATGACAAGACATGTAACAATAATTCAATGCTATGCACCAACAGATGTCGCTGAAGACCATATTAAGGATGACTTCTACGAACAAATAGAAACAACGCTAGCACTCATAAATAGGGGAGATATCATAATATTAATGGGTGACTGGAATGCGAAAATAGGATCTAACAACAATGGACTTGAGGAGATAATGGGCAAACACGGGTTAGGAAGAGAAAGAAACAACAACGGGGAAAGATTGATAGAGTTGTGTCAGACTTTCGACCTAGCAATCGGAGGGAGTCTATTTCCACACAAAGATATCCACAAATACACATGGACAACACCAAACGGGATCTCAAGAAATCAGATAGATCACATATGCATCAGCAAGAAGTGGAAACAATCAATGTTAGATGTGAGAAATAGAAGGGGAGCAGATATACACAGCGATCATGAATTACTAACTGGGGACTTCAGAATGAAACTAAGCCAACAAGGAAGAGGCAGAAGATATAGAAAGAAGAAAATAAATATAAACAACTTAAAAAATCCGCAAGTAAGAGCTGACATAGTTACGGCGTTACGAGAAAATATTAGAAATAATAGAGAATACACTTGGGAAGAGATTCTGGAAATTTACAACCAAACAAGCGAACAAAATCTTGGAATTTCACAACCACAAAGAAAAATCTGGATAACCGATAACACATGGGCCTTGATTAAAAGAAGAGGTGAAATGAAGAAAATGATAAACAACAGGATGGCATCAAGAAGAGAATATGAAGAAATAGCGAAAACAGTAAAAAGAGCAGCAAGAAGAGATAAAAGGAAATTTCTACAAAATTTAGCCGGAGAAGCAGAAAAAGCAGCACAGCAACATAACCTGAGAGAATTGCATCGCATAATCAAGAACTTAACTAACCAGTCGGAACAACAAAACAAACCAATTAAAGATAAAAATGGTGCGCTCATCACAAACTTAGAGGATCAATTAAAGAGATGGAGAGAACATTTCCAAGAACTGAGCAACGAAGAAAGTACAAATAATGAAGCAGACATAAGAAACAGAGACAATGCAAATATCTACCCAACTGAGGGACTGCCAATATCTACTCAAGCTCCAAATATAGAAGAAATCAAAGCTACAATCAATATCCTGAAGCACAACAAAGCAACAGGTGAAGATGGAATTCCAGCAGAAATAGCCAAACTGGACCCTGACTTATTCGCAAAAACAATTGAACCCCACATCAGGAAAGCATGGATAGAAGAGAATATACCACCATCATGGAAGAAAGGAATGATTGTCAAGATACCTAAGAAAGGAGACTTGGCAAATTGCAGCAACTGGAGAGGAATCACGGTTCTAAATACTATTCATAAGATAATAGCAATTATTATAAAGAAAAGATTAGAAGAAGTACTAGAACCAATACTACGGAAAGAGCAGGCAGGTTTCAGACCAAACCGAAGCTGTGTAGACCAGGCAAATACTTTACGGGTCATAGTTGAACAATCAGTGGAATGGAATGCCCCACTATATCTACTATTCATAGATTTTAACAAAGCATTCGACACAGTCAAGAGATGCGCAATATGGAGAACACTTACAAAGAAAGGAGTTCCTGAAAAAATCATCAACATCATCAAAGCGATGTATGAAGATGCAGAGACAACAGTTCAACACAGAGGTAAGATCAGTGATCCATTCTACACCAATATAGGAGTTAGACAAGGATGTCCACTATCTCCACTTCTCTTCAACACAATACTAGACGACATTCTAAGAGAAGTTTGCACTGGAATAAACGGAATAGAATGGGATCTCTTCGGAAACTTAGAAGACTTAGATTACGCAGATGATGTATGCCTCATATCAAAAAATCAAAGGGACCTACAGAACAAAGTCAACAGATTACAGGAAGAAGCAAAGAAATCGGGACTGGAATTAAATATCGAGAAAACCAAAGCAATGAGGACAAACAATAGTTACAGTGAGCCAATAACAGTGAGTGGACAACAGATAGAATACGTAGAAGAATTCAACTACCTGGGGTGCATTATAACATCAAGAGGAGGTGCAACAGAAGATGTCAACAGCCGTATAAATAAGGCAAGAAGAACATTTGGGAGCCTAATGAAGATATGGCGGAGCAACCAAATATCGAGAACAACAAAGCTAACAATATTCAGAGCATGTGTTAAGTCAACATTAATATATGGCAGTGAAACATGGCTCACTTCGGTCAGAATCAAACAGAAGCTACAAGTATTCATCAACAAGTGCTTGAGAATTATATGCAGAATATTCTGGCCGGCAAGAATTAGCAACGAAGATTTATGGATGATAACTGGAGAAGAACCTATCAACAGACAGATAAATAGGAAAAAATGGAAATGGATAGGTCATACACTAAGGAAATCAGAAAGTGATATAGCAAGAAGAGCTCTAGAGTGGAATCCACAAGGACAAAGGAGACCCGGCAGACCATACAACACATGGAGACGCACAATCGATCAAGAATTAACAGTCAACAATTATACCTGGGACGATATTAAGGAAGTAGTACTCAACAGAGAGGAATGGAGGTTCACTATCGAAGCCCTATGCTACCACGCGGAGTAATAGGAGAAAAAAAAAAAAAAAAAAAAAAAAAAAAAAAAAATAAAATAATATATTAACTTTGTGATTTTTAAGGCATAGTATTTTTAATACTCATTTCAATAACTCTTTTTTATTTTAATTTTGGTGCGAGTAGTCTTTAGCCCTTTATTATGACATCAAAGCAAAGCCTGACAGATATTAATAAAAGACCATTCACTGAATATTTATTTAGGTTATTGTAATAGGAAAAAGTAATTTTAAAAATTCACATTCTGTAATTTTTTACCTGTTTCGGTATAGTTAGAACTTTTTCAAGTTTGATTTATTATATTATGCAAATGTAGACTGCAAATTAATTTTAAAATTAGTAAATATTTAATGAAATATTTCGGTTGCAAAATCTAAACATTCATAATATTATTATTTTATAACATTATTAAAAAAAATTACCACATAAGTTTGAATATATTGATTTTTTTTATTAGTTCTTATTATTACTGCAAAATCAGGTATTGCATAATAGTTTAAAAGTGTTGCAAAAATTGGTAAATTAAAGAAATTTATCACCCTGGGTTTCCTTTGATCCATCTGTGTATATTTCTAAATGGTTGTTAAGTAACTGTTTTAATTCTAAAAATAACTGTTTATATGTTTCTTTAGTTGTTTTTCTTTTGGATGTTTAGCTAAATGATCATGAATGTATGATTTCCAGTTGGTCCATAGGTGTCCTTCACTATTTTTCTCTGGTGAGATGTTTAGGTTTAGTTCCAATGGATCAACTAGATTTATCATTTTGGTTATTGTGGTTGTTTTATATAGTACTATTTTATCATGTAATGCGTTTGAAATTAAATTATTTAATGTGTGTTTTGGATCAAAGTTTGCCCTGGCTATAAGCCTGTTTGACAGCACATTTATTCTCTCTTCCAAGGAGGGGAAGTTTGCCTCTATCCCTAATGCTTCGGTTGGTGTTGGTTGCAATGCACCCAGAGCGATCCTAGCCGCCTGGTTGATGGCCACTTGGATCCTTTGGATATCATATTTTGTGGTAAAGCCATACAATGTTAGACCATAACCGATCTTACCATATTGTATGGCCTTAGCAATACATACTGCAGTTTTTATAGGAGGGCGTGTTTTTTTTCTACAAATGTATTTTAGAAGGTGATTGGGTCTTTTTAGTTTGGTTAATAGTGATTTTATGTGAATATTGAATTTTAGTTTTTGGCTGAAGTGTATGCCTAGGATTTTTATATGCTGTTGAGGTTTTATTATTATGTTATTGTGGTTGATTATGAATTTGTTGCATGAGTGTTTTCTGCAGAAATGTATTGCTTCCGTTTTATCTGGGGCCAAGTTACCACCATTTGCTGCAGTCCAATTATCAATTGTTTGGAGGGAAGTTAAAAGTGTATTGCATTGTTCATGTGTGTTTTTTCTTGTGTATAGCATTATGTTATCTGCATAGCTTTGGTGTTTTAGGTTGGGTATGTTTATTTGATTTGTACTGAGGTTGTTTATATAAGTGTTGAAGATTACTACTGATAGAGGAGAGCCCTGAGGAATGCCTATTTGTAAATGTTTTGTGGACGAATGGTAACCATTGACCCTTATTTTGTATTTGCTGTTTACTAAAAAACTATTTATGTAATTGATTATGAACTTGCCCGATTTCCAAGCAATTATTTGTTTTATGACCTACTCTGTCGAAAGCTTTCTCCAGATCACAAGAGATAAGGTCACAACTCTTTTTATTGTCGAGTACTTCACTTATATCGAATTCTATTTTGTGTAGTAGGGTGGTCGTGCTATGTAATCTTCTAAAACCTTGTACTTCTGGCGATAATTTTTCAGTGTGCCAGTTTAGTCTTTTGGCTATTATTTTTTCCATGATTTTAGAAAGTAAAGGGAGCAATGAGATGTATCTGTAACTTGAATGACTTTGGGGATCCATTCCCGGCTTCGCTATAGGTATCAGCTCCGCTGTCTTCCACGTTTGTGGAAGTTGGCCAGAGCCGTAGACGCTATTATAAAGCCTGCACAGTCTTTGTAGGAATTCTACCGGAGTATGTTTAACCATGCCATAGGTGACCCCGTCCAAACCTGGTGTGGTTCCCTCAAAGTGACTCAGCGTTTCTGTTATTTCATCTATTGTAATCTTTGCATCTAAAGTTGGATTATTTTGATTTGTAAAATTAGGGAAAGAATTTTGTTGTGGTACGGTCGTAATTGAATTATACTTATCAGCAAGATATTCAACTTTCAGCTCAGGATCCGTCACTAGTACGTCTCCCTGCCGTATGGCTATGAGTCCTGGATATTTATTACCTTTAAGTATATAGTTGGCTTTGTTTCCCGCCAAGTTTCTGACAAATTCCGTCCATTTTTGCTTTTTAGAGATTTTTATATTTCGACGGAGAAGTGCATTAGTCCGTTTTAGTGTTAATAATTTGTCCGTCGTGGGGAATCTTTTGTAGGATCTCCAAAGGAGGTCTCTTTCTTTTGTCAAATTCATTATCTCTGTGTTATACCAAGCTGGTGGCTTCTTATTTTTGTATTGAAACTTTTGTGGAATAGCGTTGGAGGCAGCTATTCTAAAAGACTTGGTTATGATTGCGTTTTCTTTATTGATATTTGTTGTTATAGGATTGGCACTAAGGAATTCTGTCATATGTTGTTGGAAATAGGGCCAGTTAGCCTGTTTTTCATTATATTTGATTTGATATTTTTGTATCTTGGGTATTGTTTGTGTGTTATTGATGGATGTAAGAATTGGATGATGATCATAACCTTTTGGGTTATAGCCAACCTCCCAATTTAGTTTATATGATATTTGAATGTGTGCTATTGTTAGGTTAGGTGCCGTGTGGGTACCTCTTGTGCTAAAATGTGTGGATGATGGATTATTTAATAGGCATAACTCAGGGCTATCATCCATCCAGTCTTCAAGCAGTTGCCCGCGTTCAGATGTTAGGTGATCACCCCAGGTTTCGCTTCTTGCATTGAGATCACCCAGAATAATATATGGTGCTGTCAGTTGGTCTTTTATATCTTCTAGGTCACCTCTTTGCAGCTCCAGATCATGCTCTAGATAGAGGTTTACTATGGTGATCTATTTCTTTATACCTGGAATTTTACCGCTATAGCAACTGCCTGAAGTGTCGTGTTCAGTACTATCTCTACAAATGTTAGCCCTCTGACAACAAGAAAACCCACCCCACCAACTCTATGAAGAGTAGGTGGTAGGAGGCACTCATATTGTCCGAGCGCTGTCTGCTGATAAGAACCATGTACATTAGTTTTTATTGCAAGTGATTATTCAGTTCAGTTATTGTGAATTTATTTATCTATTGTACTTGAAAAACTTTTATTATTAATTATTATTATTATAATTATTTACTTTGAACGCTAGAAAACAAGTTTTTATAAGAATTAAGTAAAAAATATTTTATTAGTAATAATTGAATATGTAACGTATACTTATTATATCGATCCTTTCATTTAATTATAAAATAATATATTAACTTTGTGATTTTTAAGGCATAGTATTTTTAATACTCATTTCAATAACTCTTTTTTATTTTAATTTTGGTGCGAGTAGTCTTTAGCCCTTTATTATGACATCAAAGCAAAGCCTGACAGATATTAATAAAAGACCATTCACTGAATATTTATTTAGGTTATTGTAATAGGAAAAAGTAATTTTAAAAATTCACATTCTGTAATTTTTTACCTGTTTCGGTATAGTTAGAACTTTTTCAAGTTTGATTTATTATATTATGCAAATGTAGACTGCAAATTAATTTTAAAATTAGTAAATATTTAATGAAATATTTCGGTTGCAAAATCTAAACATTCATAATATTATTATTTTATAACATTATTAAAAAAAATTACCACATAAGTTTGAATATATTGATTTTTTTTATTAGTTCTTATTATTACTGCAAAATCAGGTATTGCATAATAGTTTAAAAGTGTTGCAAAAATTGGTAAATTAAAGAAATTTATCACCCTGGGTTTCCTTTGATCCATCTGTGTATATTTCTAAATGGTTGTTAAGTAACTGTTTTAATTCTAAAAATAACTGTTTATATGTTTCTTTAGTTGTTTTTCTTTTGGATGTTTAGCTAAATGATCATGAATGTATGATTTCCAGTTGGTCCATAGGTGTCCTTCACTATTTTTCTCTGGTGAGATGTTTAGGTTTAGTTCCAATGGATCAACTAGATTTATCATTTTGGTTATTGTGGTTGTTTTATATAGTACTATTTTATCATGTAATGCGTTTGAAATTAAATTATTTAATGTGTGTTTTGGATCAAAGTTTGCCCTGGCTATAAGCCTGTGTGACAGCACATTTATTCTCTCTTCCAAGGAGGGGAAGTTTGCCTCTATCCCTAATGCTTCGGTTGGTGTTGGTTGCAATGCACCCAGAGCGATCCTAGCCGCCTGGTTGATGGCCACTTGGATCCTTTGGATATCATATTTTGTGGTAAAGCCATACAATGTTAGACCATAACCGATCTTACCATATTGTATGGCCTTAGCAATACATACTGCAGTTTTTATAGGAGGGCGTGTTTTTTTTCTACAAATGTATTTTAGGAGGTGATTGGGTCTTTTTAGTTTGGTTAATAGTGATTTTATGTGAATATTGAATTTTAGTTTTTGGCTGAAGTGTATGCCTAGGATTTTTATATGCTGTTGAGGTTTTATTATTATGTTATTGTGGTTGATTATGAATTTGTTGCATGAGTGTTTTCTGCAGAAATGTATTACTTCCGTTTTATCTGGGGCCAAGTTACCACCATTTGCTGCAGTCCAATTATCAATTGTTTGGAGGGAAGTTAAAAGTGTATTGCATTGTTCATGTGTGTTTTTTCTTGTGTATAGCATTATGTTATCTGCATAGCTTTGGTGTTTTAGGTTGGGTATGTTTATTTGATTTGTACTGAGGTTGTTTATATAAGTGTTGAAGATTACTACTGATAGAGGAGAGCCCTGAGGAATGCCTATTTGTAAATGTTTTGTGGACGAATGGTAACCATTGACCCTTATTTTGTATTTGCTGTTTACTAAAAAACTATTTATGTAATTGATTATGAACTTGCCCGATTTCCAAGCAATTAGTTGTTTTATGACCTACTCTGTCGAAAGCTTTCTCCAGATCACAAGAGATAAGGTCACAACTCTTTTTATTGTCGAGTACTTCACTTATATCGAATTCTATTTTGTGTAGTAGGGTGGTCGTGCTATGTAATCTTCTAAAACCTTGTACTTCTGGCGATAATTTTTCAGTGTGCCAGTTTAGTCTTTTGGCTATTATTTTTTCCATGATTTTAGAAAGTAAAGGGAGCAATGAGATGTATCTGTAACTTGAATGACTTTGGGGATCCATTCCCGGCTTCGCTATAGGTATCAGCTCCGCTGTCTTCCACGTTTGTGGAAGTTGGCCAGAGCCGTAGACGCTATTATAAAGCCTGCACAGTCTTTGTAGGAATTCTACCGGAGTATGTTTAACCATGCCATAGGTGACCCCGTCCAAACCTGGTGTGGTTCCCTCAAAGTGACTCAGCGTTTCTGTTATTTCATCTATTGTAATCTTTGCATCTAAAGTTGGATTATTTTGATTTGTAAAATTAGGGAAAGAATTTTGTTGTGGTACGGTCGTAATTGAATTATACTTATCAGCAAGATATTCAACTTTCAGCTCAGGATCCGTCACTAGTACGTCTCCCTGCCGTATGGCTATGAGTCCTGGATATTTATTACCTTTAAGTATATAGTTGGCTTTGTTTCCCGCCAAGTTTCTGACAAATTCCGTCCATTTTTGCTTTTTAGAGATTTTTATATTTCGACGGAGAAGTGCATTAGTCCGTTTTAGTGTTAATAATTTGTCCGTCGTGGGGAATCTTTTGTAGGATCTCCAAAGGAGGTCTCTTTCTTTTGTCAAATTCATTATCTCTGTGTTATACCAAGCTGGTGGCTTCTTATTTTTGTATTGAAACTTTTGTGGAATAGCGTTGGAGGCAGCTATTCTAAAAGACTTGGTTATGATTGCGTTTTCTTTATTGATATTTGTTGTTATAGGATTGGCACTAAGGAATTCTGTCATATGTTGTTGGAAATAGGGCCAGTTAGCCTGTTTTTCATTATATTTGATTTGATATTTTTGTATCTTGGGTATTGTTTGTGTGTTATTGATGGATGTAAGAATTGGATGATGATCATAACCTTTTGGGTTATAGCCAACCTCCCAATTTAGTTTATATGATATTTGAATGTGTGCTATTGTTAGGTTAGGTGCCGTGTGGGTACCTCTTGTGCTAAAATGTGTGGATGATGGATTATTTAATAGGCATAACTCAGGGCTATCATCCATCCAGTCTTCAAGCAGTTGCCCGCGTTCAGATGTTAGGTGATCACCCCAGGTTTCGCTTCTTGCATTGAGATCACCCAGAATAATATATGGTGCTGTCAGTTGGTCTTTTATATCTTCTAGGTCACCTCTTTGCAGCTCCAGATCATGCTCTAGATAGAGGTTTACTATGGTGATCTATTTCTTTATACCTGGAATTTTACCGCTATAGCAACTGCCTGAAGTGTCGTGTTCAGTACTATCTCTACAAATGTTAGCCCTCTGACAACAAGAAAACCCACCCCAAAATCTATATGAAGACACTCATATTGTCCGAGCGCTGTCTGCTGATAAGAACCATGTACATTAGTTTCCTGCAACGCTATGATCATAGGGTTATATATATCTTTGAGGAGTGGTATATAGGGTTTATTGCAATGGAACCCTTGGATGTTCCATTGTAAGATTTCATGCTGTTTTGCATAATTGTTCACTGGGCTATTGTAGAGTGTGGGGGTTATGGGATTAGTTGGATTTTGATTCATTTATCTTACCTTTTATATTTTAGTTATATTTTTTTTGACTCAGATTCCGTTGAGTCCAGCTCCATAATTTCTTCTTCTAAAGTTTTCTTGATTGTTTTTTTGTTTTTTAATTTTTTCAGTACCATCTTTAGTTTAATTTTTGAATCTGTATCTGATGATTCTTCTGTTTGCTGTGACCAACTTACTACGTTTTGAGCTCTTTCGAGGACAATTACAGTGGAGTTGGTGTTTGTGTCTTCTATTTCTGTATTTTCTTTTGTTTTTGTGTAGTTTTTGTTGATTCTTGTTCTTGTTGTTTTGTTGCTTGTTGTTGTTGTTGTTTTTTTGGTGATATTTTTGGTTTTAGTGTTTCTTGGTTTTGTTTCTGTTCCTGATTTTGTTCAGGGTGTTGTTTTTTGTTTTCTGTTTGTATTTGTATTTGTGTTTGGGGTTGAATTGTTTGTTGTTGATTCTGCATTTTTGTTATTGTTGTTGGTTGTTGTTGAGTTGCTGCCATTGGTTGTTGTGGTTGTGTTTGTGTGTTTCGTTTGTTTGTTCCTGCTGTTGTTGCATATATGGTTGCTGTGTTTGTTGGATTGATAGGGCTTTCTCTAATTTGTTCTTTGTAAATTTTTAGTGCTTCTCCTCTTGTTATTTTTCTGTGTGTTCTGATTTGTACTAGTACTTTTTCCCTAACGTAAACTGGGCATGCTTTGTCATTTGCTGGATGTTCTTTATGCAATTTTTCGGTTTCACAGTTAGTGCAGCATTTCACTGTGCATTGTTGTTTATGGGTTTCTTGTTCTTCTTCTTGATTTTCAATGCCACAATTAACACATCTAGGTTTTTCTGCTTTACAGTACTTGCCTATATGGTTAATTTTTTGGCATCTGAAGCATCTCATAGGTGCTCTATAGTATTGTTTTACTTCTAATTTTAAGAATCCGATTTTTACCTCTTTTGGTGGTGTTGTTTGGTCAAAGGTGATGCATATAGCCCCTGAGTACCTTTGATTTGGTGATTGTTCTGTGGTTCTGGCCTTGTAACGCAATATTTTTATGACATTTTCGTTTTTGGTCTTCAGGCCTTCTAGGATTTCCTCATCAGTTTGTTCGATTATGTCTCTACAATATATTAACCCCTGTGATTGATTAAGACTGTGGAAGTATTCGGGCTCAATCTCTATTTCTTCTAGTTTTTTTAGTTCTAAGTACTTCTCCGCTAATTGTTTATTTGCAACTTTTAGGATTATGTTACCTTCTCTGTTGTATTTTGCCTCGTATTTTGTTGTATATATTCTTAGTAGTTTATCCACTAGGAATATATTATGGCTTCTCATACTTTTTGTTTTGTCCTTGGTTTTTATTATTAGGAATTTTGGTTCGTTTGCGTTGTTATTTATTTGTTTTATCGGGGTTAGGTCCGGAAAACTTTCTACGTTATTTATTGGGGTTCGTTTTCTTTTTACTTTGCGTCCATCCTGGTAATCTATATCCAAGAGGGGACTGTAGTAATTATCGCCCACGGGAGCCATTTTTATGCTTTAACCACTTACTTTTTTTTTTCTTTTTTTTTGTTTTAATTGTTTGGGAATTATTTTTATAAAATGTAGTATTTATATATTATTACTTTTTTTTTTTTATTATTTTTTTTTGTTTTAATATTTTGTTTTATATATTTTTCAAATGTAGTCCGTTTTATCTATTTTTTTGTTTGCTGGGTAATTTTTATTTTACTTTATTCCGAGAACTATATTTGTTTTATTTTAGTTCCAGCACTATTTTTAAGATTACCGTTTTCCTTTATTGGGTTATATCATAGATATATAAAATATAGATTGGCAGTTAGAATAAAAATTTTCAGCCACTTTTGGGCTGTTTTTGAAAAATCTGAGTTCAAATAATTTAGTTTCTACTGCAAATAGTTCCCTTGAAAATAGAAACTTCGCACCAATGTAATATGAAAAGTTTAGAGTAAAAACAAATATAAAATTACATTAATAATTGGATTATTTTTAACGTCTCATTTTTAAAATCTTAATTAATTTAAAATAATTCTTTTAAAATTTTCTTTTAAAAACATGTATATGTGTATATTTATACAAAATTCATAATAATATATACCTAATTAACAAATCAAAAAGTAAAGTTAAAAAAGATGCTTTGATACGTATATATTTATGTTCTTGATCAGCATTATGTTAACAATATTAATTAAATTGATACATGGATTGATACAGTTTGATGTTAAACTAAATAAAATGACCTAGAGTTGGAAAAAATTCTTTTACTTTATCGTATACATTATATATTATTTTATATAACTAAATTCACATAGATTCTATTATTTATACTTTCCCGAGAAATTTTTTTATTTTAGAAGAGAGATTTTTTTTATTTTAGGAAAAGTTTTAAATTTTGGTTTTTTTCCATCAATGTTAAATTGTAACTTACAACTAAAACAATTTTATAAAGATTGTTTCAAATACTACTACTAAACTTTTAAATACTAGAAATTTTTATTCTGAATTTAAACAGAATGTTAACTTAATGAATATAAACAATATTGCAGTTTCCCTCAAATGTTGAAGAATGGAAAACAATTGCTAAAGGCTTTTCCGACCGTTGGTAGTTTCCTTTATGCATAGGTGCGTTGGACGGGAAACATATTTCGAGCATCTAAATCTGATGGAGCTTTGTATCATAATTATAAGGGATTTGACAGTATTGTCTTAATGGCTTTGGTAAACTCGGAATATAAATTTGTTTTTGTGGATATTGGAAAGAATGGTCGGATTAGTGACGATGGTGTCTACAGTAGAAGTTATTTAGCTCATATAATAAAACAAGCTGATAAGTATCTTCCTCCAGATGAAATTATTGGAAACCAACGACGCCTACCGTATTCCATAATTGGCGATGACGCTTTTCCATTGGAAAAACACATTATGAAACCTTTTGCGTATAATAGTGCTGAAAAGGAAAAGAAAATATTCAATTTTCGTCTTAGTCATGCTAGACAAACTGTAGAACACTCATTTGGAATGATTTCCAACAGATTTCGTGCTTTGCAGACTAAGATTCACCTAAAACCTGAAAAATTGATTCATATTGTACAAGCTGCTTGTGTTCTTCATAATTTTCTTATAACAAATGGTGATGGTTACGTTCCGCCAATTACAAATGTAAGACCAAGTGTGGTTGCACCAAACCAAGCTCCCCATGAAGTTGGTAGAAATCATACTAAGCTTTCAGGTGAATTACGAAAAAATTTCGGAGAATATTTTTCAAAAGAAGGAGCTCTTCCATGGCAAGATTCATATATTTGAGAAAATAAATGTTTAATAAAAATTAAATTTTTCAAGTCTTATGTAAATAGTTTAATATATTTTTTGTTTAAATAAATGTCTTAAATTAAAATGATTTAGAATTCATTACTCATCTTCATTATTTGGAAAGATATCTTTCAATGTCGTTTCTAAAATATTGGAAGAAAACCTGCTATTCTCGCTATCGTGATCTATTATCTTCAAAATAATGTATCTGGGAACCATTCTCGGAAATTTCAGTCATATTATTTATTACCAATTCGGACCTTTTTGAATCATTTTGAATAAAAACACTTTTTGGTGGCTTTATTAGTTGTATATTTAAAATATTTGGCTTCGTCTGTACTTCAAAATTTCGTATTGAGCTTTTCGAAGATTCGTCTGTTGATGAAGAAGACGAAGTTCTTTGTTTTTCATGGAAAATTCACAAATTTCTTTGATTCTTTTTACTACATATGGAGTCCGTTTTGATGATGATGATGGTACCGGTCGACATGTCCTTTGAACTGCATTTTGATATGGTACCGACGAAGCAAATTTTGAGGGGCTTTGATGGACTTTAATTGTTTGGCCTTGGTTAAACTGCCAGTGATCATTATTTTGTTTTCTTTGAACTTAAACTAAATTATTTTCTTTATTATATTGTTGTTTTAGAGTTTTTATTTTTAATTTAATATCTTTTATAGAAGTGCCAGGTCTAATTTCATGCAGTTGTTGACAAAATTGTCTATAACAATCTTCTTTTTTTTTATTTAAGTAATTTGGCGAGCTTATTTTATATCAAATTGGCCAAGCTTCAAATAATTCTAATGTTTTAAGTAATTCTAATGTTTGAAGTTTGTTCCAGATCATTTTGAAAATTTCACAATATTTACACTTTTTTTGTATTATTAAATTATTATTAAATTATATTTACACTATTCTTGTATATAAAATTTTACTTTATTTAATTGCACTTTATTTACTTTATTAGCACATAGGTATATTGTTTTTCACTTAATATTTATTTCGTTTTCTAATACTTATGTTTTCTAATGTTACATGGGAAAATTAATTTCCCTTTTTAATTTGCTGATAGTTTATGAAATTGTCTTAATGCAAAAGATACGCAAAGTTTCATTATTTTTAAATACACCTTATTTAATATGTATTCAAACGTTTATTAATTGGTTATTTATTTGGTTTTTATTCAAAAATAGTACAATGTTCTTATTTCTCAATCTTATAGATTGTTCTACACTTATATAAAATAATTCTTTATAGTTCGTATAGACTGTTAATACAATATTTTCTTAAACTAATTTCTTTATCTCTTAATTTTTATTAACTTTCACTGATACTTTATAATGATGCCTTTTGTTTCCCAACTGTTCTCCTTGATGATGTTTTCCAAAGTTACCGATATTTGTCCTTTCGAATTTATGTTTTACGGTTTTCCTTTTTTTTTCATAGATTTTCAAGTTCAATAGTATATTAGAGTATAACATACGGTTGTAATATATAATATATAGGTGAGTAATGATATACATAATAAAAGTTACTCAACAGAATAAACTCAGTAATATTATCGCTCAAAAAGTGAGACTCGAATGAAATTTAATCGTTGCTAATTATACTGATGAAATATCAAAGTGACAAATTGTTAAGGTAAATGAATAAAAAAAAGGTAAACAACGATGGATACACAAAAAATGTAAGTAAAATATTAAATATAAAATTACGATATTATTATACAATAACATTGAGCTTATAATTATTCTGATTAATAATTATATTGTTTCTTTTGCAGATTTAATTATCCAACTGATGACCGGCTGTTCTGGATATGGATGGTTTACAGGTAAATATTCATTGAAGAATTTTCTTATTTTTCTTATGTTGTTTTCTGTTTGTCTTTTTAGGACTTTTCAGGATTAAAAGTAGGCGGATTGATGCTGCGTAGCTGCGGCCGGAACAAATATAAATTACAAAAAATAATATAGTTTGCATCAGGATAATAATAAAAATTTATTTATTTCTTTGCCAACCTTTTCAATTTACTTTAAATCTTTTATTACTATACCTTTAAAGTTTTAATAAATTAAAAACGTTGGCAAAGACATAAATAAAAAAAAATATTATTATTTCAATATCAATCAAGCAACATTATTTTGCATAATTTATATATTTTTTATATATATATTCAAATTATATATTTTTTATTTGCTTTTTTCTATTCTTCACCTACATTTTGATTTTATTTCTGTATGTTGATATATTTTTTGATTTAATAAAGTTAAAAGAAAATAAACCTGTGTTTTTTTTTATTTTTAAGAAGTAAATTATAGGTACGTAATCAAGGCATTAAATAGGATGAGTTTTAGAATTTAGGATGTTTAATATGATATGTATACATTAAATATGTTTTTTCTTTTAAAGGTTCTTTCGTCACTTATCATTGATTAACAAATTGAACCTCAACTTTTTCAACAACTACCTAGGCTAGTTTTAAATTTTTATTTTACTATATTTAATATTTTTTGTTTTTATGAGTTTTTAAGATAAGTCTTCACTATTTAATGTAAATTAGCTTTGGGTTTTGATGAAATAAATTCTGTTTTATTATATTATTATATATTAGTTGACAATAAATAAATTTAATAAAAAAAAACTTCTAATCACTCCAAAATTCTTATATGAACTGAAAAATCTCAAATAAGAAATTTCTTTGTTTACATTTTCAAGTGGTCTTTATGACGCCATCTTGAATTAAATGTTGAGGCCTGTTTATTTAGGAGGCCTTGTCTTGATACAGGCCAGGCCAGGTCCTCATATGTAAAATTGTTCAAGCTAAATTTACATGAAATAAATAAGTGTTAACTCTTGTATAGTTGTTCTTTATTTGCATGTGCTCATTCGGTCTTTGACTCTTTTGACAAAATTAGAGAATGAAACAAGCAGTTGAAAAAAAAGTAATCACAAAGCCCATGCTTATACGAGGCAGAAATCTGCCGCAGAATCTACCTTCATGCTTATACATAAAAAAACTGGTAGATTTCTGCTATTTTAGCTGTCAGATTATTAAGGTATCAAGATGGCAGAAAATGAAATCATTTCGTAAGTAAGAAGTGGCAGCAAATATTAGTACATATACAGTAGCTTAGTAATTTACAGTAATTTACATTTTTTTTACATTAGCTGTGTTTTTTTCGTAAATGGATGATCAACAAACGATACAACCTGAGTCATCTGTGTCATCTAGCCAGTATGTGTATCTATATTCATAAGCGGCATTTCCCCTCAACATAGTATTCATTTCATTTATTCATTTATTTCTCAAAGAGCTCATTCGCTCGTACAGAGTGTATATATAAAAAAAAACAAGATAACAAAATTAATAATCTAGCCCAGTACAAAAAAATCAACTTATAACTAAATGTATAATAACTTAAGCTAACTACACTTGGTTTACAACAATATCCATTAATTGTAAGAAAGAAAGAAGAAAAACTAAAATAAAATAAAACTTAACACTAGAAAAAAAAAACCCAAAAATCAACACTATTGTTTTAAATACTTATTAACTACATTGACTTTTAAATTTTATTTAAATAGAATTCATTTAATTTTTTCTTAAATATGTCTAATCTACTTATTATTTTGATTTAATTTGGTAAATCATTATAACTTCTATATCCTAAATTGTATACTGCATCAAGCCCATTAAACCTGAGTTTTGATGACATTATTCTAATATTTGTAGCAGATCTTGTATTGTAACTGTGATATTCTCTATTAAATGTGAATGTTGTATTTGTATTGGTATTCTCCGTCAACATCATATGAATTTGAGTTGTTAATTTGTATTTTATATGAAGTAGTAATGGCAATATATTATGTGACTTGTGAATTGATTTAGTTGAAGTTCTTTGGTGATATCCAAAAAAAATTTTTATGGCTTTGTTTTGTATTTTCTGTATTGAACTCAAAACTTTAATGAAAGAGTTACCCCATATCTGTATTGGATATGTGATAGTACTATGGAACATGCTATAATAAAGTGATCTTTTCATATTTTGTGGTACTCTTTTGCTCATTAATTTGAAAAAACCTGCTATTCTTCTTGCTTTTTTTAATTGATCATTTATTTGTAAATTCCAATTTAAACTACTGTCAATTATTACTCCTAGATATTTGTAGGAATCCACTTTCTCCAATTTGTAATTGTTAAAACTAATATTGATATCTTGATTTCTTGTATTTTTAAAAATTCCTTTTTTTTTTTTTTGTTTTTACAGTTAATTTGTGTTCATTCATCCATCCACTAATAATTGACAAGTCTTCATTTATATCATTTTCCAAACATACTAATGACTTACTGCTATAAACTACTGCCAAGTCATCTGCGTACATAAAAGCTTTTCCATTTAAATTCACATTCAAGAAGTCACTTATATAGCATGAAAACAAAGTCGGACCAAGAGAACTACCCTGTATTACCCCAAACAATACTTTGTTCAAATCGATTTTTACCTTTTCACAATCAGTGAACTGCATCCTATTTGTTAGATAATTTTTAAACCATTTATACTCCTTTCCTTTGATCCCGCATTCAAAAAGTATTCTCAATAGTATAGTTCCGTCAACAGAATCAAAGACTTTTTGCAATTCGAAAAATACCACACTCACATTCTTTTTATCATCAATTCCTGTTTGTATTTCAGAAATTATGTCAAATAATGCTCCTTGTGTACTAGAATTCCTTTTAAAACCATATTGTTTACTACTATTTATTTTTTCTTTTTCTAAAGAACTAACAAGTTGCTCATTAACATAAGTTTCAATGATTTTACTAAATGTTGATGAAATGGATATAGGTCTAAAATTATTGATGTCATCGGTATAACCTGAGTTCTTATAAATAGGAATGACTCTGCTTATTTTCATTATGTCAGGCAGTTCGGCAGAATGAAGTGATAGATTTATGAAATTCTTAATGTTTTCAGCTAATTCCTCTTTACAGAACTTGATTAAATTAGGTGGAATTTCGTCTGCTCCTGATGAAGTAGAGTTTGATATTTTATTTATTAATTTCAAAGTACTACTTATATCTATTGATTTAAATTTGAATTGATTCTCGGTTCTAGATTTTGGAAAATAAACCCTATCAAAAACTTTTGCCATTTGCTCTCCAACATTACAGTAAAATAAATTAAAATTATTAATTTTTGTCACTTTATCTTCCATATTCATTGATATGCCAGAATAAAATTCATTTTTGTACGTATTTTGCCATTTAATTATTTGTTTTATATATTTCCAATTCTTTTTTATATCACCATCTGCTTTTTTAAACTGTTTATCATCATATTTTTCTCTTTTTATTCTTTTTAATGTTGTTAATTTATTTAGCCAAAACTTGTATTTTGATTTAATATGCTCAGAATTTTTATTTTGCACTAATTTCTTATACCAATAATTTTTCCTTTCTATTAAGTCAATACATTCCTTATCTATCCACGGTGCTGCATATCTACTACTTTTTTCAGTAATTTTTCTTTCAACGGTAGCTCTTTTCATTGCATTATTGTAGATTTCAGTTTGTCTGCTAAATTGCCTAAATTAATTTCATTGATCACAGCGCCATTCAACTCATTTTTGATTAAATTACAGTTTAAATTTTTTATCTCTGATTTTTTATCACCTGAGAATTTTAAGTGAATTTTTTTCTTTAATAGTCATTTCATTTATATCATACAAGTTAGTTTTAACATGGCTGTTTAATGGCAAATCATATGATACTTCAGTAGACATTTAAATTAATATCTTGTAAAACTCTTATGATTTTTAAATAATAGACCAAAATATTGTGTAAGTCTTTCATTGATAAAAAAATAGAGTCATTTACCTGTGATATTGATTTGTTAAATATATCCATTTTCAATTTCTTCTTTTTTACAGCAGTCATGAAATTATTTTTACCTCTTTGTCAGCAAATTCTACTATTATATTTTCTGGCTCACCTGAGAGGGCAGGCTATAATTGGCCTACAAGTTTACAACAGAAATGGTTCGCCGGCCGATATCGTTCGTCCATCAACCTCAACTGTCTTTCGTGCGCCAACATTTGAGTTTTTATCAGAAATATCAGCACTTTCATCACCGGTACCTTCATCACCAGGACTTCCATTACCAGTATCTCCACCACAAGTACTTCCATCACCAGTGTCTCCATTACCAGTGCTTCTATCACCAACATCTCCATTACCATTACTTCCATCACCAACATATCCATTACCATCTAGAAGACAACCTCCACTAAGAGTATTAAAAAGAAATCACAGTTCCGAGAAAGTGGAGTATCTGAAAAGGAAGGAAGCATTTAGAAGCGAAACGTTTAAAGCAATGGAAGCAAAAAAAGATGAGCGCTTCCAAAAATTGATGGAGATACAAAGAGAGAAGATGAGTATATTAAAGCAAATTTTAGAAAAACTGATAAAGACATTGTGGAATATACATACATATAAATTTTTATTTATTATATTTTAGGTGAACGCGGTTTAATCTTCATTTTTTAAGTGGATGGAAAAAGGCTTCTGAAAAGATATATTTATTTTATTTAAAAATATTTAATTCCTTTTTCTTTCCTTTCTTTTAACTATACTTTCCTTTTTCAAATGGTCAACGTACCGCAAGTACTAAAAGGTTCAAAACCTAAGTTTTGGCTATAATATAAAAAACAAAAAAAAAATTTATTTTTGTTATTATTTTTTTAGATATATTTAGTTTGCAAGAAAGATGAACTACATGAAAATGTTTTTGTTTTAAAATATTAATTATTTATTTAATTTGTTATAATTTTTAAAGATGAACTACATGAATTTTTTTTGTTTTAAAATATTTATTATTTATTTAATTTGTTATAATTTTTTCTAGATATATTTAGTTTGCAAGACAGATGAACTACATGCATTTTTTTTGTTTTAAAATATTTATTATTTCTTTTTTTATGTAAATATGTGCCTATATTTTTTTTATATTAACTTTTATTATATATTACTTTAATACTAATCTTTTATTTTGTATGCATATTTGAAATGATATTTTTTTTTTTTTTTTTTTTTTGCGTGGATTGGTGGGAATCTTCATAGACACAATGAGCCCCGTAGCTTCCATTGTGTGCCAGATTTTTACTGACTAAACCACACCCCTCCCATTAATACTAGTCCAACAGACTAACCATTAATTTATTGCTATTTTGATTTTCTTAAAGAAAAAGTTTACGAAATTCTATCGTATTAAATATAGTGGCTTAGTTCTTTTAAGCCTTCTGACATCATTTTGATTATCTAGCAATTGAGTGGCCTCAACGTTAACATGTCCCTCCAGACGAGCTATATGCTTTGTTGCATATCTTTTTATTTCATTTTCTATGCAAGGAATTTTTAGATCTCTGTGCAAATCACTGTTGCGAACATACCAGGGGGCATTTACCATGTTGCGCAAGACTTTATTTTGGAATTTTTGTATACAAAGTACATGTGTTTGTTTGGCACATCCCCATATTTGTATGCCGTACAACCATATCGGTTTGAGTATCTGATTATATAACAAAATCTTGTTATGTACAGGTAATTTAGAATTACGACCTAAGAGCCAGTACATTTCTCTATACTTATTTTCAAGCTCAAATTTTTTCTTTTTAACGTGCTCTTTCCATCTAAGTTTGACATCTAATGTCATTCCTAGGTATTTAGCATTGTTTTCTTGGGGTATATTGACCCCATTCAGATTTACCAATGGTGGGTGATTTTCTAATTTTTTATTTGTAAAATTTACATGTACTGATTTTAACTCATTGAGTTTAATTTTCCATTTCTTTGTCCAGAGGTATAGCTTATCGCTTGCTCTTTGCAATTTAATTGTAGCCTCGTCAATATTTGATCCTACTGACAATATTTGATCCTACAAAATTACGTTAAATCCATGTTTACTAGTGGATGAATATCCATTGCCTTCAGTAGATGAATTATTTGCGTCAATGGCAAGTGGTAATAAATTTTCAAAATTAGATCTGTCCAAGGCATATTTACAATTAGAAATTCATTAGGAAGATCGTCATTTACTTACACTAAATACTCATAAGGGTTTGTACCAGCCTAAGCGACTAATGTTTGGTGTAGCCAGTACACCAGCAAAATGGCAACGATATATGGAACAATTACTTCAGGATATTCCAGGTGTTACAGTTTTTCTGGATGATATTAAAATAACAGTGAAAGATTATACTACACACTTAGAACGTTTGGAAGAAGTGTTTCGTAGGTTACATAAATACAATATGCGAGTCAACTTAAATAAATGCGAATTTATGGCGGACGAAATACAATATTGCGGATATATTATCGATAAACACAGAATACGTAAAATGCCAGCTAAAATTGAAGCTACACAAAAAATTGAAAGGCCAACTACTTAAGACGAAGTACGGGCAATTATAGGATTAATTAATTCAAGTACCTTACTATACCTGATACAAAAATTAGTAAGGCAGAATGCAAAATTTATATGGAGTAGAGGATGCTGAAATTCATTTTTGAAAGTAAAAGAAACAATGCAATCAAATACTGTTTTATTACATTATGATCCAAAATTACCTCTGTTGTTGGCGGTGGATGCAATTCCATATGGCGTAGGAGCAGTTTTGAGTCATAAATTTCCAAATGGTTTAGATCGTCCGATACAATATGCATCTCAAACATTGAATGAAGTACATCAGCGTTATTCACAAGTCTAAAAACAAGCCCATGCCATTATCTTTGGGTTTAAAAATTTTATTCAATATCTCTATTGAAAAAAGTTCGTGTTAATTACAGATAACAAGGTCATATCTCAAATTTTTTCACCAAATGCTGGTTTACCTACTTTGACATTAACACGTATGCAACACTATACAATTTTTCTGAGTTCATTTAATTACGACATTCAACACAAACGATCAGAATACAATGCTAATGCAAATGCTATGTCCAGACTACCACAATCATTCAAAGAAAATTTTAAAAGGGAAAGTGATATTATCGAAATTAATTCAATTCAAACATTACCAGTTACAATAAGTAAACTGGCTATAGCAACAAGTAAAGAACCAGAGGTTAAAACTTTAATTCAAGCATTAAAATGTGCACGTAATTGTGATCCAAAAAATCGACTTGGAATACCACAAGAAGAATTCACATTACAAAGTGAGTGTTTGCTAAGAGGAATTAGAGTATACATAACATCTGAACTGCGTCAAAAAATTTTGGAGGAATTACACATGGGTCATTTTGGAATCACCAAAATTAAATCTTTTTTTTTTTTTTCTTTATTAATTCATATAATTCTGATTTAGCTTACAATGATACATTGATGTTTATACTTATAGACTATGAATAATTCACAATTTTTTTTTTTTTTTTATTTATATATAATTTATATAATTTCAGATTGATATGAAAAATTCGGTGACCTAAGCTTTCGCTGTCTGGTCTTATTGTTATGAATTTTACAGCATAATATCATACTTGTAAAATTCTAATGCTTATAAAAAATAATGTTAAGTTAATGAGTAAGAAAAAGAAAAATAAACAAAAAAAAATTTAAAAAATAAATAAAATACAGAGTGATCAAAGAAATGAATGCACATTCGATTTTAAGATACCCAATATTTACGATAGATTAAGTAATTCTTTAATTTTATTTTTGAAGATACAAATATTTTCAATATTTTTGATTTCATTTGGTAACTCGTTATAGATTTTAAGATAGTTATATACGCAATTATTTCTTTGCTTTTCAGTTTTAAAGAATGTTAAATAAAAATTAGTTTTGTTGCGTGTATTGTGATTGAGTATGTCAATATTCCTATTTAAAATGAAATTATGCTTTATTTTGTTATTTATTATCTTGAATGCAACCATGTATAGTTCTTGCTCACATATTTTATTGAAACTGATATATTTTCCAGAATAGAGCATATGAGTGGGGTGCAATGTAGGGTAATTATATATGATTTTAATAGCTTTTTTGATAAGAAGATCAATTTTGTTCAGATAGGTTTGTAGAGCTCTGTTCCAAATAGGATTAACGTATATTACATTTGAAATAATATATGACGAATAAATGATGTATAGTATATTAGAATTGAAAAATCTTTTCAATCGTTTTAATAAGAAAACAATTTTTTTTTTTTTTTTTTTTTGCGGGGATTGGTGGGAATCTTCATAGACACAATGAGCCCCGTAGCTTCCATTGTGTGCCAGATTTTTACTGACTAAGCCACACCCCTCCCATTAATACTAGTCCAACGGACTAACCATTAATTTATTGCTATTTTCATTTTCTTAAAGAAAAAGTTTAGGAAATTCTATCGTATTAAATCTAGTGGCTTAGTTCTTTTAAGCCTTCTGACATCATTTTGATTATCTAGCAGTTGAGAGCCCTCAACGTTAACATGTCCCTCCAGACGAGCTATATGCTTTGTTGCATATCTTCTTATTTCATTTTCTATGCAAGGAATTTTTAGATCTCTTTGCAAATCACTGTTGCGAACATACCAGGGGGCATTTACCATGTTGCGCAAGACTTTATTTTGGAATTTTTGTATACAAAGTACATGTGTTTGTTTGGCACATCCCCATATTTGTATGTCGTACAACCATATCTGTTTGAGTATCTGATTATATAACAAAATCTTGTTATGTATAGGTAATTTAGAATTACGACCTAAGAGCCAGTACATTTCTCTATACTTATTTTCAAGCTCAAATTTTTTCTTTTTAACGTGCTCTTTCCATCTAAGTTTAACATCTAATTTCATTCCTAGGTATTTAGCATTGTTTTCTTGGGGTATATTGACCCCATTCAGATTTACCAATGGTGGGTGATTTTCTAATTTTTTATTTGTAAAATTTACATGTACTGATTTTAACTCATTGAGTTTAATTTTCCATTTCTTTTTCCAGAGGTATAGCTTATCGCTTGCTCTTTGCAATTTAATTGTAGCCTCGTCAATATTTGATCCTACTGCCATCAACGCAGTATCGTCAGCGAATGTAGCTACAGTTATATTTTCCATTTCTGGTAAATCATTGGTGTAGAGCAAATACAGTATGGGACCCAGAATACTACCTTGACGCACACCCGTTTTAATATCTCTAATAGGAGAATACTCTTCGTCTTGTTTTATTCTGAATAGTCTGTTTTCTAGATATGATGAGAGTATATCTACGTATTGTTTAGGTAACATATTGTTTAGTTTATTTATTAAGCCTCGATGCCATACTTTATCAAAAGCTTGGGCTACATCTAGAAATATGGTAGAGCATACTTTCTTTTCCTCTAAAGCTTTTTCTATTATGTCTGTTATTCTATGAATTTGATCGATTGTCGAGTGCTTAGATTTAAAGCCAAATTGATAATTTGGAATCAGATTACTATTTTCTATGATCGGTCTCATTCGAATCAATAATAGTTTTTCAAATAATTTTGATACTATTGGTAGTAATGATATTGGTCTGTAGGATTTGACCTCATTTATGGGCTTACCTGGCTTTGGTATCATAATTATCTCTGCTATTTTCCACATATTCGGCACATACCTTATTCTTATAGCAGCGTTTATAATGCGTGTTAGCATTGTTATAGCTTTTTTCGGAAGTTCTTTCAGGACTTCCGATGTAATTAGATCAAAACCTGGAGCTTTTTTATCTCTGAGTTTTTTAATTTGTTCAACTATTTCACTCTCTGAAAATGGTGGTATAACATTTTCTTGCCAATTATTATTTTCTTCAGTGAGATCATCCGAATCTGTCTCGTCTGGACAAAAAATTTCTTCAAGATGATCTGCGAATTTTTCAGCTTTATTTTTATTATCTCTCGCCCATTCACCGCTTTTCATTCTGATTGACGGGATTTGAGAGATCGAGGTTTTTGTACTCTTTGTTGCTTTCTACAACGAGTAGTTATTTTCTCTTTTAGCTGATAAATTTTTTATATATTTTTCAAAATTTTCATTTTTAAGATCTTTAATTTTTCTTTTAAGATTCTGAGTTAACCTATTTAGCACAGTTTTGTCTGCCGGATCACACGATTGTTGCCATCTGCATCTAGCTCTTCTTTTTATTTTTATCATATTTAATATTTCTCTAGGGTAGTTGAATCCTACCGATTTATATTCACAATTTTTTGTATTATTCCATCCAGCATTTTGAATAATTTTAATAAAATTTTCTACTTCAGAATCTATATCACATTTGGATCTTAGTTCTGTTTTTATGTTTACTTTGTTTTCTATTTCTTGTTTAGAGCTAGCCCAGTCAGTTGTCTTGTTCGTTAGCAGAGGTTTCGACTGTTTCTTAATAACCTTTTCATATAGACTTAGTATGACTGCAGAGTGATCTGAGTCCAAATCATGGTTATCTTCTAGCTTAATATAATTGGGTGAAATTTTTTTTGTTATATACAAATCAAGCAGATCAGGAGTTTTATTTCTATCAGTTGGCCAATAGGTTGGCTTACCGGTAGATTGGTAAATGCAGCCTTTTTCTTTTATAGCTTTTCTTAGCTCTCTTCCTCTCGTAGAGGTTACTCTAGACCCCCAATCTATGTGCTTAGCGTTGTAGTCACCTTCCAAGGTTTTGTCTTTTGTTTTTCTTGTCTATGTTGCATTTTTTTGTAGCTTCTTCCTTTTTTGCAACTCTAGCCACCTGGCAACCACGATAACTCGCTGGGTGTGCCTCAAGGCAATTAGCACATTTAGGCTTAATATTTTTTTTTTCTTTACAAGAAATTGTTAAGTGGGGACCAGCACATTTAACACACTGAGCTAGACGCTGGCAAAACTTTTGTGTATGGCCAAATCTTTGGCATCTCTTACATTGAGGAATGGTAGTCGTTTTACGAATAGCCTCCATTTTAACCCTCATGTGCTGGATAAATTCAATTTTGAATATTTTGTTTATATCTTCGGAGTTTTCGAATGTTAGCATAAAGAGAGGAAGACGTACCGTAGATTCTTTGTTATTTTCCTTTTTCTTTATTATTTTATTTGTGACTTCTAGAATTTTGAAGCCTCTATCTTTCAATTCATTTTTTATATCTTCAGGTTGGCATGACGGATTAAAATACCTAACTATTACTTTAATAGGCCTGGTGCTCTTATTTTCATAAGTGTGCCATTCAATATTGGCTTCATTTATTGCCTTAGTCAATTCTCTATATTCTTTTTCTTCTTCAACATTAATTTTTAGTTGTTTATTGTTAAGCATATTAACTTTATATTTAATATTGCTTTCTTTTAATTTTTTGTTTATTTGAGAGTATTCCACTACATTACTAAGTATAACTGGAGGAGGTTTACCTTTTCTTTTACTTTTCGCAACTTCATTTATTTGCACATTTTTCTCTACTTTGTCCGCAACATTTTCTGGGCTTAAAGTAGGTGATTTTTCTGCTTTTCTTTTTTTACAGATTTTTTTTGTTTTAAAGATCCAGTCCGTTTCTCGAGCTAGTTCTTCATCATCTGTATGAAATTCTTCAGCAGTTTTTAGTACTACTCTTTTAGTAGACATGTTTTGTGAATTTTTTAGTTTCATATTTTCTTCTTTAATTATGCAGAGTTCATTTTTCAATTCCCTACATAAGATTTACAATTCTGTAACTCTGGCATTAAGTTGATTATTTTTTGCCTCAAGTGCCTTTTCGTTATTATTACCCCCGTCGGGTTTTCTATAGCTGTCTTTTTGGGACATGTTTTCGTAGATATTTTGAGACCCTGCTGGAGGTGTTCTCTGGACCTCAGATTTTCTTCTGAATGGGTCAATTAAAGCAGCTCTGCTTTCGTGGTTTTGCAATAAGTGGTCTCCCCCAGAATCCGTGAGACCTGCCTCGAAAGAGGGTGGATTTTCCAGATTTGAAATGATATAAATAAAAATGCAATTGAATTAATTAAATTAATGAAAATATATTTCTTTATAAAAAATATGAAATAAAAATAGTTTAAATTTTTAATATTATTTTTTTTATTTTATGAAAAGTTTTAAATTTTGGTTTTTTCCATCAATATTAAATTGTAACTTACAACTAAAACAATTTTTATAAAGATTGTTTTAAATACTACTACTACACTTTTAAATACTAGAAATTTTTATTTTGAATTTAAACAGAATGTTAACTTAATGAATGTAAACAATATTGCAGTTTCCCTCAAATGTTGAAGAATGGAAAACAATTGCTAAAGGCTTTTCCGACCGTTGGTAGTTTCCTTTATGCATAGGTGCGTTGGACGGGAAAAATATTTCGAGCATCTAAATCTGATGGAGCTTTGTATCATAATTATAAGGGATTTGACAGTATTGTCTTAATGGCTTTGGTAAACTCGGAATATAAATTTGTTTTTGTGGATATTGGAAAGAATGGTCGGATTAGTGACGATGGTGTCTACAGTAGAAGTTATTTAGCTCATATAATAAAACAAGCTGATAAGTATTTTCCTCCAGATGAAATTATTGGAAACCAACGACGCCTACCGTATTCCATAATTGGCGATGACGCTTTTCCGTTGGAAAAACACATTATGAAACCTTTTGCGTATAATAGTGCTGAAAAGGAAAAGAAAATATTCAATTTTCGTCTTAGTCATGCTAGACAAACTGTAGAACACTCATTTGGAATGATTTCCAACAGATTTCGTGCTTTGCAGACTAAGATTCACATAAAACCTGAAAAAGTGATTCATATTGTACAAGCTGTTTGTGTTCTTCATAATTTTCTGATAACAAATGGTGATGATTACGTTCCACCAATTACTAATGTAACACCAAGTGTGGTTGCACCTGTGGTGATCTTACAGTAACAAGGACGACGAATATTACAAACTGGCATTTTTACTACATTACAGTACAGTTAGTTAATAATATTTTAGAATATTGTATTTTATATATGTATATAGTTTTTAGTTGTTGATTGACTGTGAATCAAGAATAAAGAAATACAACAATTTGGCGACGAAGATAGTAATTAAAAAAAAAAAAAAAAAATCAATTAAATAAAATTTAAACTAAACTTTAAAAAATATAACTAAATTTTTCGTATAAATTAAATTAAATTAAATAAATAAAAGTGTTTTTAAACGAATTTACTTCAATGCCAACAACACAATTTTTTATAATACAATGGGTAAAATCACGGGGTTACAAGCTAGATTACACATTAAAGAAAATTCTAAAGCAGTATTTTTTAAGCCAAGACGTGTTCCTTTATCATTAATGGAATCAACAGCTTCAACAGCAAGAGTTAAATAAATTAGTGGAAGATGACATTCTAGAAAAAGTGGAAATAAGCGAATGGGCTACTCCAACTGTGGTAGTAAGTAAAAAGTAATAATCAGATTAGAATTTGCGGAGATTACAAAATTACGTTAAATCCATGTTTACTAGTGGATGAATATCCATTGCCTTCAGTAGATGAATTATTTGCGTCAATGGCAAGTGGTAATAAATTTTCAAAATTAGATCTGTCCAAGGCATATTTACAATTAGAAATTCATTAGGAAGATCGTCATTTACTTACACTAAATACTCATAAGGGTTTGTACCAGCCTAAGCGACTAATGTTTGGTGTAGCCAGTACACCAGCAAAATGGCAACGATATATGGAAAAATTACTTCAGGATATTCCAGGTGTTACAGTTTTTCTGGATGATATTAAAATAACAGCGAAAGATTATACTACACACTTAGAACGTTTGGAAGAAGTGTTTCGTAGGTTACATAAATACAATATGCGAGTCAACTTAAATAAATGCGAATTTATGGCGGACGAAATACAATATTGCGGATATATTATCGATAAACACGGAATACGTAAAATGCCAGCTAAAATTGAAGCTACACAAAAAATTGAAAGGCCAACTACTTAAGACGAAGTACGGGCAATTATAGGATTAATTAATTCAAGTACCTTACTATACCTGATACAAAAATTAGTAAGGCAGAATGAAAAATTTATATGGAGTAGAGAATGCTGAAATTCATTTTTGAAAGTAAAAGAAACAATGCAATCAAATACTGTTTTATTACATTATGATCCAAAATTACCTCTGTTGTTGGCGGTGGATGCAAGTCCATATGGCGTAGGAGCAGTTTTGAGTCATAAATTTCCAAATGGTTCAGATCGTCCGATACAATATGCATCTCAAACATTGAATGAACTACATCAGCGTTATTCACAAGTCTACAAACAAGCCCATGCCATTATCTTTGGGTTTAAAAATTTTATTCAATATCTCTATTGAAGAAAGTTCGTGTTAATTACAGATAACAAGGTCATATCTCAAATTTTTTCACCAAATGCTGGTTTACCTACTTTGACATTAATACGTATGCAACACTATACAATTTTTCTGAGTTCATTTAATTACGACATTCAACACAAACGATCAGAATACAATGCTAATGCAAATGTTATGTCCAGACTACCACAATCATTCAAAGAACATTTTATAAGGGAAAGTGATATTATCGAAATTAATTCAATTCAAACATTACCAGTTACAATAAGTAAACTGGCTATAGCAACAAGTAAAGAACCAGAGGTTAAAACTTTAATTCAAGCATTAAAATGTGCACGTAATTGTGATCCAAAAAATCGACTTGGAATACCACAAGAAGAATTCACATTACAAAGTGAGTGTTTGCTAAGAGGAATTAGAGTATACATAACATCTGAACTGCGTCAAAAAATTTTGGAGGAATTACACATGGGTCATTTTGGAATCACCAAAATTAAATCTATTTTTTTTTTTTTTCTTTATTAATTCATATAATTCTGATTTAGCTTACAATGATACATTGATGTTTATACTTATAGACTATGAATAATTCACAATTTTTTTTTTTTTTTTTTATTTATATATAATTTATATAATTTCAGATTGATATGAAAAATTCGGTGACCTAAGCTTTCGCTGTCTGGTCTTATTGTTATGAATTTTACAGCATAATATCATACTTGTAAAATTCTAATGCTTATAAAAAATAATGTTAAGTTAATGAGTAAGAAAAAGAAAAATTAAACAAAAAAAAATTTAAAAAATAAATAAAATACAGAGTGATCAAAGAAATGAATGATCAAAGAAATGAATGCACATTCGATTTTAAGATACCCAATATTTATGATAGATTAAGTAATTCTTTAATTTTATTTTTGAAGATACAAATATTTTCAATATTTTTGATTTCATTTGGTAACTCGTTATAGATTTTAAGATAGTTATATACGCAATTATTTCTTTGCTTTTCAGTTTTAAAGAATGTTAAATAAAAATTAGTTTTGTTGCGTGTATTGTGATTGAGTATGTCAATATTCCTATTTAAAATGAAATTATGCTTTATTTTGTTATTTATTATCTTGAATGCAACCATGTATAGTTCTTGCTCACATATTTTATTGAAACTGATATATTTTCCAGAATAGAGCATATGAGTGGGGTGCAATGTAGGGTAATTATATATGATTTTAATAGCTTTTTTGATAAGAAGATCAATTTTGTTCAGATAGGTTTGTAGAGCTCTGTTCCAAATAGGATTAACGTATATTACATTTGAAATAATATATGACGAATAAATGATGTATAGTATATTAGAATTGAAAAATCTTTTCAATCGTTTTAATAAGAAAACAAATTTTTTTTTTTTTTTTTTTTGCGTGGATTGGTGGGAATCTTCATAGACACAATGAGCGCCGTAGCTTCCATTGTGTGCCAGATTTTTACTGACTAAGCCACACCCTTCCCATTAATACTAGTCCAACGGACTAACCATTAATTTATTGCTATTTTCATTTTCTTAAAGAAAAAGTTTACGAAATTCTATCGTATTAAATCTAGTGGCTTAGTTCTTTTAAGCCTTCTGACATCATTTTGATTATCTAGCAGTTGAGTGACCTCAACGTTAGCATGTCCCTCCAGACGAGCTATATGCTTTGTTGCATATCTTTTTATTTCATTTTCTATGCAAGGAATTTTTAGATCTCTGTGCAAATCACTGTTGCGAACATACCAGGGGGCATTTACCATGTTGCGCAAGACTTTATTTTGGAATTTTTGTATACAAAGTACATGTGTTTGTTTGGCACATCCCCATATTTGTATGCCGTACAACCATATTGGTTTGAGTATCTGATTATATAACAAAATCTTGTTATGTATAGGTAATTTAGAATTACGACCTAAGAGCCAGTACATTTCTCTATACTTATTTTCAAGCTCAAATTTTTTCTTTTTAACGTGCTCTTTCCATCTAAGTTTGACATCTAATTTCATTCCTAGGTATTTAGCATTGTTTTCTTGGGGTATATTGACCCCATTCAGATTTACCAATGGTGGTTGATTTTCTAATTTTTTATTTGTAAAATTTACATGTACTGATTTTAACTCATTGAGTTTAATTTTCCATTTCTTTTTCCAGAGGTATAGCTTATCGCTTGCTCTTTGCAATTTAATTGTAGCCTCGTCAATATTTGATCCTACTGCCATCAACGCAGTATCGTCAGCGAATGTAGCTACAGTTATATTTTCCATTTCTGGTAAATCATTGGTGTAGAGCAAATACAGTATGGGACCCAGAATACTACTTTGAGGCACACCCGTTTTAATATCTCTAATAGTAGAATACTCTTCGTCTTGTTTTATTCTGAATAGTCTGTTTTCTAGATATGATGAGAGTATATCTACGTATTGTTTAGGTAACATATTGTTTAGTTTATTTATTAAGCCTCGATGCCATACTTTATCAAAAGCTTGGGCTACATCTAGAAATATGGTAGAGCATACGTTCTTTTCCTCTAAAGCTTTTTCTATTATGTCTGTTATTCTATGAATTTGATCGATTGTCGAGTGCTTAGATTTAAAGCCAAATTGATAATTTGGAATCAGATTACTATTTTCTATGATCGGTCTCATTCGAATCAATAATAGTTTTTCAAATAATTTTGATACTATTGGTAGTAATGATATTGGTCTGTAGGATTTGACCTCATTTATGGGCTTACCAGGCTTTGGTATCATAATTATCTCTGCTATTTTCCACATATTCGGCACATACCTTATTCTTATAGCAGCGTTTATAATGCGTGTTAGCATTGTTATAGCTTTTTTCGGAAGTTCTTTCAGGACTTCCGATGTAATTAGATCAAAACCTGGAGCTTTTTTATCTCTGAGTTTTTTAATTTGTTCAACTATTTCACTCTCTGAAAATGGTGATATAATATTTTCTTGCCAATTATTATTTTCTTCAGTGAGATCATCCGAATCTGTCTCGTCTGGACAAAAAATTTCTTCAAGATGATCTGCGAATTTTTCAGCTTTATTTTTATAATCTCTCGCTCATTCACCGCTTTTCATTCTGATTGCCGGGATTTGAGAGATCGAGGTTTTTGTACTCTTTGTTGCTTTCCACAACGAGTAGTTATTTTCTCTTTTAGCTTTAGATTGGATAAATTTTTTATATATTTTTCAAAATTTTCATTTTTAAGATCTTTAATTTTTCTTTTAAGATTCTGAGTTAACCTATTTAGCACAGTTTTGTCTGCCGGATCACGCGATTGTTGCCATCTGCGTCTAGCTCTTCTTTTTATTTTTATCATATTTAATATTTCTCTAGGGTAGTTGAATCCTACCGATTTATATTCACAATTTTTTGTATTATTCCATCCAGCATTTTGAATAATTTTAATAAAATTTTCTACTTCAGAATCTATATCACATTTGGATCTTAGTTTTGTTTTTATGTTAATTTTGTTTTCTATTTCTTGTTTAAAGCTAGACCAGTCAGTTGTCTTGTTCGTTAGCAGAGGTTTCGACTGTTTCTTAATAACCTTTTCATATAGACTTAGTATGACTGCAGAGTGATCTGAGTCCAAATCATGGTTATCTTCTAGCTTAATATAATTGGGTGAAATTTTTTTTGTTATATAAAAATCAAGCAGATCAGGAGTTTTATTTCTATCAGTTGGCCAATAGGTTGGCTTACCGGTAGATTGGTAAATGCAGCCTTTTTCTTTTATAGCTTTTCTTAGCTCTCTTCCTCTCGTAGAGGTTACTCTAGACCCCCAATCTATGTGCTTGGCGTTGTAGTCACCTCCCAGGATAAATCTTTCGCCAAGTAGTTTAAGAATTTCTTCAAACATGTTATTCTTTATGTTGTATTTGGGTGGACAGTATAATGCACCGACACAAAGGCTTTGTTTAACAGACATAATTCGTAGCACGATTAGTTGGAATTCATCTATTTCTAGACTAAGTTCCTCGTGGTGCTTAACATCTTTCTTTATTAAAATTGAGCTACCACCTCTGGGTGTATTACTCGGATGGTTTGCGCTGTAGCATGTATAGTCATTTATTTTAAGCGATGACTTATCTGTCATATGTGTTTCTGTCAAGAGACATACATCAATATTTTGTGTTCTCAATAGAATTTCCAAATTATTTTTTTTGTTCAGAATACCATTGGCATTCTACGTGACTATACGAAGTGCGTTCTTAACCATGCCTTGCGGATTTATTTTTTGGTGTATACATATATATTTCATTATGTTTGTTTTCTAATGTGCATAGTCTTGTTGAGATTTCATTCATTGTTTTTATCATATTTTGCATCATCTGCATAATGGTGTTTTCAGTCAACTTTTGTGTAGAAACTTTATTTTGTTCTTTCGGGTTTCTTTTTTGACTTAGGTTATTTTGAGTTACCTGTGAATATGATAAGCCTTCTACGACTTTTTTCGACGTAAAAGTTTTAGGTATCTCTGAAGTTTCAATGCAATTCTGTTTCTGTGCACTAGGTTGCCTAGGTTTTGTCTTTTGGTTTTTCTTGTCTATGTGGCATTTGTTTTGGGGCATTTTTTTGTAGCTTCTTCCTTTTTTGCAACTCTCTAGCCACCTGGCAACCACGATAACTCGCTGGGTGTGCCTCAAGGCAATTAGCACATTTAAGCTTAATATTTTTTTTTTCTTTACAAGAAATTGTTAAGTGGGGACCAGCACATTTAACACACTGAGCTAGATACTGGCAAAACTTTTGTGTATGGCCAAATCTTTGGCATCTCTTACATTGAGGAATGGTAGTCGTTTTACGAATAGCCTCCATTTTAACCCTCATGTGCTGGATAAATTCAATTTTGAATAGTTTTTTTATATCTTCGGAGTTTTCAAATGTTAGCATAAAGAGAGGAAGACGTACCGTAGATTCTTTGTTATTTTCCTTTTTCTTTATTATTTTATTTGTGACTTCTAGAATTTTGAAGCCTCTATCTTTCAATTCATTTTTTATATCTTCAGGTTGGCATGACGGATGTAAATACCTAACCATTACTTTGATAGGCCTGGTGCTCTTATTTTCATAAGTGTGCCATTCAATATTGGCTTCATTTATTGCCTTAGTCAACTCTCTATATTCTTTTTCTTCTTCAACATTAATTTTTAGTTGTTTATTGTTAAGCATATTAACTTTATATTTAATATTGCTTTCTTTTAATTTTTTGTTTATTTGAGGGTATTCCACTACATTACTAAGTATAACTGGAGGAGGTTTACCTTTTCTTTTACTTTTCGCAACTTCATTTATTTGCACATTTTTCTCTACTTTGTCCACAACATTTTCTGGGCTTAAAGTAGGTGATTTTTCTGCTTTTCTTTTTTTACAGATTCTTTTTGTTTTAAAGATCCACTCGGTTTCTCGAGCTAGTTCTTCATCATCTGTATGAAATTCTTCAGCAGTTTTTAGTACTACTCTTTTAGTAAACATGTTTTGTGAATTTTTTAGTTTCACATTTTCTTCTTTAATTATTCTTCTTTAATTATTCAGAGATTTTCTTCTGAATGGGTCAATTAAAGCATCTCTGCTTTCGTGGTTTTGCAATAAGTGGTCTCCCCCAGAATCCGTGAGACCTGCCTCGAAAGAGGGTGGATTTTCCAGAAGATCTGGATTACCACCTGGGGTATACAATCTTTGAGTTTTATTCATTGCATACTTTTTTTTTTGTTTTAATTCGGAGTTCCATCTCCTAGCCTAAGGATAATATTTCCCTTGTACAAGGCGGTACCTTTTATTCCTGCCGTCCCTCTGGGATCAGTCGCAGACCAGAAAGCCGCCCATTCTGGGTCAGTCGCTTCTGTATTTTTCTAGGATTTTAGTGGACTTTTACCATAAGCATGCCTTACTGCGGGTATTTCGTACCCCAACCCGCCGGGGAAACAAATGGTGTTATTTTTTTGACAGTGTAGTTAATATGCTCAACCCATCTTAATTTTTCATCTAGTATCAACCCAAGATATTTGTAACTTTTAACTACTTCAATATATGTATTATTGTACATGAATGTGGTATTGATAAATTTTTTATTGTCAAAAAGAAAGATTTTGGTTTCATCGACATTCATTAGTAGTCTATTATTTATTAGCCATTTGTCAATAACTTTTATGTCATCGGATATTGCAGAAGAAAGGTGGTTGTCACTACTCTCGGAATAATTTATGACAGCATCATCAGCATAAAGCTGAATAGATCCCAGCAGTGGAAGGCGTGCTAAATCGTCTATATAAATTTTAAATAAATCAGGTCCTAAAATGGAGCCTTGAGGAACACCTTTTTTATCTCCATCCAATCGCTCTTATTGCTCCCATTACGAACACATTGCATTCTGTTAGTTAAGTATGATTCAAAAAACATTTTTTGGCTACTATTAAAGTTAAGGCTGGAAAGCTTACTTAATAACACCTTAGGATCTACACAGTCAAAGGCCTTTCTTAGATCAATAAAAACACAACCAGTGTATTTTCCTTCATCCATACTTTTGGTGATGAAAACTGTTAGTGTTAGGCAAGCTGCCGTAGTATTTGAATACTGCTCGAAACCATATTGCTCTGGATGAAGAATATTATTACTTCTTAGGAAGCTAGTTAACCTATTTTTTGTTATAGTTTCAAATATTTTAAAGAATACTGGGAGTACAGAAATTGGTCTGTAATTATATGGATCAGTGCTATCACCTGATTTGTAGATTGGTATAACGAGAGCAATTTTCAAACAGTCTGGAAAATAACATGTCTCGAAAGATATGTTTATAAATTTAGATAAGATAGGAGCAAGTTTGTTTGAAAATTTGTTTACAAATTTCGTTTAAATTCCGTCATATCCCGTAGCAGCTGAGGATTTTAATGAGTCAATCGCCAGAATGATCTCATCTGAATTTGTGGAGAAAATTTGAGAAGGTGTTTCGCGGGAAATTTCTTAAACTATTCTGATTAATGTTATTTGAAGGAAGGTTTAGATTATCGGTAACTGTGGTGAAATATTCATTCATCAAATTTGAAATCTTTTGCGGTTCGTTAAAAGATTTATTATTGAAATTAATGGATTTTATTTGATTGTCTGTATTTGGAAAGTCTTTGTTAAAAATCATTTTTTTGTATACATTCCATAAATTCTGAAGATTCCTGGCTCTTTGGATAATAGATCAGAGCAGTATTTAGACTTAGCTTCGATGATTAGGTCAGATAGTGTAGTATCAAGAACGTGAAAGTAATATTGAAATTTAATTATATTTCTAATGAAGTGATCAATTACAGTTTTTGAAGTTAATCTAGTAGCGTATTCTGATGATATTTTCTTATAAATCAAATATGCATTACTCATTAGAATATTAGAGTAGTTTTGTACATGTTTATTATTTTTATCAAGCAAGTTTAGATTAAAGTCACCTAGTATAAATGAATGCTTGTATTTTGATGTAATTTCATCAAATTTATTGATAAAATTATCTAAATTTGTGTAATGAGATCTATAGAATGTAATAATATTTATATTGTACTTTATTAATTTAATTACTAATACATTTGAAAGAAAATATTCTTCTTCAAATATGAAATTACTGGTGATTGAATTTTTTATATAAATAGCTACGCCTCCATAAGAAGTTCTTCTGTTACAGAAGTAAGAAGTATAACCTGGTAAATTAAAATGTTTATTTTCTTCTTTGGTTAGCCAGATTTCTGAAAGAACTACTATATGGATATCACATTCATATGACTTAATTAAACCTTCTAATTCATATAATTTGTTTCGAAGACTTTGGGTATTTAAATAAATAATATTTATATTATTGTTATAATTTAATTTTATATTTTTCACCCACTCTGTAGAATACTCTACATTCATATTAGTTTGACAGTTTATTGTACTTATTTGTAAATTTACGGTAAATATTTTTGATTTTGATAACAAAAATTTTATAATAGGAGAATAGATAGTTAAATGATTTGATAATAGCATAGTAAATAAAAGCTTTTAGTTTAAGGGAATACGTGCGGTTTGCAATATTTATAATCGAGTTTTTAAATTTCAGTAAAATTAAAATTAAGATAATTAAAATTAATAATTTTATAGTAATTATTTAAATTAATAAACATATTTTGTATTGTAGCAAAAATGTTTGATTTTTTTGTTTTTATAATAGTTTTATGTTTAAGTGAATTTAATAATAAGTATATTGAAAATAATATATGTGATATATAAGAATAATATATATTATGAAGTGTTTTTGAAAATGTGCAATCGTTCATTAAATAAAAATATGTTTTTTCTGATCTATTAAAGTAATTTAAAAATAATACACACACAAATTTCTTGGTTACTTATGTTGGGTATACTCAATTGTGATGTGAAAATATGGTGTTTTTTTTCTTTTCCAAAATTTTGTTTTTTGTCTCTTCCGATTTAAAATATACAATACATTGCGATTGTTTATTGAAATTAAAGGATGTTACTGGTGTTATTTTCAAGATATCATTTTCGGTGATGTCAGACTGAATTTTCTCAGCTATTTCCAGAAAAGTATTCTTAACAGTTTTACTGTATGGTAAACCGGTGACAACAATATTATTTTTATTCTTTATTTGATTAGATTCGTCCATTTTTGCCTCCAATATATTAAATTTTTCTTCTAATTTCTCGTAATTGAGCAGCTGACTTTTCAAAATATTATTTTCTTCAATTAAATTTTGATATGAATTAATTATATCCTCCATTTGATTTGAAATAAATTGTCGAGATTTTTGAATTTCAACCACAACATTACCCAAAGCTTTTAAGTAGGCTGTGACTGGTTCCAATGAACAATTAGTTATTTCGAATGACGATAGTTGGTCTTGAGTTTGGAGAACTTGTAATTCAGTTTTTTTTCCCAATAATAATTTCTTCGGAATCCAGCCCCATTATTACTGATTCATTTGGTTATATAGAAAAAAAAAGTTAAAATGAAAAAGAAAATGGATGCGTATACAAAATGATAAATGATTTAAATAAAGAATTAGCCAGTATTTTATTAGCCTACAGACGTAGTATACATTCAGTAACAGGACGTTCACCAGCAACGGTGATGTTTGGTAGGCAAATAAAATCAAGATTAGATATTATGATACCAGAACACAAGCAAAAGTTAGCAAATGAATATAAAATTTTGAAAACGAAATTGACTATAAATGATCGAGTTGCAGTACGAGATTAGCTATCAAATGAAAAATGGCAGTTTGGTAAAATTATTGAAATATGTGGTACACTACATTATAAAATCGAATTAGATGACGGGAGAATTTGGAAAAGACATCAAGAACAAATACGTCGAGTTGGTGAGAAGTTAGAAAACGAATGAACTATTTGCAGAGAAAGAATTAGACCTAGCAGAAAAAATTTCTACTGTTGGGAAAAGCGTTGAGAATTCATCCGAAACAATAAGTGTTGAGGAAAACAAAGAAACCAGTAAGTCGCCAGCTCCTAAATCAAGTACTAATGCGGAAAATAATTTAACCCAAGTGATTCTAGAGGAAAAGTCGTTATCGTCATCAACTTACAACCTAAGACGGTCAGAACGAAAGCATAAAATACCTGATCGTTTAACCTACTAAGACGAGAAGACAATTGAAGAATATCTTACATGCGTGGGAGAACTGTGGACAACGAATATTACTAACTGGCATTTTTACTACATTATAATACAGTTAGTTAATAATATTTTAGAATATTGTATTTTATACATGTATATAGTTTTCAGTTGTTGATTGACTGTGAATCAAGAATAAAGAAATACAACTAAGCTGGTAGAAATCATACTAAGCTTTCAGGTGAAATACGAAAAAATTTCGCAGAATATTTTTCAAAAGAAGGAGCACTTCCATGGCAAGATTCATATATTTGAAAAAATAAATGTTTAATAAAAATTCAATTTTTCAAGTCCTATGTTAATAGTTTAATATATTTTTTGTTTAAATAAATGTTTTAAATTAAAATGATTTATTACTATTCTAGTAATACTCATCTTCGTTGTTTGGAAAGATATCTTTCATTGTCGTTTCTAAAACATTGGAAGAAAATCTGCTGTTCTCGCTACCGTGATCTATTATCTTCAAAATAATGTATCTGTGAATCATTCTCGGAAATTTTAGTCATATTATTTATTAACAATTCGGACTTTTTGAATCATTTTGAATAAAAACACTTTTTGGTGGCTTTATTAGTTGTATATTTAAAATATTTGGCTTCGTCTGTACTTCAAAATTTCGTATTGAGCTTTTCGAAGATTCGTCTGTTGATGAAGTAGACGAAGTTCTTTGTTTTTCATACGGCTTCTTGGAAAATTCACAAATTTCTTTGATTCTTTTTACACATATGGAGTCTGTTCTGATGATGATGATGGTACCGGTCGACATGTCCTTTGAACTGCATTTTGATATGGTACTGAAGAAGCAAATTTTGAGGGGCTTGACTTACTTCTTTCTTCTGGAATATTACAAGCCTTACTTACTTACAGTTTGCGTATTTCTGCAATTTCGCAAAATTTCCAAAATCTTATATTTGGCATCTATGAAAATTTCGTCTGAAAGTCGTAATAAATCTGCGGTTATCATTTGCCCAAGTAAAACTCTAGAATTTTTTTCATCTTGAGTCATACTTTTTAAAAACAATTCGGCGATTTCCATAAATCTTTCCGCTTTTTTCATTGTATCACTTTTTTTTACTTAGAGACTTAGAGAAATAAATTCAAAAATTTTGTTTGTACGCTTTTCTTTGAACTTCTCACTAAATTCTTTTCTTTATTATATTGTTGTTTTAGAGTTTTTATTTTTAATTTAATATCTTTTATAGAAGTGCCAGGTCTAATTTCCTGCAGTTGTTGACAAATTTGCCTATAACAAACTTTCTTTTTTTTTTATTTAAGTAATCTGTCGAACTTATATAATATAAAATTGGCCAAGCTTGAAATAATTCTAATGTTTGAAGTAATTCTAATGTTTGAAGTTTGTTCCAGATCATTTTGAAAATTTCACAATATTTACACTTTTTTTGTATTCATAAATTATTATTAAATTATATTTACTCTATTTTTGTATATATAAAATTTTACTTTATTTAATTGCACTTTATTTACTGTATTAACACTTAGGGAAATGGTTTTTCACTTAATATTTGTTTTCTAATAAAATATAAATTACAAAAAATAATATAGTTTGGACCAGGATAATAATAAAAATTGATTTATTTCTTTTCCAACCTTTTCAATTTACTTTAAATCTTTTATTACTTTACCTTTAAAATTTTAATAAATTAAAAACGTTGGCAAGGACATAAATAAAAAAAAATATTATTATTTCAATATCAATCAAGCAACATTATTTTGCATAATTTATAAATTTTTATTTTTTATTTTTCCGAACATTACATTAAATTGTCACCACATTCCACAATTTTCTTTGAAAAATTATGAAAAGATTTTGACACTGACAGTACACTATCAGAAAAACAAATCCAAATATCACGTCGAGTACAAAACACTGAAGAAGTCTGCAAGTAGTAGACGAAATACGCGTATCTGTATGATAAGCATATCAGTAAAATGGAAAATATTCGACTATTTTCACTGTTATACCAAAATTTTACTCTAACGCTGGAAAACAAGTTTTTATAAAATCCAAATGTCAAAAATCTACCAGAAATTTTAAATTTTTGTATATTTGCTTACACCTTACCGAAATCATCCTTCACCAACAAATTTTGGTAGATTTCTACCACTTTTCTACCCGTATAAACATGCATATACATACTTATTTTAATATTTTCTTTCTCAGTTGTCAGTCAGAGAATACAGAATAGAGTTACTGAATTCATTCGATAGTCGATAGTCGTCTTAACTTTTTTTATGTTTTATCTTGCTGTTGTATGTTTGTATCAACGAATTAGAATTAAATGGAAGTGACTATCCACCATACAAAAAACTGTCAAATGTTTTGAGTATATTCCTCTCTTTCTTTGTTATTTTTTATGTCAAAAAATAGAAATAGACGAATATATTCGTTCAATATATTTTCCCTCTTTTTAATGGAAATTATTTTGATAAATAAACAGGATAGTGCTCAGAAATTAATATGCCTCAATTTGTATGTATTTTGACTTAAATTTTTTTTTAAATATGATGAGTAAGAATATTTAACAATAATGGATAAATTAATCAAAATTTATTATTAATACATATATGAAAAAAATATAAGAAATACAGCGCTTTCTAGTTTTTTACTTTATAATATTTATTCTTTTTTTTTAGATTTTAAATTCTTTTCTATAAATTTTTTCAATAGATTGATTATAAAAATTTTTACATATTTGATATTTATTATGTAAAATTATATAAACTTATTATTGTCTATTGTCTATCCTATATTTATAAATATGTAAATAATCTTATATATTAATACCATAAAGGAAGTATAATATAGAGAAAATACGCGGAACAAATTTTGTGACGATTTTTTTTTGCTTAAAAAATTTTTAAAAATATCCCATACACAGTAGGACCTAGATAAACTCACTTTAAAATTTTGTAATACGTCATTTTGATGTCTTCGTTAAAGAATCTCATACAAAATATTGAACTAAAATTTTTTCTTTTATGCAGGTTCAACTGTATAAATTCAGTTTTGAGAGAGAGAATCTTTAAAATGATTTTAATTCTTGTTTTTTTTTTTTGTTTTTTCTTTTATATAACATACATATAGTGTAGCAGTGGCAATGAGGTAAAGGTAAGGTTGTGTATGTCGTATCAAATACACACTTGTTGGGTAGAGGTAGAGTATACCAATAATATAAAATGCATGGTGTCGGGACAAAATTTCAAAGACACAATTACACATTTAAAAAAATTAAATCCCAATTTAAGTTTTTATAAAAAATTTGAAATTATTTAGTTTTGTAATTAAGGTACTTTTTTTTCTTAAAAAAAAGTAAGAATACTAAGTGGTTATGCTGAAGTCCAAAGCGGAATATCCCCGAAAAAAGTTTCCGACCGGAATACGAAAAATATCAGTATTTCGACTCCAAAGTCTGTGCAGAAATCAATATTAAATGTTTCGGAAGATTTTTTTGTATTTCAAATAAAAAAGGCGTTGACAGTTTAAGTTTTTTCTTATTTATTTTGTAAAAAGTTATAAATTTTTTAATAATTACATAACGTAATATGTACATAAACTAAAAGTAAAACTTATACATTTTTAATTACATATGTAGGTATATACAAATTAAAATTTAATAGTAATTTTTTGTTACACATTACATTTTGTTGAAAACGATAAAAGATATTATTCGTTTGAAGCGCTTTTTTAATTTGTAATTTCGACGGACTTCAGCATAACCACCTAATTCTTATATAAAACAATTCTTATAAAAATATAAAACAAAATCATATTTTGAAAGGAATTATTAATTAACTACAGATTTTGACAATTTCTTCCACATTTTATAATGATTAATAAAAATTTAAACATTTAATTGTTTTAAATATGAAATTTTGTCTTTATGAAATTTTGTCCACATGTAATTTTGTCATGGAACCAAAATGTTACATTTTTAATGCAAACACAAACAACTTACTTTAAATTGGAAATTCATAAAGAAAGGAGAATTAAAAAATTTTAATATAGAAATAGAATATTCAAAAATAATTTTCACGTTCATTGTTAATATATTATGATAAGAAAATCTTAATAACCTACACTCTACCTCTACTATGCACTATACACTAAGAAATCAAGGAATACATGCATATATATGAATTACGATAGTGTGCAAAATCCTTACTTACTGCAGTGTGGCACAAAGCACATTGAAGTAATTGAAAACATAAATTAATAAATTATTTATTTTTTCTAATATTATAATATTGTTAATACTAGTAATATTATAATAAATTTAAGAAATTATTTTTGTTTATTTAATTTTTCATTTTCATTTTTATATTCAAGTTATTTATTTTATTTAAATTCAAAGTGTTTATTATTTTATTACACTTCAATTCTGCCTTTTCTCTTTGTTTAAAATATATTTTACAACATAGGTAGGTACATATTATTTGTACATTTGTGAAATTTTTGTTTTAAGAATTTTAATTTTACAGCCACAAATTCAATTCATACCTATATATTTTTTTTTTTATTTTTCAAAACATATCTAAGTTACCTATGATACCTATGAAATGCCCCTTCAACGCAATAGTACAAAAATAATTTTTCAATTTATTTTAAAATTTAAATTAATAAAAAATACAAATTCAGTCCAAAAACAAAATCAAAAAATTACAAATTACAAAAACAATTTACACATGGCATTGTTGCAGGCGTTCTTTTGTTTTGGCCAAACACAGAAAAATAAAAATTAAATCACTGTATGTGTACATGTATATAAACAAAACATATTAAATTTTTTCTATGGCTTCTTCCTTACTACCATATTTTTTTTTTTTACACACATATCACACGACACACATATATAAATTATAATGAAGGATTAAGGAATTGCAATATTGTTATCAAGATAATTGAATCCGTATGCGATATACAAAATCAAAAGAAAGATTATAATTTATAAGAGATATTATAATTTACGCTCTGGGGTATTTTGCCCTATGAAATATATTTTTTCTCTGGGGTTCTACGGTAAAGTAAAATTTAAGAAATATTAAAAAAATTTTTTTTGTTCCGCGTAGTTTCTCTATATTATACTTCCTTTATGTTAATACGCTTAAACGTCTGTTAAACTTTTCACAAAGCTTTTTTCAACTAGATTAGACAACTTTATTAGAACTATTACGAATTACGATAGTATAAAAAATTTTTTTTAAAGACATAAACCACAAAACGATAAAACCAAATAAAACCAAAAACAAATTAAAATTAAACTAAAAAAAATTCACCTATTGAGCAATAGCATTGACTATATCTGATTATGTGAATTAATTTAAAAAAAAAAACCAAGTAGCAAAGACAAAAACAGAATTATCAGAATATAATTATTATATCGATTTATACAAATAGCTTTGTTAAAATATTACGATATTACAGCAAAATGATCATTATAGATCGTAGTTAACTCATGAATGATCATTAACTTATGAAAAGAGACATCTATTAGAAAAACAAAGTTCGAAATATCGTAATTCAAAAAAAAAAAATCAAAATTTGACGTCACATCAGCAATATTTTCGATTTTAAAAAATGTTGTTATATTGTAAACATACGATTATTTTAAGTTTTGGTAATAAATATTTTGATGTCATTGTAGAATCGTTTGAGATTGAAAATATTATTAATGATGGTGAAAAATAACTTATAATTATTGTAAGTAAATTGATATAAAAAGAATATAATATTATAATACAAGACAAGACCAAAAATTTAATTGTAATTTGAGTTAAATATTTTTTTTTAGGAATCAACTACTGCAAGTGCGTCAGAACGAACTACCTCCTCAACTGCACCAACAACTTAAATAATAACTCATCATGTCGATCTAACAAAAAAAATAATACTAAATTAAAATTAGTTTAGCTAGAAAAAACAAAAATCTACAATGAAATTATTAAGCAGAGTTTTGTATTCGTAAAACGCAATGAATTACTGAAAGCCATGCTAGAACTAGAAAATAAAAAGTTAGAATTATAGCAAAAATTAGCTGAATATTTAATTTCAAAATTTTAAACTGTTTTAAACTAGGGTTGCCAGAAGGGAAAAGTTTAAAAAGAGAGTTTCTTCGGCAAAAAAGAGGACAAAAAGAGAAGGGTGTATATAAAATTAAAATATATATATATACAAAAAATATATACCAAATAATTAATATAATTTAATAAAAAAATACCCACATTTCGAAAGGGAAAAGGAACTATAAAGCTAACCTGCAGATTTATATGTAGGATCAACTGTTAAAATAAATTAATAAATAAGTCTTTATTTCATCAGTTGTTTTCTTCATAAAACCAGAACACATAACATTAAAAATATTTTATATAAATTAAAATTATGTTTTATATTAATATAATATACTTTATATTAAACATAATATAAATTTATTTCAGCAACAAATCACAATATTTCAATTTTACAAGGCTCTGTTTCATAATTTGTCGTTTGATTTGAGTTCATTACTTCTATTATAAATTTATTACCACATTTCATTGTAAAATTCTTTGCAGTTTGTATACATATTTATATATAATTGCATGTGACGACTAACACTGTCTATATTTAGACGTTTTCTCTCATAAAATCCTACATTTTTGCATTTGAAATATTAAATCCATTTCAGATTTAAAGGTTTTTTCTTAAATTCATGGGAGGAAATATTTTTTTAAATGAAGATTTTTGACATTTTTGTTCTTTTTCTTTATAAAAATAAGATAAATTCAGTTTAAGAGAAAAAGAAAGCAAAAAGAGACACGAAAGATCTGAACGAAGAAAGAGAGTGAACAAAACGGTCGTGTTGAAAAAAGAGTACATGTGCTCTTTAAAAGGCTCTGGTAACCCTATTTCAAACTATATTGTATTTTTACGATGACTATTAAGAGACTGAAAAGTTATATGAAATATTTTTTTGATTTTTAATTGTTTTAATAATTCTGAATTTATGTGATGTATTTAATTCTTAATATATAAAAATATATGGTTAAATAATGTGCTCATATTTTATAATATAATATTTCACTAAAAACAAAATTCTCTATTTCACAGTTATATGTTGCTTTGTATAGAGTACGATCTTTTGATAGTGTTAGTGTAGTATAAAATATTATGAAATGTTTGAATAAGTATTAAAATGTTAAACTATTTTTAAGATATTAAATAAAGTGAATTTTAGTTTTAAGTTTTTCAATTTAACTTATTTATTATGTAATAAAAAAATATGTATAACACATTGATTTTTTTTAAGAAAATAAAGAAAATAATCAAATAAAATAAATTGTTTCATTTATAATGCTAATGCTAGACCGGCGAATGTTACGCCGGGAATAGCTAGTATGTTATTAATTCATTTGTATCAAAACATTTTCTTTTTTCCACACCACTATTGAGGGTTTTTTTTTAAAGTGGTTTCCCCAAGAGGCTTTTCCACTTCATTTTACAATATGGACTATGTGCAATCATGTTTTTCACTTTTAAAGTTTCTTTTAGAAAATATAGATTAGCTCCCTTTGAAATGGATTAATTTTGTTAATTTATTTCTTACACTGTTTCTTTCATTGAGTAGTTTTAAGGAATAATGTATTCAAGTATTAAAATAAATTTCTGCAATACTTTTTATTAATAAACAAAAATGATTTTCTAAAGGTTTTTGGTCAAACATATGATTATTTAAATTTTGAAAAATTTTAGAACCTATAAAATTTATAAGAACTTTCGAAATTAAATTATATAACAATTTTGTTTTTTTAAAACTATTCGTTTGTCGAAATAATAATTCGCAAAATTTACATATATCAACTACATCTTTAGAAGTGTAAGTTAAGTAACCTTCTGTTTTATATGACCCTGTTTGGTCATATAATCATATTATGATATGATAAACCACTTTAAAAAAAACGGTCCTATTTCTTTACCTCCATAGTGGTGTGGAAAAAAGAAAATGTTTTGATACAAATATATTAACAACATATTATTTACATATTTATAAATATAGGATAGACAATAGACAATAATAAGTTTATATAATTTTATATAATAATTATCAAATATGTAAAAATTTTTATAATCAATCTATTGAAAAAACTTATAGAAAAGAATTTAAGATCTAAAAAAAAAGAACAAATATTATAAAATACAAAACTAGAAAGCGCTGTATTTCTCATATTTTTTTCATATATGTATTAATAATAAATTTTGATTAATTTATCCATTATTGTTAAATATTCTTACTCATCATATTTAAAAAAAAAAATAAAACAAAATATATACAAATTGAGGCATATTAAATTCTGAGCACTCTCCTGTTTATTTATCAAAATAATTTCCATTAAAAAGAGAGAAAATATATTGAACGAATATATTCGTCTATTTCTGTTTTTTGACATAAAAAATAACAAAGAAAGAGAGGAATATACTCAAAACATTTGACAGTTTTTTGTAAAGTTAGTCACTTCCATTTAATTCTAATTCGTTGCCCCTACATAATGCATGAACAGCAATTTTAGTCTGTGCTTTGTACCACCAAGAAATTCTCATACATCAAAATTCATTTAACATAGTGATTATTTGCACACCATAATTTTTTTTTTGTCCTGAAAATTTTGTATTAAAACAGAATTTCAAACACTGTTCATAAGTAATATGGAAAAGAAAAAAATAGCAATAAACCCCTCTTCCCTTTCTCGTATAAAAAAAACCCACATGAACAACAATTTTAGTCTGTGCTTTGTACCATCAAAAAATTATCATTGAACAAAATGCATACTTGTATAACGTAGTAATTATTTGTGCAAAAATATTTTATCAAAACAGAAGAAAGGTTTGTTGATATTTTTTCATTCCATATTAGTTATAATTTATGAACAGTGTTTGAAAAGTGTTCATAAGTAATATGGACAGAAAAATATATATAAACCCCTCTTCCGTTTCTCATTTAAAATAAATATCTATAAAAGACGAAATAATGAAATGCGCTGCGCGGCATAAAACTCATCTGATCCAACATGTCAATACCGAAGCTTCTAGCTTAATTGACAATCAAAACTTTGTGAAGCAACTAAAACGAACAAGACCACTTGAGTTAGGTTAAAACCTTTTATCTATTAAAACCTTATTGGATTTTGGTAGATCAAAGGTATCTTAGTTTCTTTGAGTTAAATGTAAATTAATGGTTCTATTAATGTAAATTAATGGATCTATAAGACTAGTTTTAATGTTGCAATAATGATAGGAGTTTTTAGTGGGTTAAAGTCCTACAGTCCTTCAAACTGCCTTCCCCGGTAATAGGTAGTCCCTGAAGCCTCTTTCGATGATTTACTACTATCTGGAACAAAAAAAAAAAATATATATATAAAATAAAGCCCCGCATGAACAACAATTCTAAACTGTGCTTTGTTCTTTGAATCACCAATTCTCAATTAATCGACACAACAAAAATAGAAAAAATCAATACGAACTACGGTGAACAAAGAATAGCATAAAACAAGATTTTTTTTCTCAGTAGATTTCTTATTTAGATAATATGTGTATAAAATTTCTTATATTTTTTGAAAAACAGATTTTACTTGAATATTAACCCATTTTCGGCCAGAAAAAAAACATATCTTGATCATTAATTAATCCATTGGTTTTAGGATATTTGATGCGCAAAAAATTCAAATCCGTTGTCAGATTGGAGCTAGCACGTTCCAGAACCTGGGAAAGAGCTGTTCGAAAAATCGAACACTGGCCGCTATTTGACATTTTTTTTTTGTTCATGAAAGTAGTATAGCTATAGCGGTTCTAGACCAGGAAGTGACGTCACATCATGTTTAGATAAGATAATATTAGATTAGATAAGATAAGATTAGAGATTAGATTAGAGATTAGATTAGATTAAAAAGTGACGTCACATCCGGTTTAGATAAGGAGTATGACTCATGAAAAAAATGGTTTTTTAAAATTTTAAATAATAGGCGCACAGAATATTGTTTTATTTTTTGAAGAACAATATTTTATTGTTTTTATTTTTGATTATTTGGCTTAAGAAAAAAACGTCTGATCTTCAATTTGTAAATTAACATGAAATCATAGTAAAACGAAAAATAATTTTTGATGTTTGTTGTTTCTGATAAGAGAATAAAATTATGAATTGAAAATTTTGTTTTAGTAAAATTGACCTTGATAGTAAAATAATTTTTTTATAGGAATTCACAAAATTTTTGGTTTTTATTGTTTTTTTTTTTTTTTTTTTTTATTAAACTTTATTTTACCCTTTGTGCAATCTTATAATTACTTAGCCTAGATAAAGTTTACAAAAAACAGCTTTTGTGATAACATTAACATGTAAAGTAATAGTTTGCTTTTTATGTTAATTTATGTTATATAATTATTCTTATTATTTAGTTTTAATTTACTTAAGTTCTTATATAAATCTGTTGGAAAAAACCTGGGATGTAAAAACCAATATATTCTCGTATTATTTAAGATAAAACTTAACCTAACTAATCCTACTAACCTAACTAAACCTAACTAAAACTACTTAAGCCTACTTAAAACGATAAAAAAAATATGTATTTGGTAGTACTTAGTGCTAATTATACGTGTTTTCCAACCACCAATAGTCTCTTTTTATAAATTTATCTTTGTTCGGTATAGACATGTCATATCTCAAATTTTCTCCAATAATGTTGCCCGGGTTATACTCTATAGTTTTACATGTAGCCCGTCTACTATAGTGATATAGTGTAGGGACATGATTTTGGTTCTGAATATAACCATTTTTATCCAAAAAGATAAAGTGCTCAGGGACTATAAAGCCTGTGAGCATTGTCTTTTTAATGTACTCCTCGTTGTGGTACAATATATGCGATATTAAACCATTTTCTGGAGTTTTTTGTGCTCTGTCATAATGTTTTCGAATCAATTTTATTATAAAATTGTCGATTCTAATTATGTTGGTTTTTATTGAAAAGTTAGGAATTGAGTTATTAACATTTTGCATAATTTCAGGCGGGGTGGAATCTTTAGAAAAATTGTTTTTTACATAACTTTAAATGGATTTCGCGGTTTTTTTAAATTTTAAATAATAGGAGCACAGTTTTTTTTTTTAAAGAATAATATTTTTATTGTTTTATTTTGTTAAGTTAAGAATTTGAGAAAAGAAGTCTTATCACAAATTTGTAAGAATTATATGAAGTTATAGTAAAACATAAAATTGACCTTGGAAATAAAATAAAATTTTTTATGATAAAAAATAAAAATAGGTCGTGTCTTCTATTTTAATAAAAAAATTGTAGTTCTTATTTTTGTAAGTTGATAATTTTGATTCACAAACAAAACATAAAAAAGAAAAATAAAATTGTTCTTCTGTAGAAGACTTGGTAAATACACTTTTCATCTTTGCTAATACTCAAATGAAATAGGTTAAGTATCAAATCTAGTCTGACATGTGAGCTGAAGAACTTAAAAAAAAATCTATAAAAGAGAGCGTAAAATAAAAAAGAAAAGACATTCTTAATTTGTTTGTCATAAATTACATTTAATTTAATAATGTTTTGGGTTGATACAATTAAGCATGGATACAAATATTGTATTTGTTCTGAAAAGTGGAAAACAATTAAAATTACAAATTATAAAATTTTCCATGATTTTCTGGAGATTTTTCTGACTCCAGCAGATGGTGAGAAAGTTTTTTTTTTAAAAATACGAAATGGAGAATCATTTTCTCCAAATAGTTTGATTATAGGTCCTTTTGATTGGCAGCATATGAAAATCGAAATTTATGGAGGGCATATTAGTATTAATGGTACAGTTAGAGCTATGTTTGATAAAAATTATAGACCCCGAAAATTACCAAATCATTTGGTTGTTGATTGTCCCTTTGCAGAAGAAGATGATTGGGAATATATTGATAAAAGTATTCGAGATGTATTATATGATGAAAATGATAAAAATATACAACAAAGATCTTCAAAAAGCAGTTTAGAATCAATGTCAACTGTTATATATAATACAAATGAAGAGGATAAGAGATCTTTATTAAGAGAAAAATTTGATGATGCTATAGAATCATTAGACTCCATAGAAGATAAAGAAGACAAATTAGAACGCAGAGAATTATTAAACAAATTTAAATTAGAACTTCAAAAGATTCGAAATGAGAACTTAGATTATATTGAATTTTCATCACATGGAGCTGAAAAAGGATACTATATCGGAACTCTTCTCTATGTATTTAAATTAATTCAAAAAATAAAAATGCTATATAAGAAAAAGTAATAAAACAGATGGTTGTGATGTAAGTTTTTTATTCTTCAATTTAAAAGCAAGCAGTTAACATCTAATCACATCAATATGAGAATATTTCAAATAATTATTTAATGTTTATTAAGTGTAAACATCTATACATCTCCTGTTCGTTTTCATTTAAACGAAGAAAAACATGGACATATTGATTTTGAGATCGTCACACCAGACAATGAAACAATTAAGGTTGGACTCTCTTTAGATTTTGTAAAATATGTTAAGAATCCTGAATCAGTAATAATAACAACAACAAGTTTACCCTTGGAAAATAATGTTACAGAGCGAAGTATTGTAGATAAAGCTGATTCAGTTCCTCAATATGTTACAGTAGAAGAAGCAATTGAAGATTTTAAGATGGATTTAATTGGAAAAGAATTTGATATTGGTGGTGTAATTAACAGCAAAGAAATATTTTATAGACATTTTATACTTGAAGAGGGTGAAATACAAATCAATGTAAGATCTTCATACGATAGCAATTTTAAAAAAAGAACAATTAAAATAGAATGTCTCGAATATCGAGATATCTTACAAGAAAGAATTTTAAGTGATCGAGGTGTTGAAAATATGACTATAGCAGATACTACATTCAAAAGTGAATATACTGTATTAAATTTAACTAAAATGAAACAAACATTGAAAAGTGAAGTTTTATATTAACATCAATATCATAATAATTTGAATGATTTATATGTACTTATATCTAATCAAAATATATAATATTAAATAAAATAAAAAACATTTTTTAGATTATAATAAATTTGTTTTATTTATCCAAGAATTGTGACTTGATGGGAAACCAAGCCATTTAATAAATACTTTGTTATCTTTAGTTTTAAAAATTTTTTCAACCAATTCATAGAAACCGCCTTGAATGGGTTTACCTTGATAATCTTCTTATAAGTATGTAACTGGGTTAGTAATTTGAATTTTTTTTATTTTAAATATTTCCGTTGTTCGGTGTGTATCCCTTTTCAAAAACATGTTTATTCTTGCTTATACGAACTGAATCTCCAATTTTAAATTTTGCAGGCGCAGCAATTTTAATATGATTATATACTGTTGATAACAGCTCATTAGCGTTTTTATTGTTTACATCAGATGGAGGCATTTTAATAGTATGATGTTTGGTGTTATTATATTGGTGAACTAATTTTCCAATAGTATCTATCCATTTATAATTCCCATTAAAAATGAATTTCCGCCACATTTTTTCTTTAAGTGTTCGTTTGAATCGCTCGACAATGCTTGCTTTTAACGAGGTGAATGTTGAGTAATGATTAATGTGGTATTTCACAATCAGATTTTTAAAAGTATTATTAAAGAATTCTGTTCCATCATCGGTTTGCAAATTTATTTTGGATACCTTTTAGATTCCATGAAGATAGATTTCATTGCCTGCGTTACATTTTCAGCAGTTTTATTTTTTATAGGAATAGCCCATGCATATTTTGAAAGGGTATCAATAACTGTTAGCATATATTTATAAGCTTTATTTTGTTTAGAATAAGCCCCCATTTCTACTAAATCAGCTTGCCAAAGATCATCTAAACCCTTGATAATAACTCTTCGTCTTTTAAAATTTCTGCGAGCTGGCTTATGCAGCTCCTCAACAACCTCTCTCTTAGACATTTCAAACAATAAAAATTAGAATATAATAGTTTTATGAATAATTTATTTATTTTCTTATTCTTTCATACAATTTCATAAGTTTTTCAATTCTTATCATAATATTTTCAGCTGAGATACATTCACATGTTTCGGGAACATCTTCAACAGTTTCTGCTGTATATGGACATATATTCCAATGATAACCATATTCCTTTGTTAATTCTAATGTTGAATCTTTAAACCTTTTTAGAAATTTAAAATGATGATTTAATTCTTCATAGTGGTCCTCTAAAAGAATATCACCATATATAATGAGAAAATTCTTTAAACTATAATCCGATATGATGTATATCCATGACAGCGGTGTAAATTGAACTGGTAATAGTTTTTTTAAATTCCTTTTTCTAAGGTTGTGTTTCTTTAGTCATTAGTTCTTTTCTCGAATCATCTGGTAACTGAACAATATCCATTCCAGAACTTTCTTACATAATTACCCCATCTTGCAATGTATCTATGGTTTGGAGTTTTTTTAATAAGAATATGTTTTTGCAATTCTTTAATTTGTTTCCTTTGATCATTTTTATCAGTAAGAGAACTTTGAATAACAGATAATTCATCACGCAACGCATTTACATGCTTAATAAGAAACTTTATTTAACCATTCACATATTCCTTTGTTTCCTCTTTAATATTCAATATATCACTCTTCAAATCTTTTGCTATTAGTAGTATAGATATGCGGATCCTGGACCAGTCAAATGACGTCACAATAATATTTGACAGATGTGATCGTTAGTTTGAATAAAGCGTTGGTTGAATGGTATAGTGTAATTGATTTTAGGTTAATGATTGTTATTTGAATAAAAGTAAGAGTTTGTGATTTGAGATTTGAGATTGGTGATTTTTTGTGTGGGTATAAGGGGCGGGGGAAGTAATTTTGGGGATGCGCAGCCGCCGAAGTTGTTGATCGGGAATGGTAGCAGGTTGCTTGTCGAAGTTGTTGGTAGCAGGTTGCTTGTCGAAATTGTTGGTAGCAGGTGGTGTCGAAGTTGTTGGTGGCAGGTAACTTGCCGATGTTATTGAAGTTGTTGTTAGAACCTTGTATCAGCGACCTTGGACAGTGTTATGAAATTGTTAAAGTATCCTATAGTAGAAATAAATGTGTTTGTGGTTTGATGATAAGAGAATAAAATTTAAAATTTAAAATTTTTGTTTTGCTGTTTTTCTTGTTTTAATGTTGGATAATTAGGGTTTGTAATGAATGTTCACGCAACATAATAGAAATTTTGAGTAGTACCCTACCAAATACATTATAAAAATAAAATATTTTAAAATTTAAAAAAAAACTTTATTTCTTTTTATTTAGACATTTTATTTTTTTTTCAGATTTAAAATTTATTAACAATTTCTTTTTAAATGATTTTCTAATGTTTTAATCAGTTTACATAGTAAATTAAAATGTCTAGATCTGCGATTTTATTAAAAAAACATTTTCAAAAGCACAATAGCCATTATGTTTAAATGCACATTTTTGATGTGTTTTATTTTGTTGGTTAACCAATATTTTCAAACTAGTAGAATCTTTTTCATCTAAATTATACACATTGTTATGCTTCAAGGTATGTTCAATCCCAATTTTTTTTTCCAAACCTTTCACATATATTTTGATTCGATTATTTATAAATATTTTTAAAAAATTGATCACATCACAAAAATGAGTTCTTCCGTCAGACCATCTGAAACCATGATGATTTTTAGTTAACCAATTATTGGTATATTTTGTTTTAGCATCTAGAATATGCCAACTATATGGTGGTTTTATTATAAAATGCTGAATTTCATCTTTTGATGTAAGAACAGCAATTTCTTTTAGAATGAATTTGTTGTTATTATCCCGAAATCCTTGTATATCGATTACTACTTACTCCATTTTTTAATTTCTTTTTTTTAAACCTCTGAATGGACTGGTCTTGATGATGTTGCACGCAAAAAAAAAAAAACGCATTGACATTGATCTTACATAATTTTATTAACTTCTCCAGTCAACGGACTAAATTCAACTAATCGATCATGCAACATTAGACAATAAGCTGTTGTATTTTCAGGAATTTTTACTGAAGTTTTCAATTCAATTCTTACATCAACAGGTCCAATTTTTAGATTCTCACTTTGATGACGAGTATCAATTACTAAAATCATAGCATCTCTTTTAAAATCATGCCATGTAAGTACCGAATCCCAAATTGTTTGATTGTAATAATTACTTCGAAAATTTGAGTATGCCTCATATGCAATGGCATAACGATTTCTTTCAAATAACAAATTCATATCTTCATATGGATAAGCTTCTGAGTTCAAATATACTTTCAAATCGGTGATATTACAATGATCGAATTGTGCGGGGTCTCTATCCAGCTTATATTGCCGATTTGTTTGTAAAGCAAATACAATAAAACGTCGTTTTTCAAGATGTGATGTCGTTTTTACATTCCAAATATGATGATTAGTATTTGATGGTAATGTAGGGTATTCATAAAGATCCCAATTTCTAAAGGCTAATTCAATCGACGTACCTTTATTCATATTTTGATATAAATTAAATTTTAAAGTATCATTTAAAGTTATATGTTGAACTCTCCATTGTACTTTTATAAGCTGAATTTTTACTTTTTCAATCTGATCACCACAAATCATAGAATTATCATCTGATCGAGAGCGGGTCAAAATCAGCTCATGTTTTGCATTCGGGATTATATTCATATAGTCTTCAGCGAATCCCAAAAGCATTCTTAATGGAATACAAAAATTAAAAAACAAGCCGTTCAGTTCAATGCGTACCCTAGGTGTCCAACTTGCATTCATTAATCTGATACTTTCGGTTTCATTTAGAGAAATGTAATTTTTTAAACAGGATGTTATTCCAACATTTCGGTTATGATCAATTTCCTTCCCATTCAACTCATACCGTATTTCATCGAAAAGAAATGCCATTGAATTGTTAGTCAATTTTGTTGTTGTTGTTGCCAGGCCATCTTTCGTAGAAAGTGATCCTTCAATATAAAGTAAACTCGTTGATGGTAAAATATTTAAATTCTGATTCTGGATTTGAATACGAATTATATCGCTTTTGTTGAACGAATTCAAAAATGGTGAATATGTATGCCAATGTGCATTTGTGATGCTTTCATCGAAAACTGGACTTTCAAATAAATTCATCTTAATGATTTTTTAATTTGTAATTTAATTTCAAAAACTGTAGATTTTTCAACGTTATAGCACCACTCTTATTATGCAATCTTTGATGACCTTGCTGCTTCAATGATCTATCAATAATGAGTTGAGGAGCTTCATTTATTGAATATTTATTGGAATTATTATAAACGATCATTATGTGACAGGTTTTAAATGCAGTCTGATTGCTATAGTTTCACCTCGAAAATTTATTAAATTGTCGTTCTGATCAACTAATCTGAGTGTTAGAGAACTTATTCGTTTGACGTTCACAGGTAAATAGATTACATTTTGAGGAACTTCAATTATTTTATAGCCTGGACTCACACCAATGGAGAATTCATGTAATGTATGAGCCTCTATTCCATTAATATAAGTTCGATACACGATATTACACTCTACCCGTATAATGTTAATTTTATTTATATCCACATATAAATCTGATTCATGCCAAACATTTGGTTTTAATTTTCTTTTGCTAAAACCCAGTATTCCTCCAATTGTATCCTCTCGTTCAAAATCAATCTGTTTATCAGAAAACACTTCACATTTTAGTGTGTTATTATTAGCTTTTATGTGAAGCTTCTCCTGTTCCCCTTTAGCATTAGTTTCCAATTTTCCTTTAAGAAATTCCTCAATGTCCTCTATTTCATAGGATCCAGTCGGAATAGTGATGCTATTATCATCAATAATAAATTTATTATTTTCCTCATCGATATTTGGTATTGAATTGTATGTTTGAAAATCAGCTAAACCACATACATAGTCTTTATGCGGTAATTCTATAGGTGGGAAATACTCAGCTGCTAAAATAGATGAGTTACCGCTTAATATAAGTGTTAGCGACATGACTTGCACTTTATGAATAAGATAATTTGGAAGTTGTAGATAATTTTATTATTGATACCATCCTAATATATCTCATACATAGAAATAATATCAAATTGCCGACGGCAAAACATTAAAATCAGAAAAATAATTTATTTAATTTTATCTGAGTAATGCAAAATAACCTTGAACTTCATTTTTGATCAGCTGATTTTAATGTAGATCAGTTTTTACTATAAATTAAAATTTAAATTAAAAAATCAGTTTTTATCTTTTTTATTTGTTATTCTTTATTCGCTTAAAATTTGTTTTTTTGTTTATAGAATTACAATTTGATAAGAAAGCTAAACATAAATGACCGCAATTGTATGTATTAAATTTTTGATATGTGTCATAATTATATGTGAGCTTATGTCCCAAGTATTTCACAACTTCAGCTGGTGGTTGTAAATTCCCAAAACTATCAAAATATAGTATATTATCTTCTTTTTTATAATATGCTACCCAATGAGTACCAGCTCGAATAGAATTATCTAAATTTATAATTCCACATTCATGTTTCCAAGGTTTGCTTTTAGGTAAATCATCATTCATGAAAACTCCACGAAAATGTTTTAGATATTTCTTTCCAAAATTGTTTAAATCAATGTTGGTTAGAGCTCTTTTGGGTAGCATATTTAAAAATGTTTTGGTTTCAAATATAATCCTAGTCCTTTCTTATATGGTTTTAAATATAGACCTTTTCCTCTTAAAGCAATAGCCTCCATTGTTTTATTATGTCGTTCACTTTCATTTAACTGCTTCTTAGCGCTTTTAGCATCATTGACAGCTTTAGCTATACCAGCAGCTCCTCCTGAGAGAGCTCCCACAGCTGACAGACCTGCCAAAATTGGAATTAAAGGTAAAATTCCACCAACTTTAGGCACTGGAAGAACTCTTGGTAATTTTATTTGTTTTCTCTTTTTAGTCACATTTCTTGCTGCTTTCAAAGCAATTTTGATTGTATTTTTTTTGCTTGTTGGTTTACTGCCCTTAACAGCTACCTTGGCTTCTTGAATAATATTTTTTAATAATTTCTGTTTCGTTTTTGATTTAGTTGAACAGCCCATTCCAAGTTTAACTTTAGCTTTCATTGCACCAGAAACTAGAAGTGCATTAGCTCTTTCACCTATGCTTGAATCTGCTGCTTTGACTCTTTGCCAAGCCTTTTCAGCTAATATTTTGTCTGCTTTATGACGTTCATTTGTATCGCGATTTTGTGAATATGCAATATCGTGCTCACGACAAGCCTCATCCGATTGATTTATACCTTTATCACCTCGATATAATCTTTTTTGAAGTTTAGTTCCAGGTCCACAGTAATTATATCCTGGTAAATGTGCTTCAAATGGTAATTTATTTATAAGAGTATTGATTACTCCTCCTCTTCTTTTAAACACCCTTTTACGTCTGATTAATTTTTTATTGTGATCAATCATATTTATGTCTTCAATTAACTATCGATATAAACTGACTGCCTATTACTTATATAAACTTGAATTTATATAGATTTTAATCAGTTGTCAAAATGAAGTTTGTTAAAGTAGATGACCCGATTAAAGTAAAAAATTTTGATCGAGGAAGCTTTAAAAAGAAAAGAAAACATGGTGCATTATTACCCGATAGTATCCGGGGATTGATTGTTGGACCGTCAAATTGTCGAAAAACTAATGTTATGCTAAGCATGCTCTTAGACTCTAAAGGTCTTAATTTCGAAAACATATACATTTACTCAAAGTCATTACATCAGCCGAAATATGAATATTTGAGAAAGGCAATAAATTCCGTTAAAGGTATGGGATACAATGAATTTCCAAATAATTCTGAAATAATTGCTCCATCAGAAGCTCAAAAAAATTCAATATTTATATTTGATGATGTTGCTTGCGAGAAACAAGATAGCATAAGAGCATATTTTTGTATGGGTCGCCATAATCATGTTGACAGCTTCTATTTATGTCAAAGTTATACTCGTATTCCTAAGCATTTGGTGCGAGACAATGCAAATTTCATAATTGCATTCAAACAAGATAATTTGAATTTAAAACATATTTACAATGATCATGTTAATTCTGATATGAACTTCGATCAATTTAAAAATTTATGTTCACATTGCTGGAAGAATAACTATGGATTTGTAGTGGTTGATAAGGATAGTTCTTTAGACAATGGACGTTATAGGAAAAATTTTGAAGAATTTCTTAAGTTATAAATAGATAATGGTTACATCATAACTATTTTAGTTTACTGTACTACATGGTAACATCAACAACACCAACCGATCCGATACCAGTTCAGTTAACAACACCAACCGATCCGATACCAGTTCAGTTAACAACACCAACCGATCCGATACCAGTTCAGTTAGCAACAACTAAAACTGATTGCAAAGCGTATGAGAAGCTAATGAAGGAAATGATTAAAGTTAAAAAAAGCCTTAAAAGGAAATATCATGCGTTAAAAACAGGTCGAATTTTACAAGAAGAAGCTTTAGAGAAAACTTATGAGCCCATCATAGACCCAATTAAAGAATTAACTAATGTTGTGAAATATCAGAAGTCTAACAATTTTAACTTGAAGCCGGAAATTGAACCGGATGTTGATAGTGATGAGATATTCTTAAACGATGAGTCATCATTCAATTTTAAAAAAACATCAACGCCTAAGTTGAAACCGGAAGTTAAACTGCAAGCTGATGAGAATAAAACATTCCTAAATGATGAGTCATCATTCAATTTTCAAACATCAACACCTAAGAGAACGACACCATTAAGAAATCTAAACACTGAAAATAATACACTGACACTATCAAAATCATATGCATACAACAAGTCAGAACCTGATAAAAGTTATGGACCTTATTTTGATTTACAAACAAATACAAGTAAACTAGGAGCATCTACTTTTCGAATTGATGAACAAAATCATAACATAATAATTGGTAATGATGTATTCAGAACAACTGATGGATTGCTCGAGCTTATATTTAAGAAGAAACCTGATGATTCAGTTTATACAGAGAGTGATATGAAATCATATCAGAAAGTTCTAGAAACCACAAATGTTCATAGAAAAAATTATGATCCTCTAGAACAAATTAAAGGAAATAAAGGTTATAAATATAAAAATATTATTAGAAAGCTTTATGAACATGAATATAATACCAGAAATAGAAATAAAAAGGGAGCAGGTCATTCAATAAACAATTTATCTAAAGGATCGACATCGTTAATGTCATACTCTGAGGCACCAAAACAATATGTCTATTGGGATGATCCGAATGAGTTAATTGATAGATTGAGAATTTTACATGCATCACAACATGCTGGGAATAATAATCATCAAAATGAAATCAATCCTATTCTTGAAGAGCTTAGAGAAGCTGATATAATCGAATAATTATATTAGCATGTCTACACTTCCAAAATGTCTATTGATAAGTTTGGACGCAATTCTCGCAATCAAACTTCAAATAAATTACTATTTAAAAATTATTCTGCTCTTGGTTTCAAATTAACTGAGGATGGAGATTATGATCTTCAATTTAAAAAATTAATTAATGTTAATCATCCGTTTAACACAATGGATTCCACAAATAAAAAATATGTTGATGATTCAATTGAAAATTTAAAACAATATGTTATGAAATTAATCAACGAATTAAAAGAAGATGTATTTTTAAAATTAAGAAATGAAATATCACGTGTTTATGGATCTAATGATAAAATGTATGCTAATTTGAAAACTAATATATTGAAAATTAAAGATGAAACTAAAAAATATATGGATGGAGAATTAGCATTTCTTATAAAACATATAAATGCATTACGAGATGAAGTAATTATGGTGGAAACTCCTCGTACTGATATTGTTCGGTTATCAGATGATTCGAAAAAAGAACTAATACAAACTCACGACCTTAGAAAAGGAAATTTTTAAAATAAAAGATATACTAGAATAGTTCAATTTAAACTGCTGACATGGATATACATCAAATCGGGTATTCTTTAAAGAATTTTCTCATTAAATATGAAGATATTCTTTTGGAGGAGCACTATGAAGAATTAAATCATCATTTCAAATTTCTAAAAAGGTTTAAAGATTCAACATTAGAATTAACAAAGGAATATGGCTATCATTGGAGTATATGTCCATATACAGCTGAAATTGTTGAGGATATTCCAGAAACATGTGAATGCATCTCAGCTGAAAATATTCTGATAAGAATTGTAAAGCTTATGAAATTGTATGAAAGAATAAGAAAATAAATTATTAATAAAACTATAACATGTGTATGTACTTAATTTTTACTTCTTGAAATGTCTAAGAGAGAGGTTGTTGAAGAGTTGCACAAGCCAGCTCGTAGAAATTTTAAAAGACGAAGAGTTATTATCAAAGGTTTTGATGATCTTTGGCAAGCTGATTTAGTAGAAATGGGTGCATATGCTAAACAAAATAAAGCTTATAAATATTTATTAACAGTTATTGATACCTTTTCAAAATATGCATGGGCTATTCCTATAAAAAATAAAACTGCTGAAAATGTAATGCAAGCAATGAATTCTATTTTCATCGCATCTAAAAGATATCCAAAAAATTTACAAACCGATGATGGAAAAGAATTCTTTAATAACACTTTCAAAAATTTGATTGTGAAATATCATATTAATCATTATTCAACATTCAGCTCATTATTGTTGAACGATTTATCATTAAGCCAGTATTGTTGAACGATTCAATCGAACACTAAAGGAAAAAATGTGGCGAGATTTCAGTTTTAATGGTGATTATAAATGGATAGATACTGTTGGAAAATTAGTTCACCAATACAATAACACTAAACATTGTACTATTAAGAAGCGGCCATCTGATGTAAATAGTAAAAACGCAAATGAGCTGTTGTCAACTGTATATAATCATATTAAAATTGCTGCATCAGCAAAATTTAAAGTTGGTGACTCAGTTCGTATAAGCAAGTACAAACATGTTTTTGAAAAGGGATACACACCAAATTGGACAACTGAAATATTTAAAATCAAGAAAATTCAGATTACTAACCCCATCACAAACTTATTAGAAGATTATCAAGGTCATCCCATTCAAGGTGGTTTCTATGAGCTAGAATTAATAACAGCTAAAAATAAAGATGTCTATCTAGTTGAAAAAATTGTAAAAACTAAAGATAATAGAGTTTTTGTTAAATGGCTTGGTTTCCCATCAAGTCACAATTCTTGGATAAATAAAACAAATTTATTAAAACCTTAAAAATGTTTTTTTTTCTTTTATTAATATTATATTTTGATTAGATATAAGTACATATGAATCATTCAAATTATTATGATATTGATGTTAATATAAAAATTCACTTTTTAATGTTTGTTTTATTTTAGGTAAATTTAATATAGTATATTCACTTTTGAATGTAGTATCTTCTATAGTCATTTCTTCAACTTCTCCATTACTTAAAATTCTTTCTTTTAAGATATCACGATATTCGATACATTGTATTCTAATTGTTCTTTTCTGAAAATTGCTATCGTATGAACATCTTACATGAATTTGTACTTCACCCTCTTCAAGTATAAAATGTCTATAAAAAATTTCTTTGCTGTTAATTACACCACCAATATCACTTTCTTTTCTAATTAAATCCATCTTAAAAGCTTCAATTGCTTCTTCTACTGTAACATATTGAGGAGCTGAATCAGCTTCATCTGAAATACTTCGCTCTGTAATATTTTTTTCTATTTGTAAACTTGTTGTTGTTGTTGTTGTTGCTGCTTCAGGATTTTTACTATATTTTATAAAATCTAATGAGAGTCCGACCTTAATTGTATCATTGTTTGGTCCGTTGATATCAAAATTAATATATCCATGTTTCTCTTCATTTAAATAAAAACGAGTAGGAGCTGATTTGTATATATTAAATTGTATTAGATACAAAATACTAATTAATATTATCTTCATTTTGTTTTGTTTTTGAGAGATACTTATTATGAATATCTTTGCAAACGTTGACTTCAAAGGTTTGGTTTATTATGAGACATTTTATTATGCTACCTGCTATTATATATTCGAAAATTGATTAGTTTAGTTCTCTTTAGGAATCATACTGAATTTTTATTATTAATTATAATTATAGTGATATTTTAGTTTCTCAATCACTTGATATACGTACAAAAGCGTTTCAAAATGATGTTCATGCATTTCCTTAGAAACATCTGTCATATTCAATTTCTCAGTTTGAATCATCACAAGCTCATTTTTTAATTTTCTTAATAATTGTACACGATCAGTTTTATTATTCTTATCATATTTATCAGCTAATTGAGAGAAGAATTTAATACCCTCATCAAGTCTATCTTTCAACAAAGATCTTTTCTCTATAATTTTATTATTCTCTGCAACTTTCTTGTTTATATTTAATTTTAATTAAGTAATTTTAAGATTCTAAAGCTGCATCAGCATTCACACTTCCCTCTTTTTCTGTTGGTAATATATCCATTATAAGTTTATTTATATTTTCCCAGTCATCCTCTTCAATAAAAGAACAATCTGTGGGAAAATGGTTTGGAATGTATCTGTTGTGACTCATATTTTCTGGAAATAAAATATCACCCTTTATAGCTATATCCCCACCATTTACTTCAATTTTTATGTGCTGCCAATCTAAAACATCTTTTTTAATGTGCGAAATATTTGTAATTGCTTCACCATTTCTTATCCTAAGTAGTAGAACCTTTTCACCACCTTCAGGAGTCAGAAACACCTCTAAACTATCATGAAATATTTTGTAGTTTATTATAGAAAATGATTTCCATTTTCTCGTACAAGTACAATATTTATATCCGTGTTGAATATTCTCCACCCAAAACATTATGTTAAATGTACAATACAAGTTATAAATTTGTAATGTATTTCTTTTTAACCTCATACAGACTTTTATAGACTTTTTTTAAAAAAAAAATCTTCTGCAGACGAATCAGACTAGAATCGATACTTAACCTATTTTGAGTATTACCAGAGATAGAAGCAGCTTAACCAATTTATCTACAGAAGAATTTATTTATTATATGATAAATTTATATTTTCTTAATTTTTATTATTCTTCCCAAACAATAATTATATGTTGACCGATAGATGGGGGGACGGATGGACGAATTTTAATTTTTACACTACAATTCCGCTTACGCATTATTTGTTCCATATAAAAACATTTCTAACTGATAAGAACTTTTAAAATTTTTTAAACCGCAAGTTTTCATTTTTCAATTTTTAAAATCGTACAATTTAGTAGGGTACTCTGCTCAAAATTTCTATTATGTTGCGTGAACATACATTCCAAACTCTAATTATCCAACATTAAAACAAGAAAAACAGCAAAACAAAAATTTTAAATTTTAAATTTTATTCTCTTATCATATAACCATGAACATTTATTTCTACTATAGGATACTTTAATAATTTCATAACACTGTCCAAGGTCGCTGATACAACAATTTCAATGACAACTTGGTACAACTTCGGCATCAATTCTATAATTTGGGTGGTGATTCGGTGGAAACATTTGCTAATGTAAATAGCATATTCATATCATTCAAATATGTATTCAATGTATACTAATAATAATAATGGGAATCTCCTGACGTCATAAAACAATCAAAACACCAAAACAATTTCAAAAATAGTTCTACTTTTATAATTACTGATAAGAACTTCAAAAATTGTAAACCGCAAGTTTTTAATTCTTACATTTCAAAATCTACAATTTTTTTTTACAGATATATGCTAACAACATATACTAATAACAAATATTCTCCTGACTTCATAAAACAATCAAAACAGCAAAACAAAATCACAAATTTTTAATTTTAAACTTTATCAGTAAATTTTTTTTTCGTCCATTCATATAAACCGCAAACAAATTTTTCAATTTTTATTTACTTATCAAATACATTTGTCTCCTACAACCATAGGATTGTAAAACTTTCGAGTAAAATAAAATATAAAGCTATGGAAGTACTACACCCCGAAACAACGAGACATCTACCAACAACTTCGACACCACCTGCTACCAACAACTTCGACAAGCAACCTGCTACCAACAACTTCGACACCACCTGCTACCAACAAGCAACCTGCTACCAACAACTTCGACAAGCAACCTGCTACCATTCCCGATCAACAACTTCGGCGGCTGCGCATCCCCAAAATTATCAATCTCAAATCACAAATCACAAACTCTTACTTTTATTCAAATAACAATCATTAACCTAAAATCAATTACACTATACCATTCAACCAACGCTTTATTCAAATTAACGGTTACGCTTTATTCAAATTAACGATCACATCTGTCAAATATTATTGTGACGTATTTGACTGGTCCAGGATCCGCATATCTATACTACCTATTATCTCATTAACCCCATAAACTCGTGATATTTCATTTCTCAATTGTAAAAATACATCTTCCTTTAATTCATTAGTTTTTTTCTCATCATAACTCTTTAAAAATTGAATTGAATCATCAATATTATTTTTATTTGCAGTGTCCATTGTGTTAAATGGATGATTAACATTTACTAGTTTTTTAAATTGAATATCATAATCTCCATCCTCAATTAATTTAAATCCAACAGCAGGAACTCCTTTATATTGTAATTTATGTGAGGATTGAGAGAGAGTACTACGTCCAAACTTATCAATAGACATTTTATGAGTGTATGTATTTTAATATAATTATTCGATTATATTTGCTTCTCTAAGCTCTTCAAGAATAGAATTGATTTCATTTTGATGATTATTATTCCCAGCAAGTTGTGATGCATGTAAAATTCTCAATCTATCAATTAACTCATTCGGAACATCCCAATAAACACATTGTTTTGGTTGTTCAGAGTATGACATTAACGATGTTGATGTTTTTGATAAATTGTTTGTTGAATGACCTGCTCCCTTTTTATTTCTATTTCTAGTATTATATCCATGTTCATAAAGCTTTCTAATAATATTTTTATATTTATAACCTTTATTTCCTTTGATTTGTTCTAGAGGGTCATAATTTTTTCTATGAACATTTGTTATTTCTAGAATTTTCTGATAGGTTTTCAGATCACTCTTTGTATAAACAGATTCATTAGGTTTCTTCTTAAATACAAGCTCACGTAATCCATCGGTTGTTTTGAAAACTTCATTACCAATTATCATGTTATGATTTTGATCATCAATGTGAAAAATAGAGGCTCCTAGTTTGCTTGTGTTTGCTAGCAAATCAAAATAAGGTCCATAACTTTTATCAAGTTCTGACTTATCATATCCATATACAAGAAAAGATTTTGATGGTATTCTCATGGGTGTTGGTGTTGATGACTCATCATTTAAGAATATTTCACTTTTACTAGTCTCCAGTTTAATTTTTGGTTTTAACATAGGTGTTGATGTTTTAAAATTGAAAGATGATTCATCCTTTGAAAATATTTCATCATTATCAACATCCGGCTTCAAGTTACAATTGTTAAACTTCTGGTATTTCACAACATTAGTTAATTTTTTGATTGGATTAATAATAGGCTCATATGATTTCTCTAAATTTTCTTCTTCTAAAATTCGCCCTGTTTTTAAGGCATGATATTTCCTTTTAAGACTTTTTTTAACTTTAATCATTTCCTTCATTAGCTTCTCATCCATTTTTTAATCAGTTTTATTTGTTGTTAACTGAACTGGTATCGGATCGGTTGGTATTGTTAACTGAACAGGTAATGAATCGGTTGGTGTTGTTGATGTTACCATGTAGTACAGTAAACTAAATAGTTATGATGTAACCATTATCTATTTATAGCTTAAGAAATTCTTCAAAATTTTTCCTATAACGTCAATTGTTTAAAGGACTATCCTTATCAACCACTACAAATCCATAATCATTCTTCCAACAATGTGAACATAAATTTTTGAATTGATCAAAATTCATATCAGAATTAACATGATCATTGTAAATATGCTTTAAATTCAAATCATCTTGTTTGAATGCAATTATGAAATTTGCGTTATCTCGTATCAAATGCTTAGGAATATGTGTGTAACTTTGACATAAATAAAAGCTGTCCACATGATTGTGACGTCCCATACAAAAATATGCTCTTATATTATCTTGTTTATCACAAGCAACATCATCAAATATAAATATTGAATTTATTTGAGCTTCTGATGGTGCAATTATTTCAGAATTATTTGGAAATTCATTGTATCCCATACCTTTAACTGAATTTATGGTTTTTCTCAAATATTCATATTTGGGTTGATGTAATGATTTCGAGTAAATGTATATATTTTGAAATTTAAAACATTTAGAGTCTAATAACATGCTTAGCATAACATTAGTTTTTCCACAATTTGATGGACCAACGATTAGTCCCCGAATGCTATTAGGTAATAATAACCCATGTTTTCTTTTCTTTTTAAAGCTTCCTCGATCAAAATTTTTTACTTTAATCGGCTCATCCACTTTTCTTTGTCAGCTGTGGGAGCTCTCTCAGGAGGTGCTGCTGGTATAGCTAAAGCTGTCAATGATGCTAAAAACGCTAAGAGGCAGTTAAATGAAAGTGAACGACATAATAAAACAATGGAGGCTATCACTTTAAGAGGAAAAGGTCTCTATTTAAAACCATATAAGAAAGGACTTGGGTTGTACTTGAAACCAAAAAACCTTTAAGTATGCTACCCAAAAGAGCTCTTACCAACATTGAATTAAACAACTTTGGTAAGAAATATCTAAAACATTTTCGTGGAGTTTTTATGAAAGATAATTTACCTAAAAACAAACCTTGGAAAGATGAATGTGTAATTATATATTTAGATAATTCTATTGTATCTGGTTCTCATTGGGTAGCATATTATAAAAATAAAGATGATATACTATATTTTGATAGTTTTGGAAATTTACAACCACCAGCTGAAGTTGTAAAATATTTGGGGAATAAACTCAAATATAATTATGACGCATATCAGAAATTTTAATACATACAATTGTGGTCATTTATGTTTAACTTTCTTATCAAATTTTAATTTTGTAAACAAAAAATTTAAATAAATAAACAATAAAGTATAATATTAAAAAGAAAATATGATTTATAATTTTTAAACTAAAATGAAGTACAAGGTCATTTGTACTGCTCAAATAAAATTTAAAAATATTTTTCTGTTTCAGTGTTTTACCGTCGGCGATTTGTAATAATTATGTAAGGTCTATAAAAAAAAAGTTGCAACTGTCAAATTATCTTATTAATAAAGCGCAAGTCATGTCGTTAACACTTACTTTAAGCGGTAATTCATCTATTTTAACAGCTGAGTATTTCCCCCCTATAGAGTTACAATATAAAGAATGTGTGTGTGGTCCAGTAGATTTTCAAACATACAATTCAATACCAAATATCGATGAAGAAAATAATAGATTTATTATTGATTTATTGATGATATCATCACTATTCCGACTGGATCCTATGAAATTGAGGGCATTGGGGAGTTTCTTAAAGAAAAGTTGGGAATTTCTAATATCTTGACGGAAAAGAAAAATCTTTGCATAGAAGCTAATAATAATACACTAAAATCTGAAATTTTTTCTGATAAAGCAATTGATTTTAAACTAAAGGATACAATTGGTAAAATATTAGGGTTTAGCCAAAGAAAATTAAACCCAAATGTTTGGCATGAATCAGATCTTTTCGTAGACATAAATAAAATTAATATTATACGTGTGGAGTGTAATATTGTATATGGAACATATATTAATGGAATAGAGGCGCATACATTACATGAATTCTCTATTGGTGTCAGTCCAGGCTATAAAATAATTGAAGTTCCTCAAAATGTAATCTATTTACCTGTGAACGTCATCTGAATAAGTTCACTAACACTCAGATTAGTTGATCAGAACGGCAATTTAATAAATTTTCGAGGTGAAACTATAACAATCAGATTGCATTTAAAACCTGTCACATAATGATAGTTTATAATAATTCCAATAAATATTCAATAAATGATGCTTCTCATGTCATTATTGATAGATCGCTGAAGAAACAAGGTCATCAAAGTTTGCGTAATAAACGTGGTATACCGTTGGAAAATCTACAATTTTTAAAATTAAATTACAAGTTAAAAAATTATTAAGATGAATTTATTTGATAGTCCTGTTTTTGATGAAAGCATCACAAATGCACATTGGCATACATATTCACCATTTTTGAATTCATTTAACAAAAGCGATATAATTCGTATTCAAATCCAGAATCAGAATTTAAATATATTACCATCAACGAGCTTACTTTACATTGAAGGAAGTGTTTCAAATCATGAAGATGTATCAACAACAAAAACAATATTGGCTAACAATGCAATGGCATTTCTTTTTGATGAAATACGCTATGAGTTGAATGGAAAGGAAATTGATCATAATCGAAATGTTGGTATAACATCATGTTTGAAAAATTATATTTCATTAAATGAAAATGAAAGTAAGGCATTACTTAATACAAGCTCTGGTCACCTACAACAGATATTCAAACAAAGGGTTTGTTTTTCAATTTTTGCATTCCATTGAAAAGACTTTTGGGATTCGCTGAAGATTATAAAAATATAATTCCAAATGCAAAACATGAGCTAATTTTAACACGCTCTCGATCAGATGTTAACTCTTTAATTTGTCATGATCAAACTGAAAAACCAAAAATTAATTTGCATAAAGTACAATGGAGAATACAACATATAACTTTGAATGATTCCTTAAAAATGAATGTATATCAAAATATTAATAATGGGGCTGTTATTAAATTAGCCTTTAGAAATTGGGATTATTATGAGTATCCGACACTACCTTCAAACACTGATCACCATATTTGGAATGTAAAAACAACATCACAGCTTGAAAAACCTCGTTTTATTATATTTGCTTTACAATCAAATCGTCAAAACAGTCTGATAAAAGATCCATCAAAATTTGATCATTGTAATGTTAAAGATTTAAAAGTATATTTAAATTCTGAGACTTATCCATATGAAAATATGAATTTGTTATTTAATAGAAATCGTTATGCTATTGCATATGAAGCATACTCAAGTTTTCGAAGTAATTATTACAATCATTCAATTTCGGATCCATTAATTTCATGGGATGATTTTAAAACAAATGTTACAATATTTATAATTGATACTCGTTATCAAAGTGAGAATCTAAAAATTGGACCAGTTCACGTCAGAATTGAAATGAAAACTTCAGAAAAAATTCCTGAAAATACAACAGCTTATTGTCTAATGCTACATGATCGCTTAATTGAATTTAGTCCGCTGACTGGGGAAGTCAATAAAATTATTTAATATAAAACAAATAAAATGGAATATTTCATAATTGATATTCAAGGATTTCGAAATAATAATAACAAATTCATTCTGAAAGAAATCGCAATATTGAACTCAAATGATGAAATTCAACATTTTATTATAAAACCACCTTATAGTTGGAATATCCTGAAATCAAAAACAAAGTATACAAATAGTTGGCTTACAAAAAATCATCATGGAATCAAATGGTCTGACGGTAAAACTAATTTTTCTGATGTATTAAATTTTTTAAAAATATTCATAAACAATAATGTGAATATATATGTTAAGGGAGAAGAAAAAAAAATTTGGATTGAAAATATTTTAAAGAAACACATAGTAACTGATTTAAATGAACAAGATTCTACAAGTTTAAAATTATTGATTCATCAGCATAAACACAAATTGATAAAACGATGCTCATTTAAACATATCGGGTTTTGTTCATTAGAAAATGTTTACATCTTAAAATCGTTAATGTAAACAATTTGATGATATATCAACTCTTTTAAATAATGGAATGAATATCAGATCAGTATCCAACTATAATTAGAACAAAAACTATATAAAATAGTTTAAAACTCGGTGATGGATAATAAAAATCAAAATTATAAGCCACCAGGTTTTGGAGAGCAAATAAAAAGAGCCATCAATAACATGGTGTATGAATTAAGGAAACCATCATCAGCATCATCATCATCATTAGCTGCAAAAAGGACCAGAAAAAATAATTTAAAAAAAAACAAATTAAATATGTTTTAATTTACAATTTATTATAACATTAAACATTTTAATAAAGTTGATTATTTTAAAAAAAACTAAATATATTTTGATTTACAATTTATTATACTATTAAACATTTTAATTAATAAAGTTTATTATATTTTAAAAAAAAGATAATTTATAATTAATTACATATGACTTAAACTATAATGACCCCATGGTAGGGTTTCAACTGAATTTTGAATTAAAAATCGTTTATCATCATTAGAGTTTAAAGCAACTTTTTTTTCACTAATACTATATACAATATGTTTATTAGATATTATCATATTTTGATAAATAGTTTTGTTTCTGTTTTCATTTAAGCTAGCTACATAATCATCAAAAACAATTTCTTTTTGTACAATAGATTTTTTAATTCCTTTAGCCTTCTTTATACAATCTTTTCCATCTACTCTAATTGAATACATTTTAGATCTTATACCTATAAATTCTGTAATGTTTTAACCATTCATTTCATCTTTCATTAATCCAATTACCTTTTTATTAACAAGAGGAATTCCCCATTTATTATTTATTGGATAATCACTAGTATCGAATCGTTCATAACAATCTCTCTTAATAATATCATACATATTTTCATTTAATATTTCTAGAATTAAACTATCGGTATCAGTATAAAGAAGTTTACAATTTTCCTTTAAATTTTTCTTCATATAATCATAAAAAAATGCATAAATTAAAGTTTTTGAAATATCGAATATAGCCATTCCAACATATATTGGTTTGTTGAAAAATATTTCACTTTTTTTTAGTTCAATTGGTTGCAATTTTCATTAAAAACTGTTGAAGACTTAAAATAAGGTGATGCAATTAGAGAATTTATACCATAACGACCATCCCAATTAGATTTAAGTTTAATATTTAAATGTTTCCGTAGGTTTTCTATGGTTTTACCAAATGTTTCATTATCCATTAATTTATATATATCTTTTTCAAAATTAGTGGTTGCCAAACTACGAAGCTTAGTATTGAGTTCAATATAGGACTTTAGAAACTCAAATTGTCCGAATTCTAAGACTTTATGAATTTTTATTATTTTTAATCCATGTTCTATAGCTTGTTTCAAAGTCCTATAATGACAAACATAGTTTGTTTTATTGTGTAATGTTGCAACAAGTTTGTTTTCGTTCGATAGTGTTATAAAATGCTCAGGGCAGAAAGGTAAATCTTTATGTTTATCATGAATCTCGGTTGGATATGCCAAATCTACTTCTAATATATAACCAGTTGCAGAATCATTTGAAATAGTTTTAATGAAATCATAATCAAAGTTTGTAATATCATTTACCAAATCAATTGTTTAATGGTAAATATTGACTCATTGCCCATCCATATTGATTATTGATGTCTAAATAAGATATACTCTTATGTTGAATATTTTCATTGTAATCAATCATATCTGTATTATTAGATTTACAATATTCTATGAAATTTGTGTTAATCCACCTCTTATTCCACGTTCAATAAATAAAATCATATCAATATCAGTTAATAATTCAAAATTTACTTTTGTATATTTTAATATTACATCCCAAGTATAACCTGGTAATGTGAAATAATGTGCAGGATCTAAATCATAAGAAATTTCGGAACTTTGTCTACATTTTTCAAAGATTTCTGTAAGTAATAACACATCTATTTTTAAATACAAGTCTGAATATTCTCCTAAATTTTTTATGTGAAATTCATGCCACACCCTTTTTGCATGTTGATAATCTTCATTAAATATTTCCGATTTATTTAATTTATTATAAAATTGATTCTTATCAGGTAACTTTGTTTCAAAAAATTTATTATTGTCTTCAAAATAATCATATGGGTAAACTCCTTTTCTTTTTAATAAATCTATTTGTAAATTACTTAAACTATTAAATTGTGATTTTAAAATAGGGACCTCTTTTAAACTTTTTGATAATATATCTAAGCTTACACCTAAAAATTTATATGAATCTATAAATCTAAACTTAATTGAACTATTTTGAATATGTTTAGTAAAAGATATATATTTACCCTTATTTATTGGAAGCAAATCAATCTTATCTTCTGCAAGCGAATTTAACTTTACTATAATAAAGTGGGAATCGTAACCGCTTAAATTATGAAAAATTACAGGAAAAGTAAATGAATTTTGATAGTTCATATTACATTTTTGATGTGTTGCTCCTCGATACTCTCCCATAAGATGACAGTGATCTTTACATTTTATATCTTTAGCATAAAAATTTTCCTCACATATAAAACATTTTTCAGCTTCGTTATAATTTTTAATTTGTTCTGGTGTTAACGGCTTCTTCCTCCATAAGCTTTTTATATCAGTTTCTACTAAAACTGATAATAATGTCAATTCATCTAAAAACCACTCGATACAACTTTCTCCTCTATGAGATGCATATTCAGTCATTTCAATGTAGGATGATTTTATATAATATCCAATGGCACATGGAATATGCTCTTGGTATTTATTTCCTTCATCAACTTTCTTTAACAAACATTCCATATCTGCATATACCATACAAGGATTCATTATTTTATTTTTAAAATTTTTAAATTTCATTATGTTGTTATCTTTTGTAGGTAATTGAATTGCACATTCATTCATATTTTCACAAATTTTCGTATGTTCAATCAATTTATTATTTGTGGTGAAATATTGCAAGCATCGATCGCAGAAAAACTTTTGATGTTCATATTTACTAACATCTTGTGACATAAGTCTCAATAAATTTTTTATTAAAACATAGTGATATTTGATTTCATCATCATCATTATCATTGTATGTGTTATAAAATTGTTTTTCTTTATAATATTTATCTTGTATCATTAATAGTTTTACATGTTTCTCCTTTTTTGATTTTTTTAAACGAATAACATTAACTTTAAATTTATTTTTTTTATCAATTCCAATCCAAATACATTAATTGAAATTAAATTTTGCTGCTCAAACTTTGATATATCATGAATTGAAACAGGAAAATTAATACCATCGAATTTTAAATGATTTGAATAATGTGGGTAGCTTCTTGTACGATCTGAATGATTTGTTTATGGATATAAATATGCCATTACCGACCAAGCAAAGCATGCATTATCATTATTTTTCACATTAATGCAAGCTTTTTTATTCTTAATTGACTTTGGTAAATCTATATATGATGATGCGGATAAAAATGGTGTATATTTATTTACATTTATGGTTAAATTTATTATTGATGACAAAGCCCATCCACTACCCTTTTCTTGAAATTCATCAAATTTAGAAATAATTTGATGTTTCAAAGTATCATACCAATCAGATGTAAGATCAGACAACATAACCAACACATTTTCAGTTGCAAGATATTTTAAATCATATTCAGCTTCAACTTTATCCGCTTTAATTTGTTTAGTTTCAAATAGATTAAGTTTTAATAAAATAAATTCTCCACAAAAAACCATATTTATTTTTAAACTAAATTGTTGTATTAGAATCTCTTTAATTTTTCTTCTACAACAGCTCTGCATTTTTCTAAAAATATTTTTGGATCTATATCATCAATATTAGTAATAACACCAGATTGAATCCGATTTTTAAACGCTGACTTTAAATTTTCCCATTTTAACTTTTCTTTATAAATTTTTGAGTCTTTCTCTTTTCTTAAAACTTTCGCTTTTAATTTATCTTTAAATGATATCAAATCAGCTATACAGGTGGATATAGCTAATTTAACACCATTTGGTGCTTTTGAATTTTCAAGTAAAAGATTTTCTACTTCGACTAAATCTTTTAAAACTTCAACTATATAACATTTTATTTGCTAAGATTTTCACTTTTTTGGTATATTTTAAATAATGGAATATTATATTTTAAAATTTGTTTTGCACGAACCGACATTGTGAAGCTGTTTTTATGAACTAAATTTTAATTTTTTTTTTTATTGCAATTATCGAAATTCAGTTTTTGAAGTTGAAAAGATAGTGTTAAAATTTTGTAAAACTACATCTGAAAAATAAATGCTGAAAAATAAATGCTGAAAAAAGAAGCTTGAAATAATAACAAAATTAATTTATTTTTATTCTTTATTCTTTTATTTAAAATTTCTTGTAAAAATAAATGCTGAAAAAAGAAGCTTGAAATAATAACAAAATTAATTTATTTTTATTCTTTATTTTTATTGATTTATGGCTAAGTGCTCTTGAGAATAAATATCCTCTTGAACAATAATTTTTACCCACATATAGGTAAATGTTGCTTTCTGTATTTAATAAATCTACTTCTTCTTGTGTAAGTATGTCCACCATACTTGGAGGTAGGAAAAAACTACTATTCCTAAATTCCAATAGTAGTCTCTTGCCATACCGTGTTTGGCAAAACCGTAATTTTTCTATTCCATAATACTTATTATGTATTATTTCTCCTACTGTTAGGAGCGTCTTCGGCTTGTATGTATTTAACCCACAAGCTGAGGCTACATGGTTAAATTTTGCTAAAATATTAGTGACGTTAGTCACAATGCTACCATCATGTCTTCTTTTAAGTGGCTGCTCTTCGTACCGCTTATGGGGTGGTTCTCCTTCATATCTCTGGTTTTGATGTTGTTGTTGTTTTTGTTGTTGATAATTTTTAGTTGAGGTTTGGTACCTCGGTATTGATGATGTTGAGGTTGATGGTGCAACCAATACAACATCATCAATGATTTCGATTATGTCCTCCATATTTTTGATGAGGATGTTCTTTATACGAAATTAAGAACTGAATTGAATAATAAGTACAGCTTGTTTAGCTCTTTTATACATTTTATTTATTTTTTTTATGCCTAATCGAAACATACAAAACTGTCAACATAGAGATTAAATATTTCATCATTATCAACATCCGACTTAATTTCCGTTTCAAGTGTACAGCGTAAATAATTTTTTTGGTTCAAACTAGACCTAAAATTATTTTACTATCAAATTCAATTTTACCAAATAAAAAATAATTTTTTATACTCTTATTAAAAACGACAAATGTTAAAAATGTAATATAAAAATTATTTAATGTTTTACTATGATTTAATGCCTTTTTACAAATTGAAGAATCCATTATTTCATCTTATTCACAAATTTAAGACAAGACTTTTTTTCTTACACCAACTAATTTTCTAAACCAAATAGTTTTCTCAATTCCCATAAAAAAAAAATTGATTTACTATGAACCTCAATGTTACTAAATTAAAAATTTTCAATTCATAAATTTATTCTCTTATCAGAAACAACAAACATCAAAAATTATTTTTCGTTTTATTCTGATTTCATCTTATTCATAAATTTAAGATAAGGCTTTTTTTCTTAAACCAACTAATTTTCTTAAACCAATTCCAATAAAAAAAAAAAAAAAAAAATTGATTTACTATGAACCCCAATGTTACTAAATTAAAAATTTTCAATTCATAATTTTATTCTCTTATCAGAAACAACAAACATCAAAAATTATTTTTCATTTTATTATGATTTCATCTTATTCATAAATTTAAGATAAGACTTTTTTTCTTACACCAACTAATTTTCTTAAACCAAATAGTTTTCTCAATTCCCATAAAAAAAAAAATTGAGTTACTATGAATTTCAATTTTACTAAATTAAAAATTTTCCATTCATAATTTTACATGTTATTCTCAAATTTAAAATAAGACTTTTGTTTCTTAAACCAACTAATTTTCTTAAACCAAATAATTTTCTCAATTCCAATTAAACAAAAAAAAAATTGAATTACTATCAAGGTCAATCTTACTAAAACAAAATTTTCAATTCATAATTTTATTCTCTTATCAGAAACAACAAACATCAAAAATTATTTTCGTTTTACTATGATTTCATGCTTTTTTACAAATTGAAGATAAGACTTTTTTTCTTAAACCAAATAATCAAAAATAAAAACAATAAAATATTGTTCTTCAAAAAATAAAACAATATTCTGTGCGCCTATTATTTAAAATTTTAAAAAACAATTTTTTTCATGAGTCATACTCCTTATCTAAACCGGATGTGACGTCACTTTTTAATCTAATCTCATCTCATCTCTAATCTAATCTCATCTCTAATCTAATCTCTAATCTAATCTCTAATCTAATCTCTAATCTAATCTCTAATCTTATCTTATCTAAACAGGATGTGACGTCACTTTCTGGTGTAGAACCGCTATAGCTATACTACTGAGAAAATTTAATATTCACATATGGTTTTATGATTATCTTTTTTGTTTTTGTTTTATTTGACTTACAAGTTTAAATATTGTTATATTTTTATTATCATTCCAATAATAAGCACCTTTTAGAGTGATAATCAAAATAATAATAAAATAATTTTTTTTGTTTTGTTTTTTTTTTTTTTTTGTTTCATTTGACTTTCATATTTAAATATACTCATATACACATTAATTATTATTCTTTTTTCAAGGACAGCTTTTTTTGAATATACAGCTTTTAATGCGACAATAAGTTATCCATTATTTGCTTTTTGAAGTCCGAAATACAATCAATGGGTTCGTTCAGTAGCATTAACCGGTTGATCTGGAATCCATTTTGGAACCATGTACCATGGATCTAGCAACTGAACGCAATTTACCACAAAAATTTACCGCAATACTAGCGCCATCATCGGAAAGTATAATAAGTACTTTTAAAAATAAATTGAATTTTAAAATTGACGCTTACAAAAAAGAAGCCATTTTGTTGTTTAGTTGATATTTGATAAAGTTTTAAAATTAAAAATTAAAAATCTAAAAATTATTTACATAATTGATCCAAATAAATTAAAAATTATTCTCGGAATTGCTAGTGATTTTCCACAGGCAAGTAATTTCGATAATTTGGAAAATGCAGTTAGTTTTTTAAATGAAAGTAGGTCAGCTACTTTGCATGCTGAAATGAAAGATGAAGCACCAACAAGAATTAATAATTATTATGAGAGTGTAATACGTAATTATTCACTGGATGATTTCCACTCTCCTTTTAGAATGTCAAGATCCATATTTGAGGTAATTAATTTGTATTAATTAATCGTATCCATACTTAGGCAAGGCTAATTTTTTTTAGGATATTTTAAAGGACGTTCACAGAAATATAACAAAGCATACAACTATACCAGCTGAAAAGCAATTGCTTTTCACAATATGGATGTTAGCTCATCAATGTAGTTTTGCGGATGCAGGTGATCGATTTAACGTATCTAAAGGGAATGGTCACTACATTTTCAAAGAAATGTTAAAGTGCCTTAAAAAATTGATGCCAACTCAAATTAAATGCACAAAATGGCCTTAAATGGCCTAACATCAACGATAGGCAAATTATTTCAAATGAAAGAAGAATTATATTTTTAACAATAAAATATTGATTTAAACTAATTTTGCAGGAATTTTCAAAAAAAATCAAAATTTCTGGTGTGGTTGGATGTATTGATGGTTGCCACATTCCTATCAAACAACCGTTTAATAATCCAATTGATTATTATAACCGCAAGAGCTTCCATTCAATTGTTCTGCAAGGTAAATTACATTATGATAAATAGATTTTTATTTCGAATTATTATTTTAAAAAATATTAATTTGATTGAATTTAATGTTCTCCCTTTGTTCATAATAACAATTAAATCTTGCTTTCAGGTACTTGCGACCATCGAGCAGTTTTTACTGACATATTTGTAGGTTTACCGGGAAGGAATCACGATGCAAGAGTTTTCAGAGATTCACCTATTTACAACATAATTAATGAGCCAACAAATGAAAATTTAGGTGAAAAGGAAATTATTTTGGGAGATTCGGCTTATCCATTAATGCCAAATTTAATGACACCATATCGTGACAATGGACATTTGAACGATAACCAAGTAAACTATAACTATCAACATAGTGCTGGCCGCGTAGTTATTGAAAGAGCTTATGGCATATTAAAAAGCAAATTTCGTCGCCTAAAATATCTTGACGTCCAAGATATGGAACTTGCAAATGATACAATTACTGTTTGTTGCATATTACATAACATAATTCGCAAAGAAAATTACGCCTATGATTTGGAGTATGATGCTGATGACATGGATATAGCTCCGGAAATCCCTTCGTTCATAGATGAAAATCAACGCTCAAAAGCTGAACAAATAAGAAATTTTATAATGCTAACTCTGTAAAAAAATAAACATTTTAAAAATAAATATTTGAAATTTAAAAAATTCGAAATTTTTTTATTACTTAAATTAATTTATAGGTACATATTTGTTCCTGTATCACGTTATACATTTTGTAATTGAAATTAAAAAAAAAGACAAAAAACTTTTATTAGTTATATTTTATAACTAAAATATTGTTAAAGAACATAAATTAATTGAATTCATTCATATTTTCCTTAAACTAAAAATTAAAATTTAAATATTATGAAAAAAAATAAAAATTAATGACTTCATTCACTTTTTTCTTAGATTAAAATAAAACATTTTTAAAATATTGTTAAGGAACAAAAATTAATTGAATTCATTCATATTTTCCTTAAACCAAAAATTAAAATTCAATAGAAACAAAAAACAAAATTTAAAAACATATATTAAAATAATAACACCTAATATTAGCAGTACACTTTATAATATCACATCTTACTTATTATTTCAGCTAATAGTCTATGTCTCTCCTCTTGCAAATCATTTGCTCGTTTATTTTCTTCGTATATTTTTGTTTGACCTTGTTTTAATTCTTTAATACTATCCAATTTTTGTTTCTCTATTTCCAAAATTTGTGTCCGAAATGTTGATAATTTTATTAAGGTATTTCTTGTTTTTTTTTGCCTGCTGCACTGAAGGACTACTTTCCTGTGTATTTATTTCTATGGAAGATTCAGTTGTTGTTGGCTCGTTTGTTGAAAATGAAGATATTGAAGGATAATTTCCATTTATAGTGGCTTCTTGCCCAAATATCTCTTCAAAAATTGTGTAGTATTTCCAACTCAAAGCACCTCTACCTGTTTTGCTGTTGTTATTTTTTATTCTCAAATATGTCTTTTTCATGTCTCGGAATTTCACAGATAAAATGTCTTCGTTAGTATGTATGTTTATCATAGCAAATGTGTTTTTTATTTTTCGCCATATTGTTTTACTTTTCATTTTTGGATTTCTAAATTCAGAAATTCTTTCTCTATAAGCTTCTAAAAGGAGTATTATTTTCATCCCAATCAATTCGTTCTTCTATACTAGTTTCTATGATTTCATCAAAATACAAATACGCTAAAAAAAATTATATTATGAAATAATATTTATTATCAGACATATAAATTTAATTTTTATAACAATTAATTTAAGTTTTACTTACATGAATCTTCCTCAGCAATTTCTATTTTCACAACTAACAACCAACTTCTTCACAATTAAAAAATTAAATGGCGATTTAAATTTGACTACTTTCATAAAATAATATAAACATTTCATTTTTCTTACGGTAGATGTCACAACAATCAACATAAAAATTGTTGTTGTTGTTTTTACATATAAAAAGTCAGATCCATGAAATGTATTAAGAAATTTTTCAGATCCATTTTCATTAACCACGATACATTAACCGGTACATTTACCACACCGTTTAGTAGACAGATCCATGGATCTGTGGATTTCAGATCCAGCGGTTAATTTCACTGAACGCTACCAATATTTTTTAGCTTCTTCGGTAGATTATTAAAGGCATTCAAGCAAATATATAAACAATTATTTTTTTGGTTATTAGTTTTAAATAGAGTAAAATAGAAGTTTGTTTTGTTTCGTGTATTGTGGCTGTGTATATCAATTCTTCGATTGAGTATGAAATTATGTTTGATTTTATTGTTTACTATTCTATCATGTTGATTATTCACCGAATTATAAATTATTTAATAATAAACTTTTTAAGACTCAATAGTGCCAAAAATAAAAAAAAAACAAAAAAACAATAATAATCAAATTAAAATCAATATCAAAATTGAAAAAATTATGCATTCATATTAATATTATAAGTTTTCACTTAATTTTAACAGCTTGTCATTTAATAAGAATTGGCATAATATTAATTTCCAAAATTTAAGTTTTAAAATCAAAACTTCAAAATCAATAGTGCTTAAATCTGAAACAATAACAAAAATAAAAACAACAATTTTTTTCAAAAAACACAGTTTTAATACTTTTAAAAAAAAAAAAAAAATCATTTTTCTAATAACTATTTAAAAATTGCATATCTTACACTAATTAAAATAACATAATAATAAAAAAAAAGCAACAATTCTATTTTATTTATAAAAATTATTATTAGTAAAATCAAAATTATGGTTAAGAATGATTCTCCATTTCTGATAATATTTAGAGAAAGATTATCCGCTAACTTGAACAACTATAAGCGAACTAAATTAGAAAGAGAAATTCAATAAGTGAAGTTAATCAATAACAAGTGAATTTCAAACTTAATTATTTTTTTCAATTTTGTACAGCGTTGCCAGATTGTTTTAATTTAACTTAAAACTTTATTTAATTCCATCATCACCATCAGTATTCTATCAGCATATTATTATTTACTTTTGTACATACATATTTTAATTTATAAAATATTTTAACTTTTTAAATTTCTTGTTTTTTGAATTGTAAATTGTAAAACTATGATTTTTGCTTTTGTATATTATTTTATTTTTTTCATATTTTAATTTGTATTTTAAGTTTTTAAATTTCTTGTTTTTTAATTGTAAATTGTAAAACTATTGTTTTTGCTTTTATATATTATTATTTTTATTTTGTTTTTTTTTTTCTCCATATTTCATTTTGTATTTTAAGTTTTAAATTTCTTGTTTTTTAAACATAAGTTGTAAAACTATTGTTTTGCTCTAGTATATTATTTGATGTATTTGTTTAGCTTTAATTGAAGAAATTATTAATAAAATACATATAAAGAGCCATCCCCTTCCTCACCAACAATAGCCCAAAGAATAATTCAAAATAGATAGATTAACTAACAAATTTTAATTGTTTACATACTAGTAGCAGGTGCATCAGTAGCGACTGCTGATAATATATGGTTAGGTGTTAAAAACTGCCATATACAGTAGTGTCTGCTTATGCAACTGCTACCAGTAATCATTATTTAAATCATAATTTTTTAATACTTGATGTTTGAATTGAACTTCTGTAACATCCGATGACTATCAACGAATTTCCAGGCCATAGAAACCCATCTTCGGTCCGAAAATCCAGCTATTTTGGCACTTAGTGAAACGCAAGTTACTTGCGATGCTTCTTTCTTTACCATTCCTAACTACACAATAGTGCCACTCTTCGTCCCCCATCGTGGTATCGCTTTATATATTAGGTCTAATATCGCTTTCAACACTCTTCAGAACCACTCAAGCTCCAATCCTTTATTCCAATATTTATGGATAAAGATCCATGTTGACAAGCGTACTATACATTTCTATTTTTTGTACAGATCACCTCAAACAAATGAGCAGGAAACTGTTGTAGCGTTGGACAACTTATCCAGTCAAATCAATATGATTTTGGAAATTCATCCTCTATCTGAGATCGTTCTGGCGGGTGACTTCAAGATACATAACAAGGATTGGCTCATTTACTCAAGTTACAATTCCCGCGAAGGTAAGCAAGTTGAACTTTTTTCTAAATTATTCAATCTTTCTCAACTTGTTAGAAGTCCAACTAGAATTCCTGATCGTAGTGGTCAATCGGATCATCTTTTGGATTTATTTCTGACTTCACATCCCGAAAAATATTCTGTTTCGGTTAACTCTCCCTTGGGGGGATCAGATCGTTGTCTCGTAAGTACGAGCTTCAAAAAAAGTACATCTACCAACCAAAAGCATGCTCCCAAAAAAATAGTTTGGCATTACGCCCAAGCTAACTGGGATGCTTTCAACAATTTTTTAATAACATTTGATTGGTCAATGTGCTTTCAATCTCGAGACGTTGACTTCGCCACTGATATTATCAGTAAAACAATATTACTTGGAATGAAAACTTTATTCCATATTATTACCAGAGTTCAAAAAAGAATTCCACCTCGTGGTTTAATAATATCTGTGTCGAAGCAATTAAGGACAAGGAAGAAGCTTTTAAAAAATTTAAACTGGATAGATCTGAACTCACAAGGAGGAGTTATAATGTTGCTAGAAATAAATGCAAACATGTCATCAACCAGCAAAAGTTGTTGCATAACAAGCGGTTGAGGCAAAAAATTCTACAACTTCCGAAAAATAGCAGAACCTTTTGGTCCTTTGCTAAAAATGTTATGCACAACTTTCAAGAATCCTCATTTCCGCCACTTATTGATGATGATGAAATCGTGATGGACCCAAACGATAAGCAAAAATTTTTGCATCAAATTCCTCACTTCCTCCAACATCTCTTGCACCACCAATAATACCTCAAGTAGATTTCTCAATTAGAAAAATTTACTTTAGAAGAAGAGCTATAGTGAAAATTTTGAGGAACCTAGATGTTAACAAGTCTGCCGGCCCGGATGGAATTCCTGTAATGGTACTTAAAAAAACTGCCTTCGCCATTTCGAAACCTCTACGCAACTTATTCCCCCTGTCCTTTTCAACTGGCCAATATCCCAGTCAATGAAAAGTTGCGCACGTTCATCCTATTTCCAAAAAAGGTGACAAAAGCGATCCCACAAACTATAGACCAATAGCTATTACTTCGATTCTTTCCAAAGTAATGGAAAGCTTAATCAATGAGAAACCTTCAAAATATCTTGAGAGCAAAGGCATAATATCTGACAGACAATATGGTTTTACCATATGGTTTTACCGCACCGATCTACCGGTGACATGATGACATACCTTTGTGAGAAACTCAATATCAGTCTACACAGTTCTGGAGAAGCTGACATTGTTGCATTAGATATTTCCAAAGCTTTCGATCGAGTATGGCACGTGGCTTTAATTGGTAAATGCCAAGCCATTGGTCTAGGTTCTGTATTTTCTAAATGGATTGAAGGCTTCCTTTCGAATCGCTCGATTCGTGTCTTAGTCGACAGTTTCAAGTCTGACAAAATTCACATAAGTGCCGGTGTTCCGCAAGGATCAGTCCTCTCCCCCACTCTCTTTTTGATTTTCATCAATGATCTACTTCAATCAACCTTCAATCCAATTCACAGCTTTGCAGATGACCGCACTCTGGCTTCCTTTGATTTCCTCCGCAGAATCAATGCTTCAAACGTCGAAGTTAGCAATAGAAGGCAAATCATGGTGAATATGATTAACCATGACTTGAACAAAATTGCTGACCGGGGCAAAAAAAACAGAGTTGAGTTCAACTCAACAAAAACTCAAAGCTGTCTGATCTCACGCAAACTTCTAAGATTTGAACCCAATCTCTCCTTCCAAGGTGTTACTTTGCAAAATTCGAATAGTCTAAACATCTTAGGTATGCATGTAAATCAAAAAGTTACTTGGAATGACCATATTTTTGATATTGCGAAAGGAGCTGCCAAATGTTTAGGCTATTTAAGTCGTTGTAAAGCTCTCTTCTCACCTTTGGAACTCCTTAATATCTATAAAGCATTTATACGACCCAAGATGGAATACAATTCTCACATTTGGGCTGGCGCTCCCATTTCAGCCTTAGGCTACCTTGACCGCGTTCAAAATCGCGCCATTCGTCTCATAGGCGCCCCAAATGTAACTTCATCCTTAACTTCTCTTGGACATCGTCGTACAGTAGGGGCACTTTCTCTGTTTTATAGATATCTTGTAGGTGTGAACACTTGCTCAGTAGAAATCAAATCAATACTTCCTTCTCTAAAACAGTTCCAACGCGCAACAAGAGGAGCGGCAAATGCTCACCCCTACACAGTGGAAATCCCAAGATGGCAAAAAATAGGTTATGGAAATTCATTTATTGTTCAAGCGTCGCGAATGTGGAATCACATCCATCCCGACGTGTTTCCACAATCAAATAATAACAGAACAACTTGTTATAATCTCCAGAGGTTCAAGTCAAACATTAACCGGTTTTTGCTCACACTACCTATTAATTTGTACCACACTTTCCTTCTTCCTCTTCCTTCTCTATCCCAGCCAAGCAGTAAGTAAGTATCAAAGGTCCTATCCTAGCGCGCGGCTGTTTATAAAAAAAAAACAATAAAAGGCTTAAAGGCCTTGATTACATACCTATAATTTACCTCTTAAAAATAAAAAAAAACACCGGTTTATTTTCTTTTAACTTTTTATTAAATAAAAAAATATATCAACATAAAGAAATAAATTCAAAATGTAGGTTTTCACCTATAACAGGAAATAAAAAATATATTATAATTTAAATATATATGTATTTAAAAGACTATATTATATTTTAAAATATATTTTAAAAAGAAAACAAATTTGTTCATGTTTAGATTAATAGAAAAAAATGTTAGTTATGTATAAAAGTTACAATGTTTAATTTTAAAAAGAAAAACAAATTTTTTCATGCTTAAATTAATAGAAAAAAATACTAGTTATGTAGAAAAGTTACAATGTTTAATTTTAAAAAGAAAAACAAATTTGTTCAGGCTTAGATTAATAGCAAAAAATATTAGTTATGTATAAAAGTTACAATGCTTAATTTTAAAAATAAAAACAAATTTGTTCATGCTTAGATTAGTAGAAAAAAATATTATTTATGTATAAAAGTTACAATGTTTAATTTTAAAAAGAAAAACAAATTCGCATGCTTAGATTAATAGAAAAAATATTAGTTATGTATATTACCATAAAAGCCTGAATTGTTGAGGCTGCACAAGTAGTTTTAGAATTTTTAGCAAATCCTTCAATTTTGTTACCTTTAAATGAAATATTTGCATCAATATAAATTTCGTCAATCAAAAGGTTAACATATTTTTCATGGTCTTGTAAATTTTTAAAACTTTCACACAAATATTTTAAATGTACCGATCCTGAACTTAAACTACCAATATTAAAACGTTTAAAGTAATTGGGGTGAGGAAGTAAGACAACTTTCGAATTTCTTAGATAAATGTATGCAGCAGAATAATTATAGTATAAGGTAGCTGAAAATACTAATAATTCGGAAGAATATTTGGGCATTTTACATAAGCACAACAACATTTGCTCACAGCAAAATTTGAATATTAAACCATGTTCATCCAGCATTTCAGAATCTTCATTTAAAATGCTTTCAATATTTTTTATGATGTTTTGAAGTCTTTCCGAATGGGATATTTCTATACTTAAATTATTAATGCCAGAAATTAAATTTTCTAATTTGCTAAAAGTATCACAACAATTTTCCGATCCTAATAAGAATAAAAAAATTCCAATTCGAATTTGCCCCTTGTTGCAAATTATACTCTTAACTATTAAACTTTTATCTAAACAAAAAGACGACACTATATCTAATTCAAAATCTACTAAAAGAAACTTATAAAAATATATTATATATTCATCAATAATTTTAAAATTCCAATCAAAAAGTTTATACTTATCTGCTTGTTTTTGAATATCCTCAATCGACGTTATCTTGTCGGAATCTAACCATTCTTGATTTAATACTTCCTGGGCTGCTAAGTTACTATTGCGGTTTCGCCTTATTTCAGGGTTTTCTCTAATCACAATTTCTTTCGTAGTGAGGTAAGTTGGGCCATCCGGGAAAATCATTGGAATTGCACCTTGCCTTAGTCTCCAACGTTTTAATGGAAGAAAGGTAAAAAAAAAAATTACACTTTTCTAAAAATTTGTCGAAAAAGTGTTTAATACATACGTTGGTATCCTTGGTGATTTTTATATCGGGTCTTCTAATTGCCCGAAGCCATTTAACTTTCATCTCACCATCTTTAGGAAATGTAAACTTTTTTACATACTCTGGAGAACTTCTTCCATTCTACACACATCCAGGAACACAACACAATGATGGCATTATTTCGTATTTCCTATAATTTATTTAATTTTTTTTAAAGAGTAAATTAAAACACCCAATTGGATTAAAGTTTTAAAAAAAACTTCTAATCCCTCCAAAAGTCTTATATGAACTGAAAAATGTCATATAAGAAATTTCTTTGTTTACATTTTCTTGTAACCTTTAAAGCGCTATTTTAACTAAAAAAAACTATAAAGTGTCACGCCTGTATATTTAGGACGCCTTGAATGAATAAAACAAACTTCAAAATAAGTCTTTTAAATAAGGCCTTGCGTGTATGTCAAACATGAAACTTGCAACTGGTGAGTGGGCTCCACTTAGACCTTTGACGAGACGCGATAGTCATTTTTTAACTCGTCAAAAATTGTAAATGATAGAGTATCTCGCCAAAGTATTTTGTATTTTTGTATTTTTCTACCAAAATATTGAATTAAATAAATAAATTGAATAGATAAAATAGTTAAACAAAGATTAATAAACACTTTTTCATTATTATTTTTTGCGTTATTATTGAAATTGTGTTTTTGTTTTGAAAAAAAACCATCTTTACTATTACTGTTTTACTACTGTTTATTGCTAAACTAAAAAATATTTAAAACATAAATATATTTATATTAATTTTTCATTTAAAAAATATTTTAAAACTAAACCCCACTATATACCAAAAATTTTGGTTGACAATAAAAAATGATCAGTACTACCAAAAAATAAAATGTTCTCGTAAATTAGCTTTTGGGTTTTGATGAAATAAAAAAGTCTTTTTTATTATATTATTATATATTAATCGTTATATTATTATATATTAATTGTTTTTATAAATTTTTAAGTTAAGTCTTAAATATTTAATGTAAGCTAGCTTTTGGTTTTGATGAAATAAAGTCTTTTTTATTATATTATTATATTATTATTATATTATAAATGAATTTGAAAAAAAAAACTTGGAATCACTCCAAAATTCTTATATGAACTGAAAAATTTCTTATAAGAAATCTCTTTTTATTTAGAAGGCCTTGGTTACCTTGGTTTACAAGGCCTCCTTTAATAGACAGACAAGCTGCACCATTCAATTCAAGATGGCGTTATAAAGGCCACAAAAAAATGTAAACAAAAAAATCAATGAAAAAAGCAGATTATACAATTAAAAAACAAAAATTCAAGTTAATGGATTTAAAAAGTTTTCAATAACGTGATGATCAATTCTTTTCAAAAGAAGACATGATTTGTTTCCTTTAAGAAATTTGATTTCAACTCTTTCGCAACGAAGATAGTCTGGTAATTTATTGAATAAACGAGGTGCGAAATGACAAAAGTGTGATTTATAAATCATAGGAATAAAAGCTAGATTTCTGGTGTTGGCACGTAAATTGTATGTTCCATATAAACTTGTAGTATTATACCCGGAATCGTTAAAAAATGTTTTAAGAACTTTGTAAAAATATAATTGTCTTAGAGGAAGTAATCCTAGATTTCTGAATAAAATAAAAGTTGGAGTCCTACGATTAATTTTATAAATAATTCGTATAGCATGTTTTTGTTTGATCAGCAAAGGTTCAATTTTGTTGAAATATGTACCACCACAACAACAAATACCATAATTCACTTTAGACTTTAATAAACCATTATAAACCAATTTTAAAATCGTATGATTGCATAAAGGATTTTCTGAGATGATAAAGCTACACTACTATTTAAATAATTAGTTAAATACGAGGTATGTTCTTTCCAAATTAGCCTAACATCCAAAGTAATACCTAGATATTTAAAACAATCAACAAGCTCAATTTTGAGACAATTTTCTCTACAGCTTCTTTATCATCAACACCCACCATGTTCACAAAATTTTACAAGATTTAGTTTAAGACGTGAAGGAGAATGATATATAAAAGTCAAATCATTCGAAATCGTTCCCGTGAGCATAAATTTAGTTTTTGCACTAATTACCAATATTTAAAATAATTCGTAAATAAAACTAAATGTGGCCTCGGTAGCCGAGTGGTAAAGCACTCGAGTGTAGTAATGTAACGACCGAAGGAGCACGGGTTCAAACCCCGTGAGAACCGAAAAATTTTTCAAAAGGTGAAAATTATTGGAAAATATAATTTTCTATACAACCACATCGGTTCAAATATAATTTAATAATTAATAAAGATATAATATAATTAATAAAAAAAAAAAATATGAATATATAATATACAAAATATATACCAAATAATATAGTTTAATAAAAAAAAAAAGGCCCACATTTCGAAAGGGAAAAGGACCTATAAAGTTAGTCTACAGATTTATCTGTAGGATCAACTGTTAAAATAAATAAATAAAACTAAATAAAATATTATATTTGTATTGTATTTGCTATTTCTAAACAATTTATTTATTTTATTATCAAATGCTTACTCTAAAATGTGGTTTAATAATTATTGTTAAATTATTGTTACTCATATTATATGTATACATATCTTATTATACATTCTAAATTGAATTTTATCATCCTATTTAGGATGCCTTGATTACATACCTATAATTTACTTCTTAAAAATAAAAAAAACGCCGGATTATTTTCTTTTAACTTTATTAAATCAAAAAATACATCAACATACAGAAATAAAATCAAAATGTAGCTGAAGAATAGAAAAAAGCAACTAAAAAATATATTATAATTTAAATATATATTTAAAAGACTATATTATATTTTAAAATATATTTTAATAAGAAAAACAAATTTGTTTAATCTTTTTTTTTTTTTTTTTTTAAATTGGGGAGTTCTAAGTAGCCGCGACCTCTTAAGATCTATTGTACTTCCCCGTCCATTTCAGAATTGCAGGTCTATGTCTTTGATGAAAGCTATTATTGCCTTGATGTCAAGGTCAGAATCAGGCGATTTGTATCCCTGGAAGTGTTTGTATCTTTTTCGAGCTACAGCGTCGCAATCAAATAGAATATGGGAGGAGGACTCCTCCTCTTCTAAGCAGAATCTGCATCTATCTTGGCTCGATCTACCATTCTTGAAGAGATGTTTATTAAGTCGGCCATGACCTGTGATGAACCATGTCAGCATTCTGACATGGAGTCTAGCCTCCCTGATTATCTGGTTCATTCCATGAATATTTAGCTTGAAAAAGAATTTGGATTGCGTAAGTCCTTGGCAGCTATCCCATATGTTCTGGGTTTCTTTGGACTCCCACTTGGAAACAATTCCTTGTAGGTAGGCGTTTGAACGAGCAATACTTGGCTCTGGTCCCAAGAAATGACTCTTCGCACCTGTTTTTGCAGGACATCTGTCTCTTCATTGCCCTGTATTCCTTCATGTCCAGGAGTCCACATAAGAGTAACTCTGTTTCGTTCGGCTAGCTTTATTAAGCTTTTGTAACAGCTATAAATAAGCTTTGATTTAAAAATTGGGGAAGCCAGAGCTTTTAAAGCAGCTTTGCTATCTGAGATTATATACATGTTGGCACCTCTGTGCCCCCTTTTACTGCACTGTAATGCCGATACTTCGGTGGCATAGGTTTCAGCTTGAAAGACAGTGGGATATACGCCAAGTGCCGCGCTAAACCTGAACCTTGGTCCAAATACCCCGGCACCGGTTTTCTCCCCGATTTTTGTGCCATCAGTATACCATACTGAAGCTCCTGGAGGTAAGGCTCTTATTAAACCTTCGACTTCTTCTCTTTTGGGTATTAGTACAGTGAAGTTTCTGCGACAATCAATTGCCTTTGTCATATAGTCTGACATTGCATTTGCTTCGGTTCCCAGTTTAGTTTTCTGCAGGATCATGCTAGGTCTTGGTCTTTTGTGTTTGAAATTGTTTGTTAGATGCAGTTTTGTTGCTGTCATTCCTGCCGTCTTCATCAAGTTTAGATGAATCGGTGGGAGTTCCAGAATTTTTTCTAGAGCTAAAGTTGGGGACGTTTTGAATGCCCCGCCAGCCCCAAGACACGCTATTCTTTGTATTTTTGTAACCTTATTAGATGCTTTCGTCTGTTCTATTTTTGGCCACCATACAAATGTCGCGTAAGATATTATAGGTCTTATTATAGACTTGTAGAGCCATACAGTCATCTGTGGAGATAATCCCCATGTTTTTCCAAACATATTTTGACATGCAAAAAATGCCCTGTTAGCTTTTTTGTTTATGTAATCTATGTGAGGATTCCATGACAGTTTACTGTCAAGCATTATTCCTAGGTGTTTTGTTTCCTTTCCCATTTCGATAGCAACTCCGTCCAATAAAGGCGGTTGGTAGTTTACTTTCTTCGTTATGTAAAAAGGATGTTGTTTATTTTGTGTGGATTAATACTCAGACCCACGTTTTTGCACCATTTGTGCACTTTTTTTATATTCTTAGGGATTAATTATTGCCTCAGTTGTTTCTGTGGCAGCACTCTCTAAATCCGTGATATCGAATATATTGAGTTGTGCACTTGATAAGTTGTCTGTTAGGTTACTCAAGAACTCAGACCACCTTATGTTTTTAGGGATTCTTTTTTCGATCTCAACACTTTCTGATTTTCCCATATCAAACCGTATGTATCTGTGGTCTGATAATGACGGAATCGTTGAGTAGTGCCAATTTGATATACTCCTGCTGGTGTCTACATCAGAAAGTATAATGTGTAGGACTTCTTCCCTGGTTGACGTGACGAACGTTGGCTGGTCACCTACATTATTAATGTTGATATTATTTGTTTGGCACAACTCGAGCAGGCGATCTCTTGTCTCGTTAATATCTGTGCTGCCCCACACAACATGATGCACGTTGGCATCGCAACCTATGAAGAATTTCATGTTCACTTTTTTGCATTCATGAACGAATTCTTGTGGGAGTTTTTGGAAGTAGTTCCCTTTCATCATCCGGAAAGTATGCCGAAGCAACATTGACTAAGGTTTTACCACCGAGTGGTAGCTTGATGGTTATAGAGACAGCAACCTAGATCTCTGCCGATAAATTGATTCAGTGGGAAAATATTAAGTCCAGAGCGGCAGAGAATCGCCGTTCTGGGTCTTTCTTCTCCCGGGTCATATATTAGTTGTCCGGTTCTGAATAACCCTAATACTTTGTGATTATGGGCCCAAGGCTCTTGGATGAAGGCAATGTCCCAGCATCTGCTTATGAATAATTGACTCAATAGAGCAGTTGCTGCCTTTGATCTATGAAGATTTATTTGAATACAACATAAGGCTATATTCGTGTTTTTCTTAATTTTTGTTTACGGCTTTGGTATGCCTTGTGTGGGTGTTAGGAGGGGTGTCACTCCCGGTTTAGCAAGCGTCTCGCTCTTTTGTTTCTTTTTGGGGGCGGGACGACCGTGTTTTTTAAGATTTTTCCCTGATTTCCCTGGTTTTTGCGCACCCGAGATTCGCGGTTTGTTAGTTTTTACGGTTTGAGAAGATTCTTTCTTCTCATCTCTGTTTGCTGCTTTTTGGACACCCGATGTTCCAGGTTGATTCTGTTCTGATGCGGATTGGGATTCGTCTTTCCCATCTTCCACATTTGTCCGTACAGGATCATTTTTCTGTCTAAAATAGACGAAACCAAAGAGCCAGTTTACGCGGAATTTTTGAAGTTTCAGTATTTCGGAAGTCCGTTGGTCTAAGGCCATGACTAGTTGGAGATAGTCATTCTCCCTGCATTTCCTTGAATATACTTGTATATCCGCACACCTTAGCTCTTTGTTTTGTCCCGACAATGACGTGTCCGTTTCTTGGCCTACAGCCTAAAAATGTTGGGCAAATACCGTCAATTGGTAAGTCAACGATCGTGTCCATTATATAGACTTGTATCTGGTCAATATTTTCTACCGAAAACTTGGTATTTGGAAATCCTGAAGGAATTATTGCCAGATTGATGGCTCTCACCACATCGCTGTAGTTTTGGGTAATGGGCTTATTTTTGGCTTTGGCCCCATCCGTGGATGGTTTTTCTTTTTTTGGAGGGTTACCTTTTGGTGACACCTCGTCAGATCGATTTCTCTTTAACGGAGGTCGATCTCTTATTTTAAATTGGCACAGTTTTAGGGCTTCTTCTTGTGAGCAGCCCTGAAGAATTAGATGCCGTAATCTTTTTTTTGCAGCACCGTTTAGGTCTGAATACTGCTTTACATAAAGATCATTCATACGATCTCGTAGATTGCTGTAGAAGTAGAAGCAGTCTCACAGTTAGGCAAATCAGGGCCTTGAGTGTGGACAGTGTCTACGACTGTGGTGTTAATGGAGTCATCAGATTCCGACTCTACTGATGATGCTTAGATTAATAGAAAAAAAACATTAGTTATGCATAAAAGTTACAATCTTTAATTTTAATAAAAACAAATTTGTTCATGCTTCGATTAATAGAAAAAAAATAAAAAATATGAAAAGTTAAGAAATGAATGTTTAATTTAAAGATTTTAATTTTCTTTGTTTAATGGATTTAGATGAATTTGATGGGACGAAATTTTTTTGATGAATTCTTTTATAATTATTTTTATTTGTGCAATAATTATTCATCAAAATATTGTACCAAGTTTTTATACATTTTTTAAATATATCATATAAGAAATTTCTTTGTTTACATTTTCATATGGCCTTTAAATCGCCATCTTAACAAAAAAAGTCGAAGTGTCATGCCTGTATGTTTAGAATGCCTTGTGGTAGCCAAGAATTTCTCCTTTAATCTAAAAATAACTCCTTTATCTAAGATTCTGAAGTAAAAAATTTCTGGTTGGTTGAAATTTTGACAGCCAACGTTAATTTAAAATCCACCCGAGCAGCCAAATGTCACAAAAAAGTGACAATAAGTTGGTGAGTTGTCGACAAAATTTTGTAACAATTTTTGTTGAAAAAACGTCGGTAGGGTTGACCCCATTTGTCACAATTTAGTTGACAATTTTGTCAACACATTTGTCAATAATTTGTTGATAATTTGTCATCATTTTGTGGGTTATTTTGTCGACAATTTGTGAATAATTTGTCATCATTTTAGAGTATATTTGTCAACAATTTTTGAATAATTTATCATTATTTTGTAGGTTATTTTGTCAAAAATTTGTGAGTGATTTGTGTCATCAGTTTGTGGTCAGTTTTTTTCAGTAATTTAGAAGGATTTTTAATAATAAAATGTTTTAATAATTTGTTTTTTATATATAATATATTATATTTTATTTTATATATTATATAATAAATTTTGTTGTGTTTTTCAAAATACAAAATGTCAAAACAACACCGATTCTCAAAAGTGTTGAATATTGGGCCAATATAGACGAGTCGTTTTTTCTTTCGTTTTCGTCTTCTTTGCAGTAATCTTTTTATTCCACACGGTTCTGCACTAGAGTCTTTTTTTATGGACGTGTAATTTTTTGAATGGACGTTTTTCGTAACTTTCGTAAAAATAGTGACCACATTTTTTTGTCAACATATTTATAAGTTATTTTTTTTATACTATATTTTGTATATAGTGATTCTATTTTGTTCCTGTTGATAGTAAGAAATTAACTAAAACAGGTACTTAGTCTGTAATATTTTTTATTTATTTCAACAGCCACAAACATAAACATTCACAAAGATTAATAAAATAAAAAATATTTAAATAAGTTCAACATTCACAAAGATTAATAAAATAAAAAAAACTTAAATTCTTATTATTATAATTTATTATTTATTACATAATTTTTTTATTTTATATCACAAATTTTCAAGTAATAACATGTCAACATCAAATGTCAAATTTTCGTACAGAATTTGCTAATGAAATCGCAATTCCCTTAAGCCAGCTAAAGTTATCGAAAACTCGACGAAATTCTCTGATATTCCTACTATGGTTGCACAATACAATTTACATGTAATCGTACATTTCCTTAAGTTGGCTTAAGCCAGCTAAAGTTCATTATGGTTGGGCCTTTACAAGCCCTGTCACCCAATCGTCACATATTTGTTGACCAAAAATTGTCATGACAAATATTTGTCAACACTTTGTGGAAAAATTGTGGATAGATTTATAACCACAAATTTTTTAACCAATTTTGTTGACAAATTGTCATCATAACTTTGACGACAAAATGTACCCACATTTTTCTGACAATATGTTGAAAAAAAGCAGTTTGACTGACGTAACTCGTATCGAATCGAATGGTAATTTTATATTTATAAAGTTTATGAATAAAATGATCAACAATATTTTAACAAATAAAACAAATTCATATTGGATGTTCTTATAGATTTTTTTATCGAATATATTTGCATTAAAACTTCACATCACAAAGGATAGAGAAATATGTATAAGGAATTAGAAAAATATTGAACATCCATACATACCTATTTTTCTTAGTATAAATAGCGAATGAAAGTGAAAATAAAAAAATAGAAAGTGAAAGGTTTTATGTTTACAAAATTCGTTTCAATGTTGATTACAAAACTCATTTCAAGATTTAGTGTATTTGGTTTTTAATTTCGTTGAAGGCAAAACAAAAATATAATAAAGTGTCAACAAAAAAAATAATTTAAGATGTACATAATTGATTAGTTACATATGTACAGAAATATAAGTATCTATTTTTTATGTTAATTTTCAGTAAATTGTTTTGCTATAATACACACTATTCAAAGATTCCATTTTATCTTATTTTTATTTTAGTATTTACGTGTTTAACGTGTTAGCAAAACGTGTTTAAAATATATAATTTGGTTTCTAAGTTTTTAAACAATAAAATTTGAAAAAAATCGAACAAAAAGTGTTATTAGTTTTTAGGTAAATAATAATAACCATAAAATAAAATGATACACAATACCACTCTTATACATAATATGTGGATTGTAGATGAATAATAAGCTTTGAATTTATTTTATCAATTGAATTACAGTTCCAATTAATTAACGCAGGAATTCTGCGTTGTTAATCGGATTAAATTATAAATCAAGATTTTAAGATTACAATTTTTTCTTATTAGAGACTTATAAATTACCGTATAATTCGGTTTATAAAATAATATAAGCATTTTTTCAAAATGTTATTGAGTTTCATTGATTTCTTCATTATTTTTCATTAATTCTTTCGAAAGTATTTACATATATAACTTCTATGCACTTGAAGAATTCGCTTTCTTATGTAAAACTATAAGAAAATTTCCAATGGTAATTGATTAGATAATGTTGCATATAAATCTGATGATACCTATAGTGCTATTGATTAATATTTGATTGTATAATGAAATATACCATCACAACAATATAACGTAAGAAAACGATATCAACATCATAATATTATACAAAAAACTCTTCATACAAAAAAAAAAAAAATATGGATTAAATATATTAAACATATACAAATCAAAATTGCAGATAATAAACAATATAATTTTATTGAACTTAAATATTTTAAAATAAAATTGAGAGCATTGTATTTTTTGTTTATATTTCTTTCATACAGTTTTGAAGGCGTATTATTTTCAAATGCAAATGTTTAACTTCTACTACAAAAAAAGATCATATTGTACCTTATAGTTTACTAAAAATTGTTGTAAATAATTGTTGATTTTTTTAATTTTTATACACAAAAAAATTAAGAACGCTAACGCCAAAAATATAAATAATCTTATTGATTATCTTACATTTATATAAATTTTTGCTTTTAGTTAAATGAATGTTATGTTGACGACAATAACTTATAGTTAAATGATATTACTTAAAAAGAAAACACAATTTATATTAACCAATTAAAAACAAAATGAGCAACAGGGATAACATTCACATTAATAACCAAAATTCAGGATTACTTGGATCTTTAGCAAATTGTGTTGGAGCAACGGAACCAGCATTAAAGCTATTACTATCTTTACTATTTGGTAAAATAAATTGTTTTTAAGTGAATATGGGTATTATTTCTTATACAAAAATTTCTATTAATATAGGTTATCCTTTAGCTGCCATTTATAATAAATATGTTAAAGCAAATCCTCTAGTCATTAGACATATATATTTTGCGTTGTCTGGATTCATTATTTGTCTTTTTAATTATGGTTTTGATGTTTATCACAGCATAATATCAATAGCAATTACATATGTATTATGTCAATACTTTTCTAAATATCAATATTTTGTGATCATAAATTTTATTTTCAATATGGGCTATCTATTAATTGGTTATTATTTTACGGAAAGTAATGATTATGATATAAAATGGACAATGCCACATTGTGTATTAGTATTACGTTTAATTGGTTTTGGATTTGATGTTGCTGATGGACATAAATCAAAAGATAAATTATCAATGGAACAATTACAAAATAGTTTAATGGAAACTCCGTCTTTATTAGAACTAACCGCATTTGCGTATTTTCCAGCTAGCTTTTTAGTTGGACCACAATTTCCATTTCAAAGATATAAAAATTTCATAAATAAAAATTATGATGTATATAAGGGTAATATTGAAAATGGTTTAAAACGCGGAGGACTTGGAATATTTTATTTATTAATTAGGCAAATTGGTTCTATAATAATACCTGATAGTTATATTTTGAGTTCGGAGTTTGAATCACTATCATTATTAAAAAAAATTTTTAATATTGGTATATGGGGTAAAATTTCATTATATAAATATATTTCCTGTTGGTTAATAACAGAAGGTGCTTTAATATGTTTCGGTAAGTTTTTGATCAAAATTTAATAAATTTTTTTATTTTAGTTAAATTAGTCATGTGAATTTATTATTCTCATATTTTATAGGATTAACATATCTTAGTACTAATAAAGATACTGGAGAATCTGATTGGAGTGGTTGTTCAAATGTTAATATTCGTGTATTTGAATTGGCAACAAAAATGGAACATTACGTTAAATCATTTAACGTGAATACAAATCAATGGCTTGCATCATATGTGTATAAACGTTTAAAATTTTTAGGAAATCGTACAATTAGTTATGCTTCAGCATTATTATTTTTAGCAATGTGGCATGGTTTCCATTCAGGTTATTATATGTCATTTTTGTTAGAATATTCAGTAATTACATTTGAGAAACAATTTGAAAATTTGTGGTCCCGTTATATTGTACCACAATATTGTAATTTATTAGATTCAAGAATTGGTAAAATATTGATATTTATTTTGATGAAAATTTACAATACAATTTGCATGGGATGGTGTATGATTCCCTTTGTTTACTTAAATTATAATCGTTGGTTATATATTTTTGGTTTATTAAATTATTATGGTTATATATTTTTAATAGTATGGTTTATATTCTATTTTTATATAAAAAGTCGAAATAAACCAAAAATCGAAAAGGAAAAACAGAATATTCATTCAGATTAAATAATAAAAAAATAGAAAGTACAATAAAATAAAAATAAACAAAGACAATTAAATAAATATGAATAATAATATACTTAAAATTAAAACAAAAAAATTAAATATATTAATTCAAATTAGTATATCAATAATTTTCTCTTAATAAGTTGAAATGAAACAAATATTATTTATTTTTAAGTTTTGTGTGTTTTAGAATTGGATTAAAGCTTATTTTGTATGAAATCGCAGAATTTTTGTTTGTACTGCTTTTAAAAATAATTTATTATTCCATAATTTATGAACAATAATTGAATGATAAAAAAAATTTGAAACGTAGAAAAAAGATACAATTTACCATGCAAATTTTATTAAAAACAAATACTAAGCGAAAATGTTTACGTAAGTTTTGCTGTATAAGATACCTGTAAGAATAATACATTAATAATGACAAAATACAAAATTGAAACAAAAAGAAAAATTAACATTTAATAATTTATTTGTCTTAATAAAATAACAAAAATTTTTTTAAATAATATATGTTATGAATGAAATTTTTTTTAAAAACATATTTTGTTAAATTAAATAATTTGATTATTTGCGACATTTTGATTTAATAAACCTAAACGTTGCTTTTGTTTTCTCATTTCTGTCATATGATCTTTTAATTCCATTAATTGTTGTGATAAATTTGATATTAACATCTTTGTATCCTCTAAACTTGTTTGCAAATGTCTTAACTCAATTTGTTCACCCTCAGTATCACTAGTTGCCAGAGACATAGCCCTTAATCTAGGAAACCAATCTAAATTACATGCTTTTACCATGTGATAGACATAGGATTCTGGTCCTGTAAACTCAGTTGGATCTTTAACTTTAACCAATACAATGAAATATAAGTAATGCCACATATTATGCTCTGATTTAATATGCTCTTCAAAACTGACAGTTTTATTATCAAATGCTGAACGATTTAAGCCACATATGAAACATGTTGATTTTAGTATTAGTTCTTTTTGTTGTTTTTCACTTCTCAAATCAGCAAATGTATCAATAATAACACCAAATATTAAATTTAATACAATAATAATAACAATGAAAAAAAACAGTAGATCGTATATAACACGAGCAGCAAAAAGTTTCTCCTGTGCATTAGAAAAATAAAATTTATTAAAAACAATTAGATCAAATCACGAAGTTTCACCATGTTATAGTAAAACCAAAAACAGTTAATATATAAAGATACACAAAAGTAGTTTGATCGTATGAAGATCAGAGTTGAGATGGGACATTTTAACGATCTTACTGTTTTATATTAAACCATAAACAAGCACACACCATTAAAGAAACATTAAAACAATTAAAAAAATAAAAACATATATAAAATATATTATATGCCAAACCAATGCCATTACCAAAATATAGTATACTCTATATATGCTGTGCAAATTTCTTTAAAATTATTAATTAAAAGAATTAAAAAAACAAAACACATATAAAGTATATTATATGCCAAACCAATGCCATTACCAAAATCACCCATATTCTGTTAGACCCATCTCGCGAGATCGCGTGAGAATATCTCTGACGAGATAAGGCGTGTAGCGTCGTCTGACGAGATAAGGCGTAGTAATCGCGCCTGCGAAACAAAACAGATTTTTTGTTCGTAGTTGCATATCATCACAAATTCTGCGCAGATAAAAAGCGGGCGCTTGTGTTCATTGTAATCGGCGTCGCGTCAGCATCGAGCAGATTGTGCAGATATTTTAGTGCGCCTGCTTTAGAATGATTTTTAAAGTGCATGTCATTTAACATGTAATAAATAAGGATATCGCGAGAAAATATTAAAGTAAAAAATAAAAATTAATTATTAAAATAAAATAAATGTGTAATAATATAATATAATAATGGGGCTTATGATTGAAAACGAAACGGAAAACGAAACGAAACGATCATCACTATCACCTTCTTCACATTTTGATATGATTGAAGACATGTGAATGAAAACATTTTCACAAATTTTCGAAACTTAACTGACAGTTGTCAAAAACATATGTTTCAATTTTTTGTGGTTTATTTTGATTTATTTTTTTATTTATAATCCTTCGCAGTTTATACAAACAGTTTATAAAACAAAATTATAACTAAAAATTTAATTAAAATTTAATAAACAATTAACTAAAATAAATTTTAATAAAACAAAAAAGAATAGTGTAGAGTAGAGTGTAGTGTCATAAATTATAAATTGAAAAAAATAGTTAAATATAGAAAAATAAAGAAAAAAAAAGTTTAAAAACTAAAAAAAAAGAAACAAACAATTCTTCTTTTATATAGAAAAGAATTTTTTTTAAATGGATTACAGGTTAAAATTTCAATTGTTTTTGTATTTTATATGTATTTATTTGTTTTTACAAATTAAATGTCTTATTTTGCAAATAAATATAAATAAAGTAATTTCTAAGTTTATATTCTAATTTTTCAATCCTAAATTAGTTATATAAAAAAAACTACTTGCATTTTGTTTATGTTTATAAACTTTTTCCATACAAACGTTAACACAACTGAACGTTTGATTTTGCACTACTATCGTTTTCAATCATATGAAAAATTATTTTTGAAATTAACGTTTTCCGTTTTCGTTTTCTGATATACCAAATGACAAACGTCAGTGATATTCGCAATATAATATATAAATATAAACATAGTAAAATAAATATATTGAAATAAATATATAATAATTATATATTTTAATATATAAGTAATATATATTAAAATATATTAAATATTAAAAAAAAAAAATATATTTAAAAATAATATTTATTAAATATATATAAAAATATATAATAATATAATTATAAATACTATAATATTACTATATAAACGAATTGTGCATGTAAATAAATGTGTTAATTTCACAAAATATACTGTCTTGATAAATCGTCAACATTTTCAATAGAATATAAATTTTTTATAACGGTTTTTATCTTATTGTTTTTGATGAATCTCACGTTTTGATACACCTTGATTCTTGGGTATATATTTAATTTACTATAAAAAGGTTATTGATGCACTACAGATCAAATTTTGTAATTTTTATTACATATTTATATTGTTAATTATTTTAAATTACTATTTATTTCATAAAAGCAGATAGCAACTTATAAAATAATATTAATAAATAGTACCTACTACAATTTAAAACATTACTATTATTAAAATCATTCAGTCAAAATAACCTTAAATTTACTTATTTACTTATTCAATTTATGCAACTCTGATTAACGTCAACACAATTCGTTTGCATTATATAATTTCTTTTTTATGATTTGGAGTTATTCTGAGGATATGTACATTTGTGTTTAATTTTGTTTTTTCATTGTTGTATAATTTAATTTTTTGTTTATTTATCGGTAAATCCTCTTCATATGTAACAATTAAAAAGATGCTTTGTTGTTGTTATCTTTACTAATTGTTATTTATTTATTATGAAGAATTCAAAGTTAATAAGGTGATTATTGGAGGGGTTTCATTTCAGTTCTTGCAAGTGATTAATCAGTCAGTCAAACAAAATAAAAACAAAAATAACCTCAGAATAACTCCAAATCATAAAAAAGAAATCATATAATGCAAACGAGTTGTGTTGACATATATTTTAACAATATATTTTGTATGTATTTTTTTTTAATTCTTGTTTCTTTAATGGTGTGTGCTTGATTATGTTTTAATATGAAATAGTAATATCGTAAAAATGTCTCATTTCAACTGTGATCTTCATAAGATCAAACGGCTTTTGTGTATCTTTATGTATTTATTGTCTTTGGTAAAATTTTATAATTTCAAAACCAGCTATCTGATTTTAAATTATGCCCTATGTTGAATTCTTACCTTACTAGAAGGATTTCGTAAGATATCTCCAATACCACCCCCGTTACGTAAGCCTTGATTTAATGTAGTCACTATACACATAACAAGGGAATCACATGCACGCTCTTTTGTTTCTGAACCCGCAACATTTGGCTCCACAACTTTGGAATAAGATTCTTTATTTTTTGGCACATAAATTAATGGATCACAATATGAAGTTTTTTTTGGTATTCCAGTTAAATGATTAATAAGTGATTCTTCAGCTAAAAAAAATTAAACTAATAGTTATTTTACTTGTAAAATATTTCTGGACAAAATGAGATACACACTTCCTAGTTTCTGTTCTTCATCTACTGGCAATAAAAAGTCATCTTTGAAAAATATGTAACCTATTATTGAAAATAAGTACACTAAAATCAAAGCTAGGACAGCAGTTAACACAATAGATCGACCATTTCTTGTTACCGAGCGAATCACATTCAATAGGGTCTCTTCACGGTATACAACATCAAAAAGCTACAAATTATTTAAAATTGATTTATTCCATAATATTTAATTATTTATTTTTATTTACCAATATTGAATAAAAAAATGGATGAAAGAACAAACCACATAAACAAAAAAATATATATAATAAGTGGTACAAAATTTCTAAATCTGTGATAATTTTTAGAAAATTCTTTTCCAGTGTTCCATTATTACCCATAATACTAATGACATGAATAGCCTTTAAACCAACAGTTACAGTACCTAATAATCCCAAAGATGGTTCTGGGCCTATTGAAAAAATTAATCTCAATATTATAGATCCAATTAAAGTTCTAATTCCAGATTCTCTTGGTAATGTTAACACAATTATTAATGAAAGCATCATAATAGACCATAATAACATTGACAAGTGGGTGCTAATTTCTGAAAACAGCAAAATAAAAAGAATGAATACATAGCAAAAAAATCGCATAAAATCTTTGCGAATCATTTCGTAATAATGTGTTACACAAATATATTCAATTAGCTTTCTAACTTTCTTATACTCTAATAAGGATCAAATAAATATTTTATACAAAAAATAACAAATAACTTAAAATAAAGGTCACCTGGCACACTATTGTTGAATGGATAACAAAATGCCAAAATTAGGTTTATTACTACAATACAATTGAATAGAATATTACTCCACAAGGACATAAAACTACTAACCCAGAAGAGAGCAGGTTGACCTAAAAATAAAAAAAAAAAAAAATATGAAATACAATATGAAACTTATATATATTAAAAAAAAAACATTAAAATTGAATTCACCTCGTAATTTTTTCTGCCAATTCATTTCGTTGAAAAGTTCTTTAGTTTTATCAAAAAAATCTGCTACTTTTGAACCTTGATCATCTCGTTCAGCTGTAGTGAAAACTTTTTTTTTAGTTTCTTCGGTTAAATATTCACAAATTTCTGGTATCGGAAAAACAATTTGTTCTAAAGTTCTGTCATACCTAACAATCTAAACGAAGAAACATATTTAAATTTAATACATATTGAAAAAATGATATATACATGTGGAGTTTGAAAAAAATAAAGTTGAATCCCCTAGTATAATTAATTCTCGAAAATGAGAAAGAATTTTACTCATTCTTTCATATTAATTTAACTTCACTCATTATTTTGGTTAAATGCATTTTGCTTAAATATTTTGGAGAAAAAATTGAAAAACACACTCTTGGAGTAAACATGGACGTAGAAGTAAATAATTAGCTTTTTTATATTTTGAAATTTAAATAAAATTAATGAATAATTTTTTATTTATATAACATTATTTAACTTTATGAAATAATTAAATTCAATCTTAATAATTAATAAAGTTTTTGTATTTTTTATTTAACTTAAAAATTTAATTTTTTTACCAATCCCATATACATACCTCTATTTGAGCTGTGTGAGTTGCATAATGTAATAAGGCTTCATTCATCTTGTCACCATAATTTGGCGCTGAGTTTTCTGATATTTTTAATAAACTTGATAGTTCTTTATTATGCTGTGATAATTGATGACATAATATATAAATATTATGACCAACTTCTTTAGGTTTAACAGCATCATCATCTTGATTGTCCTGGTTAAATACATCATTACCATCATCATTATCATCAACATCTTCTTGATGAAATGCCTTACATGCAACATCAATTAATTGTTTTGCGTTCATGTTATACATAATACGATCAGCATTTTCATTGTCATGACGTGATTCCATTATTGCCAATAATAATTTGGATGCATTATTTTTTAATTCTAAAACTAAATCCATACGATTTTTACCTAACGGATTGATATCATTTAATAATAATGCTTTAACAATATCCAAACCATTTGATTCGTGCGTTGCGATGCATGTTTGATTATCATGGCATGGTCCTTGACAATATTCAGTTAAAGTTTCTAATGTTTGATTAATTAACGCAACATTATTTTCATTAATATATAACCCTAGTAGACCTAATCCACCAGTTGTTGATCCACAAATACAATCCAAAAACATTAGTGTTTCGGATACTAAATTATAATTTGTTTTGTTGTTTTGATTACGTAATAAATTTTGTAAATCTTGATTGTGATTTTCACATAATAGTTGTAAAAATCTTAATATTGGTTGCATAACCAATACTTTTACTGATAATTTATTACGATCATCTTTATTCTTATGTCTTTCTAATTTTTCAGCTAACATATCTTCTAAAGCAGAACCAATATTCATCATTGACGAATCTTCACCAGGTGTTATACTTCGAGCATTATTATACGATTTGGCTGTTTCAATACCTGCATTATTTAATTCATCACGTAATTCATCTGTTATAATAATACCATTCGATTTTACACCATGTTTACGAGCATTTTTTTCAAAATCTTTAAAATCTTGTTTTGATTCGTGTGCTTTAGCAGCAATATCTGTTGTATTTACCGAGACAGTTGATTTTATTTCATGTTGTGCATCCTTCATTTTTTCAAAAAACACCTGTAATTTCATATGAAGTTAAAAAAGTATTTTCATTAAAATATTTTAAAAATATTAACCTTAAAAAATGTTTGATTTAAATCACCGCTTAAGAATTTCGTGAACATTCCTTTCTGTATTATTGGATTACCTCCTTCAAGCAATGCAATACCTAATTCTATTGCTTCAACAAAAATTGAAGGAGAATGAACAGATTTAATAACAAGTTCAACAACCAAGTCAGATGCACCTTCCCTATCTAAATGATTTTGTACGTCATGTAATGTTTTTCCTGCTCTTTGTAAATATTTTGCTCCTGGTCCGTGATATATTATTTGTGTTGTGATTTTATTATCAAATTTTGATTGCTCATATAATGCAAATGTTGTTATCGTTTTTACTGCTGTAGTACTATTCGTAGTTTCACTTCCAATACTTTGGCTATCATTACTCATAGAAGCATCCAAACCAGTATTGTTACCATTAATGACTTCGGAATTATTATTAATAATAGCTGATCCAACTAAACCAACACCTATTCCACTAATTGATCCCACTCCACTACTAGAACTAGTAACATTAGTTAACATGGATTCTGGTGAATTATTTTTTGATGAATATCCTTTACCAAAATATCGTAGTAACAAGACATTTCGCAAATTATCGCCTTTTTCACCATATTCCACATCAATGGCCATCATTTCACGTAAAGTTCGCAAAACTTTGACACACAGTTTTTCCTCTTTTTCTTCTAATAATTTTTCAGTGTGCTTTATTAAGCGTTGTATAAAACCACCTGATTCACAACGTTTACGTGATTCTGAACCATAGGGAAATAATAATTCTGATCTGTATAATATATCAACAAGTAATGATAATTCAGCTTCAACTAATGGCTTTAATTGATCTTCCAATAATGAAACAATATCTTGTAATCCTTCAATTATACTACGATCTTCACGCATTAATTGTGATACTGAACGTTCAGTTTTTGTTTGTTTAGTTGCTTTAACCCACTTTGATGTATAATTTGTCAAAGTTGATGTAACTGATAATTGCCGTTCTAAATCAGATGGTATTGTTATACCACGATTTTTAGCTGATTCTGTTAAACTTCTAACACAATTTTCAACACTAAAACGTTCAGCATATGATAAATATTTTATTTCGGAAAATTTGTAAATTGCTTGCAATAATTGTACAAAAATCATTTGACGTGCCAATACAACAGTTGATTGATCTGAAAATGGACTATTAAAAAAAGTGCTTAAAACTGTAAGCACACCATTTAATACATAATTGTATAACGATTTTCTTTTATTTGTATTTATTTGTAAAAGTTTTTGATGCATTTGATAATTTTGTTGTTGGGAACTGAATGATAATTGAGAAACACGATTAATATCAACTAAAAATGATTTTTCAAATAAATTCCACATATGATTTGATGAAAAAATTTCTTTCATTTCAACTTCAGTATCTATATAACAATGATTCAAAAAATCAACATATGCTTCTTTAATTTCACAATGACAATCTGGATGCGATATTACATTAACTATATCATCTAATGATAATAAATTATTACATTTTATTTCAGTAAATATATTTTTTCCCATTGTACAACAAGCTAATAATTTGACAAGTTCAACATGATATTTTAATGTACTATGTTCCTCAAGTGGTAAGTCCTTTTGATTTTTCATCATTTCAACAAATTGAGCAAATGATGTTTGATCATTATAAAAAACAAGAACATCTTCTCCAGCATTGATAAGCTAAATTAAATATTTATTTACAATTTATTTTCCTAATAAAAAAAACAGAATTTTCTTACCTCTTGCATCACCATATCTTGACTTCGTCTAATAAATTGATTCTCAGCTTTAACAATAGTTTGTAAAAACTTTAAATATACAACGTGTCTTCCATGAATTTCAATGCAGTGTACAAAATGTTGTACAACCTTTTCACTTACTTCATTACATAATGCTAAATTATCTTTAAATATTGCGACAACGGTTTTGGCTTCTAGTATCTATATTATGTTTATATTTTTATTTTTATTTATTTAAATTTTATTTAAAATACTTACACCTGGATTCAAAAATAAATCTAAATGATTATGTAAAATTACTTGATTTTGTTGATTATCTAAACAGAAATGTTGAAGAAATTCATGAGCTAAACGCATTAATTCTTTCATTAATAAATCATCTTTCTCGTCATAAGGATTTTGTAATAAATCAAGTATAACAGTATGAACACCAACATTTCTTAATAAACGTTGCTCATGTTTTCTAGGTTTAATATTATCACCTTTAAAGTTTTAAATTATTAATTTTTTTTCAATTTGTTTAACAACAATAAATAAATGCAAAATAATTTACCATCAGTTATACAATATTTATTCATTCGAATTAATATTTCCTTAACTTTTTTATATTCATTCCATTGATATGTATTTAAGGATGCTTTATATTCAGCTGTTAACTGACCTTCTTCAAAAGTATCAATAATTTCTTGGGTAACCATAATATCAACATCTAAAAATATTTTAAGTATATCAATTACCTAAACAGATTTAATTTTTACATAAGTATTTTTTATATAATATATTTACTTGTTGGCCCAATTTCATCATGAGCTTTTGATTTGTACACCCATAATTCAGATTTTTCAACGCTTTGTCTTAATATATCTAAATCAGACTTTATTTGTTTATATGATTCAACATCACTATCGGAAACTAGTAATTGTACTTGTCGAAATGCATGCAAAACTTCTTGCCTTTGACTAAAATGTCTAAATAATAAATGTAATGCACCAGATACTAATGGTGGATAATCATGCATTATTAAATGTAGTAAAACACGTAAAAATGTTCTACCACCTTGACCATCTAAATCTAAACTTGTTGAATCAACATCGCAACCAAATATTTTTTCAGCTTGTATACCAATCAGTTCTAAATCAATATTGCTTTTTTTTGTGGTTACTGTTGTTGGATTTGTATGATAAGTTGGACAAGATGATGATATTATTGAACCTGTTCCCGAAATAGATGAAGTTGATGTAGAGGGTGATGATAAATTTGATGATGCTGCTAATTCTGATGGTAATGATATTGTTTCATCAAATTCACGTTTAAATATTGATAATAAGCAGCTTATTCTATAATCAAGACGTACATCCAAAATAAATTGTAATATTTCAATAATTTTTAATTTTGTATCCATAACTAATGGAAATTCTTTCATTAATAATGTTACAGATTTTCGATGTTGTATATTCTTAGTCGGCGATGTCATTGCTGTTCCAATGGGACCTAACGCAAGCGATGTCATAACAGTATTTATATCACCAATTGATCTAAGTACACCACCTTCAGCTTTTTAATTCAATTAAAAAATAAAAATTTAATATCGATTTATTAACTACAATTATAATAACAAAATAATATAAGTCCACATTAATTTGCGATAAATATATTATAAATATAATCAATTAATAATAAAGTATTGAATAATAATATTTTATGAAATAGCAACTATAATACCTAATTTTTAGAATTCAAAATTAAAAAATACTGAAATTTAAATCTAAGTGACGAATAAAAATAATACTTTTGTTTAATTTCATTTAATATTGATATTAAAGTTTTACGAAATAAAAAGTAGTAATAGAACGTCCTAAACAAAACTCAAGACTATTTATTCAATGTTACGTTACCACTTACCTTCTTCCACATCCTGATCATATTCTTTATATTTTGTATATGAATGAATGTATATAAATTTTAAAGATAAATTAATTTTTTATTTCACTTTTGTAAGCAAAATTTCCAACAATTTAACAGAAAACAACTTAAAAAATTATTAACGACTTAACAGAAACAATAAAAAAAATATAAATTAAAAAACAAAATTACTTGAAAAGCGTCCATCAGTAACAATCGATGTACATGAACCAACTGCATCTGATTCCGATAAACAATCCAAAATACGTAATAAAGTTTTTGTTAATCTTAATAAATCATTTAAACTATAAAATCCAAAATATATTAAGTCTCTTGCTAATTTAACAACCTTAATTCAAAACAAAAAAAACGTAAAAAAATTAATTAAATTATATATTTGTAATAATTATTAAACGAGTGTTTAGTTTATCTAATACTACTAAACTCATCAACAGATATTGTAGTATTTCCTATAAAACTGCTTATTTTTATTTTCTCATTGATTTTATAACTTACATCAATATAATTATTATGTGAGTTGTGTAAATATCAATCAAAAAAATTAACGGGAAATCAATTAACTAAATAAAGTAAAGAAAACTAAAATTTCTTCTGGTGTTACTAATTTAAAAAATAAAATGAACTAATTCGATTTATTTATTGAAAATGCTATATGTAGTATTTTTTATTAACGTCTCTAATAAATAAGAATTATTACTTAAAAAGTAAGTTTTATTTTAATAACTATATTACAGGAATCTTTTTTTATGGATAAAATTACAAAGATACAAAATTACATATTTAAATATTTATAAAAAATTTAAAATTATTTGATTTTATTATGCAATTTATTTCTGAAAATAAAAGTAGGAATATTAATTCTTTAAAATACAAAACAAAAAATCCTTTTTTTGAATAGCAATAGGAATATTTAATTAAATGTTTTGACAAATTATTCAGAAATTTTGTGCATTTTTGACCCTTACAATATGATTAACTATCGATTCCTTCCAGAATATTTTGACCAATTAGATGAAATGAATCTTTCGATATTTTAGCATTAATTATATTTTTTATTGTTCATAGAATGCAAAAATTTTTTAGTTCATTTATAGTTTTAAATGAAAACAACAGCTCAATTCAATGTTTTAATATGAAATAGTAAGATCGTAAAAATGTCCCATTCAACTCTAATCTTTGTACGATCAAACTACTTTTGTGTATCTTTATATATTAACGGTCTTTGGTAAAACATTATAGTTGTGTTCAGTAGATTTAGAACAGAATCGGACAGAACAATTTTGGACAATGACAGTTAACTGTCAAACACTTTAGAACCACTTGGAACAGAAAAATCTACTGAACACTTTATTTGAACTTTTTTGTTTTAATTTTTGATTTCTCTCAAATTTCTTTGTTTAACCAAAGAATATCCATAATAAGAAGGTTCACTGGAATAAAATTTTATAATTTGTCAATGTGTGGGTCACCATTTTTTCAGTCGATTTCCAATATTGTAAGAAATAGATAGTCATAAGAATTTAATTTGTGAGAGAGAGATAAAATTTCAAAATACAAAGTGGAAAAAAAATGAACGAACAATTTTTTTGTATGAAAGATTTTTTAGTTATCAAAACTTATAGATGCGTTACACTTAAAAATGCATAGCAAAAATAAACATTATTTATTCAAATTTGAAATATTCACAATATTAATATTCAAATTTCTTTCCTATTTATAAATTCTAATATTATTAATAATTAATAAATTATCATTGATTATTAAATGTCAAAATTTAATTTTTAAGGAAATAAAAATGCATCGAGTCATTCATAACAAAAAAAAAGAATTCGGTTCTTGATATTCTTTTTAACTACCTGTTTCAATACCTGACAAAATTTATATATTGAAAATACATCAATTATAATTTATTTGAAAAAAAATACTTCCCTTATAAGCCAATAAAATAAAATAATATGATATTTAAGAAATAACACATGTTTTTGAAACGAATATTATTTTATGTAGGTACCGGGAAAAATTCAATCATTCAAAATTTATTTATTCTCATACCCTAATAAATTTAATACGTTTATTTTTAAAAAATTCGTACACAAAATTTCAGACGACTGTACACATGAAAAATCTCTAGTGGGCTAAATAAATAAACAAAAATCTCTCGTGGGCTATTTAAAATTACATTGCAAAAATTAATTTTTTTTTATATGGTTTATATCGCACTTTTTCTTTCTCACAACTTCTTACATAAAATATTTACAATAGTACTTTGCTTCTTTAACTAATGGTTTTTTTTTTGTAAATGTGTTAGTAAAAATATCATGACTTCCAGTGAACCTTCTTATTATGGATATTCTTTGGTAATACAGTCATCACAGTACCAAAGAATATCCATTAAAAGAAGGTTCACTGGAATAAAATTTTATAATTTGTCAATGTGTTGGTTACCATTTTTCCAGTTGATTTCCAATATTGTAAGAAATAGATACTCATAAGAATTTAATTTGTGAGAGAGAGATAAAAATTCAAAATACAAAGTGGAAAAAAATGAACGAACGATTTTTTTGTAGGAAATAAATATTGTATTTATTTTTATTTAGTTAGTTTATTTCCAAAATATGATTTTTTTCAGTACCACACACCAAACACTGAACACGATAATGTTTTCTCATTTTAAAAATTGTATATAGAATAGTTTTTACAAAAACTTTTTTTTAAGCGTTTGAATTGTTTTTTTTTAAATATAACATACACTGCTTAATTTTCCTATATACTCTGCATTTATTTTTTTCTAAGTACTTTCTTAAATACTATTTTTTTTAAAAATGCATAGCAATAAAAATTATTATTTATTCAAATTTGAAATGTTCATATTATTAATATTCAACTTTGTTACCTATTTATACAATTAACAGGTACCTAAATGCATTATGCATATATGTAGTCCTTTTTATTTAATAAAATTAGTAAAACCAAAAGAAATTTTAGTTTTTTGTTTTTATTTAGATCCTACAAATTGTTTTGCTTTTTTTTTGGGATTTTTACCTCAAATGTTAATTTATTTTGTTCCTGATCAGTGAATAACCAAACTTTTTCAGCAACATTACACAAATAATTTTCAACAAAAGCTATTGTTGTATTAAATCGAGCACGTACTGCTTTTTTGTTTGTATTTGGTTGTTTTTTACAATCATAACTAACAATAAAACACAAAAAAAAAACAAAATAATAAATTTAAAAAAAGTTTTGTAATAAAAATAAATTTGAAACTAACTCTTCAATAGACATTTCTGATAGTATATCCTTCCATAAACGTGCATATTTAACAGGTGTTACCGATTCTTGAGGATCACGATCAACATGTAAATGTAACATTAATCGACAAAATGATGCTCTTAATTCGTATGGCATAGATTCATCTGACATACATCTAAATGGTTAAGAAAAAAAGAAAAGCATTTTTTTAAAGACTAATTCGACCGTTATTGGAAGTTACTTTTTCTTTTGTATGTTTCAAGTTTTGTGACCAGCCTTACTGTGAAGTGTCAGTTTTCAGTAAATATCTGAGAAGTGTCAGCAGCTATTCAAAATCGGTATTGTGATGTCAGTAATGCTTAGTTCACTAATTCAGAACATTTTGTTCCGAACAATTTTGTTAAAACAGAACTCTTATGATTGCGATTCATTGATTCAGAACATTGTGTTCCGAACAAAAAAATTTAAACAGCAGACATTAACATTTGAATTTGATTTGAATTCATTTTAAAGTTTTTGTTTATTTCAATCTCAATATATCAAATCATTGTTATTCAAATAAATAAAATTATTAAATAATAAATAAAATAATATTGTTAATATACAATAATTTTTAATATAAAATAGTTGTTAATATATAAAATAAATACAAATATGTGTAGAAGTGTTATAAATATTGGTTTTTCAATATTTTTATGAATTGTTTGTGTTTTTTTTTGGTTTATGCTTTGTAAATTGTAATTTGAGAAATGTCAAAAAAATTAAAAATGACAGTAAAAAAAAATTGTTCCGAACACAAAGTTAAAGTTAAATCAACTTTTGTTCCGGAGAGAAAAAATGTTCCGAACATTTTTGAAAATTGAGAGAATTAAAATTTTCATACAGAAAATATGCGCGCGCATGGGTTCGGAACATACGTTCTGAATCAGTGAATCAGGCATAAGAGTCACTTTTTCTGAAATTTTAAAACAATTTTTTCAGTTGTAAATATTAACGTGGCAAAATATACTGTGTTTATTTAAACTTTTTGTTTTTTATTTAAATTGTTGTTCGTTTTTGTTAAAAATATAAGTATTTTTTATTTTATGTGCTTTAAAGGTATATAATTTTTTTTTTTGGTAAGATGCCGAAAATTTGCAGCAATAAAATTCGAACAATATACAATTTAACAGCCAAATTGTTTTTGAAACAGATTAAACTCCCTACCTGTGTAAATGGAAACTGTATTCATGTAAAATGTTGGTCGAAAAACTTAACAACATGCAAAAAGAAAAAAGTAGATCTAAATAACTGCCGTGTTAATATATATTTGTAATTATAAACTTACTTCAAAATTAAATTAATATCTAAATGAGGTGATAAATTATTTAAAGCCAAATATTGACGATTTAAACACATATTCGAGAATAAATTTAATTGATGATTATAATAGTTTAATATTAACGATTCTTCTTCAGATCCATCACTAATTGCTTTTGTAATGGAAGACATTGAACGATAATCCTATAAATAAAATAAAATAATTTATAAAACAAAACTTTGACAAAAAAAAATTAATTACCGGAGCTCCAAACCATTTTAAATGAACTTCATAAGTTTTATTTTCCTGTTGTTCTATTAATATTGATTCATCATTATTCATTTTAATAAATTCAATATTTTCATTCAATTCATTTAATATATTATCATCATTTGTTGATAAATTTTTATTTTTAACTTTTGTTTCAATTAATATATCAGCATTTTTAGGACTTAGTACACTTTTACAAATTAATTCTTGTGTAACAGCAATTGCTTTACGATTTGAAACGCATAAATCTGATAGATAATCTAAAAATCTTGCATCCCAATTGTGCATATTTTTACGTACTAGACCAACAAATGTTTCAATTTCTGCTGCTGTTATATGTTTTTCTAAAAGTTTACGATTATTATGTAATAATGCCGTTATTGTATCTTCTGCTAAAATATCATAACCAATCTGCTTTTGCATTTGACCAAAGCGTTTTGCTATATATTCCTTGTTTTTTGAAAATTTAAAAAATAAATAAATAAAATTTATTTCAAATATGGATAAGTATATTTATTCAAATAATATCAAATTCAATAATAAATATAACAAGGTACTTCATAAGTGGACATACAACGAGTTTTGAAATTATTTAGAGAATTAAAATTTTAATGTTTTTTTATGTTCTTGACAGTAAGTTAGGTTACTGACTTATCATGTAATAAGTAGAATCAAAGTATCTTATATCAGACCTTGGAAAATCGCTTGGAAAAGACCTTGGAATTATAAATAGCATATGGCTCCGAAAAAAGTACTTACAAGCTAAAATTTCAAACTAATGCTAAGTAATAACTTTAAGGATTTAAATGTAATATCTGAGTACGACTCTACAACTTTCAAATAGTTAGATATTTTATAAATCATTTTTTAAATTTTAATACAATGCAATATTCCGGTATATTTTTATTTCTTTATACAAATGTTCAGTATAACTACTACTACTTTACTACTATTCTCTCCAATAATTTGATTAATTAAAATATTTTTTAAGATTTCATTCATTGTTCAAACTATATTTTTAAGAAAAATTTAAACCAGTACAAAATTTGTCAATTTAAATTTGTAAAACATGACAAATTTAAATATTTGCTAAGGTGATTGGCGCTAAAATCAAATGCAAATGTAATAAAAAAATAATCGTTAAATTTTTGACGTTTTAGAAAAGTGCCATTCATTTAATTCTATATTAGCACAAATAAATAACTATTTACAGATATCCTATGTCCATATAAGAAAATGATTTTCTTATGAGTAAAGCTCACAAAAGAATAAAAAAAAAATAAAAAAAATTTTAGATAAAAATATAAAATCAAAGACAGAAATAATTGGATGGTTTAACAGAAAAATTTTCTGCTAAAAAGTAAATTATCATCACATCTGGCTAAACACTAAAAAGAAAAGGCATTTTATTCATCCAATTTCTTAGTTAAAATATTTTTAACTTTTGGCTGAAGGACGAAGTAAAAGAAAAGGATAGATATACTTTTGCCGGGTGACATAGCAAAAGAAAACTGTTACTACCTGAGCCATTTGAGATTTTTTGCAGCCGAAAATTTAAATTTAAATTAAAAACACTTTGTGAAATTGATTCCCGAAGTTTTTTTTAACACATTTGTAAATTCCGTCCTTAGAAAAGAAAAACCATACAGATACGTATGATCATACATGATCATACGTATAATCATCATGTATTATCATACAGATACGCGTATTTCGTCTACTACTTGCAGACTTCTTCAGTGTTTTGTACTCGACTACAGTACAATCGTAGTAATTATTATTAATTGACGAATATAAACAATAAGAAAAACAACAAAAAAAAATTTTTTTTTGTTATTATGATTTTGATTATATAATTAATTGATATTTCAAAAGCCCCGAAACTAATTTTTGCTTCGTTAGAAAGGGATTTTATTTGTTTGGAAAAACGAAGATTTTCCTTACAAATAAAATCTTTTTTTAACGAAGCAAAAATCAGTTTCAAGGATTTTTAAATGTAGGGGCATTGTGATTATATGAATATAAAAAAACAAGAACAAAACAAAATTTTGTTCTGATGCGTGGTTCTATTAAGTATTAAATTTTGTAATGTTGCCAAAATAAATATACAGATCACAAGAACTGAGAAATAATTGGATTGAAATGGGATATATCATAGAAAAAATATTGACTATAGTTACCTCTGTGCAATTGCACAGTAGTTGTTATTTTTTTAATAAATTTTTAAACACAAAAATTAAATTTTTCCAAGAGTCGTACAAATAGTCGGGTAGTAAAATAAATATATTTTAATAAAGTAATAAAACTGAAAACACAGAAATGTTTATTTTACAGATATGTATATAATTTTAAATATAGGGTAATTAACAGTAATAAATATTTTATTTATCAATGTTGAATTAACTATTTAAATTTTTATATCTTGTTAAATAAATTTTTATAATCAGTAAAAACTAATCTTAATAATATACTATCACTGTATATTATTATATTACAATGTAGAGTTTTTAAATAATACTCTTTAGGAAAAATATGGTAGCGCTTAAAAGGGCAGTTTGTTTTATGGAGCCTGATTATATAATATTCCTATTGTAAAATTTTATGGATTTTTGAAACGAATGAATTTGAATTTTTTTCTTTTAATTTTTAATGTGTCTATATTTTTTTGTTTAAGTTTTTATAATTTTTTACTTTATATTACTACTTGTTTCTATTACTACAGATTTTCTTTTTTTCTTGCGCTTTTTTTCTGATTGAACTCTTCTTTATTTAATGGGTCTTATTCTGAGAAGCGAATTTTTCGGTACGTACTGAAAAATATGATAAATTTTATTTGTGGTATTCTGTGAAGCGAAATAGCGATACTGATCGGTTTTTATCGTAACTTTTCGATTTTCATGGTATTACGAGAATCGTTTTTTTTGTTCGCTGTCAGAAAAAACGATAAATATATCATTATAGAAAAAGTTAGTGAAAGATGGCGAATGAGAAAAAGTAAGTATATAATTAAAGTAAAATTCAAGTAAACTAATTTTATTTAATTATATATTTGTATTTAAAAATAATTATTAAATTTTATAATACATTTTTAATTATAGAAAAGTTACAAATAGTAGGCAGTTTGAATGTTTGTTGGTGCAATGATTTTTTACATGTGTTCCATCAACGCATCTAATTATTCCTGGAAATCCAAATTTATTATAAAATCCGAATTTGTTGGATGATTTTGCTCATTTTTGGTTTCAGTAAATTTTATATACTCTCCACACAATTCCGTCTAAAATATAGACAATGTTCCGTAGCTAAACCTACCAAAAAATCGTTCCCGACGCCTTGTTGATAACTTTCTTCAGCAAGGAAGCGCAATCTTCCAGCCAATATTGGATTTTACTGAATGTGGACTAATTGTATTTACGTAGGATTTAAATTATTGTCTAATTTATCTAGAACCATTACAAAGGTTTCTTTCGAAAGCCTGAAATACTTAATGAATCTAACAAACCAAATAAAATTGATCATATTTTTTTTATTTCATGTCATATTCCTACATATATAGTTGTTATAACTTATACCTACGTTAAAATAGGTAAATCTAATGGATTCGCTTTATCCCTCAATTCTCTTCTTTTTATTCTAAGTAAATTCATCTCTTCCTTCTCATCAGACGATGTTTCGTAATATAAATGCAAAAACATTTTTTAATCTATAAAATTTGAATTTAACTTCACTTAATTTCACTTTTCAAACAGAAAATTAAAACAAAAAATGTCAAAACATAAAAAAAAAATAAATTTGACAGTTTTAACCAGCAATGCTGTCAGTTTTGCAAAATATCGCTTCTCAGAATACCAAATGTGATACAATGTGATGCTCTACTGGTACGTAGCGAAAAAGTGATTCGCTTCTCAGAATAAGGCCAAATATCTCGGTAAGCTATGTAGATTTTTTTCTTAATAAAACTAAAATTAAAAATTCCAGCATAATATGTTTCCGATGATTTAGGCATACCCCGTCAGAAAACCAGCTATTAAATTTTTCACAATTTGTTGTTTTTTGTATTCAAATATCAACTATTTCGTTTTTAATTTTCGAAGTACAATTTGATTTGAAAAACATGTCAAAAATTTTAACATGATACGAACAAACCAAAACATGATATGAAAAACATTTTTGACTAAGAATATAACAAAGAATTTTGAAAATATATTACAAACCTCAAAAAAAAATTCTTCATTTTTCATTAATTTTATTTTCTAATTTTTATTTTGACAATAATATCTTTTTTCAAAAAATTTAGAATTTTTTTTCAATATCAAGTAAACAATTTTCTATAAAATAAAATATTTTCTAACAAAACGTTGTCATACAATGCGATTAATTGCTACGGCGCAACGCTGTATTTTTTTAATTACCTAAATTAAAATTTAAAGTGATATGTCTAAAAAAACTGATATGCATATGAATATGATGAATGGACATGATGAATAATAATAAAGTTAAAAGCAAAAAAATATCAATTAACTAATAATTTTACCTCTTTTCACCAAAATATCTTTTTTTTTGTTTTTGTTTTGTTAAAAATTATATTTGCGTAAACTGAGGAGTGCATTATCTCGTTAATAGAATTCTTTGGTTAAGTTAAAAGAAGCATAAAAAAGAATAAAGAAGAGCAGTATAAGTAAAATGAAACAAACAAAAATTTTTGAGAATCGCAAAAACAAAATTCTCTTTTAAATTACCAACACATATAAGGTGGAGCTATGCTTCTTGAATTTTTTCTGAAATTTTAAAATAAATCGTACATATTCCTTGTATGCACTTTACGCCTCTGTATATAAGTTCTCTGTGGTTTAATATAAAATTTGAATTACCAAAATCTTGTATGCACTATGCGCTTAACTAATGTAATTTTTGTTTTGTTTTTTTTTCAATTCAAATTCTTTTCTTTTCAATATGTATTCATTCATCTCATCTCATCTCATAACTCATCCAATGCCTCGAAACATTTTTGCTTCGTTAACAAAAGAGTTTATTTGTATGGGAAAACGAAGATTTTGAGGCTTTTGGCGTTGACGCATCAGTATAATTATAACAGAGAGAGATAACTCATAAGCGCTGACTATAATCATAAATTAATAACATATAGATGAGTAAATCGTATGGGAAGTTTTTAACCTATTATTTTTTAAAGCTTTTCAAAAAAAAAGTTGGGAGGAATAATTTCGCAATACTAATTTCTGATGAGAGAACCATCAAAGTAAAGATGATGTATATCAAAGAGAACAAGAACAGTGCATATAGTCATATACATTATACATTTTTTTATGTACATTTTTCTTATTCATTTTTGCTTTGCTATTAACAGAAGATTTAATAAAAGTACCTGCTGAAATCTTATAAAGAAATAAAATTTTACATGTGTGTATAGCTATTATGATATATGTATTGTTTTTATTAAATTTAACAAATATGAACATTTGAAAAAAAAATCAAATGCAGTTTGTCATATATTATTTTTCTAGGTATCAATGAAAGAAATAAAAAATAAGAATAAGAAATATTAAATTTTTATTTGATTTGAAGTTTTTGATTGATTTTTTCTTGGTTAAAGAGTTTTTATTTTATTTTAGGTAAAGTTTCATTTTTAGTTAAAATATCAATAATAATCTCGTATTATTCCTAATAATTATATTAAAGATGACAACAAATTTGGTTCAGATTTTTTTAAAAAAACGTTTAACATTATTTTTTATTCAACAATCAATGAAATCTTTTCAAAAATCTATGTACATACATATGTGGTTAAAGTAAAAAAATTATAAGATTATATTATTACTAGGTACAATTATATCCCAGTTTATTTATTAAAACTTTAATGAAATATGTATTTATATTAATAATATTTATAATATAGATTAATATTTATTAATGAAATGATTTTTTAAAAATGAATTTTATTTTATTTTTATTTTATGGATTTAAAATTCTTAGTTTTGGATTTGTTATTTCTATTTTCTTCCGCTTTTGATTTGGTTCTGTCACTATTTCCTTCTTTCCTACTTTCCACGAACAATGTTTTCTCAACAAAACTAAAATTAATGCTTCAATGCATATCGTGATTATAGTTTCTTTCAACTGGCAAATTGCTATATTATCATCTATGAAATTTTTAAATATGTGGATATGGAATTTGCAAATTTTAAAAAATAAATCTGAAGGTAAAAGTAAACTGCCAAAATCAGAATTTTCAGAAAAATTTTTATGAAAAATTAATAATTCTGACGATGATGACAATATTTGATCGTTAGATTTTTGTAGTATATCAGAGCAATATTTACACGAAACAGTTTTGAAAAGCTTAAACAATACATAGCCTGCAAAGTATCTAATGGAAGTATTGCTTAATAAAATGCAAGTATTTTGTTTAGGATCGCAATTTTCTTTTTGAGATATTTCATATTTTTTATATGTATCTTCAAACTCTTTTAAAGAGGCACTGACAACTTCATTATCTACTTCTGAATTAAGAACATTACTTGATGATGTTAAATTCAGGCTATGTCTTAAGTATTCGTCATCGTCAGGCTCACAATTCATTAAGTTAGAGGAATAGCTAAGGAGTTTCATTGACATTATTCGTCCCATTACATCATTAAATTCTTTTACTGATGGATTTCTGGAAAAACCATTATGGCCCCGAATTGTACCGAAAAAGTTTTCAATAGGATCCGAGTTTTTTTGTTGGTCAAAATATAAGAAATTTGCAATTTGGGATCAGCAAAAAAGTCATCTGACAGCAAAAGTATTGCATTAATTGTTTGAAGCAAACCATTAATCCAGTAAACTGTAGCAGGAACTTTTATTTCATTTAAATATTCTTTGGCATGATGTAGAAACTTGTAAACCTTATTATCTTTTTCTAAAGATGATTTTAAGGGTCTACGATTATCATACCTTATCTTGCTGTTTAAACAATCGAAAATATTGTTCATTTTTTCAAAAAACAAAGCTGTTGAAAGTGCTTTCGATTGAATAGGTGGAGAAAATAAATTCTGGCTTGCAATTGTTTTTATTCCAGCAGCACAGCTAGCACTTAAAACTGCAGTAGCTAAACGAACACTCATTTTCTGAAATGCGTTTGGATTAATGTGGCAATCAGTCAATCGTGGACATAACTTTGTCGTATTCGTTCTTTCCATAAAATGCAGTGCCTTAATTACACTCCAGCTAGCTACTCCATCTAATGTTTCTATATCATATTTGAGCAAACTATTTCTGCAGTTTTTAATAACATGGCAAATATCATAAATAACATATACTCTTCGATTCTTATACATAACAAAAGGCCTCTCTTTGGATACATTCATACGATTAAGTGCACTTCTGTTGTTACTACCTTGATCACAAATAATTGAGTTAACAGTCAAACCCGTTTGAAAACAAAGATCAATGTTTTTATTTATTAGAACTTCTAATCTGTCTCCTGTTATTGCATTTTTAGATGCATAGTAACTAATTATAGTCTTCCAGTTGCTAAAATCACCACGGATCATAAATGCTAAGATTTCTTTAGCAATTTTTGGATAAGATGTGCCCTCTCCTAAATCTTCTAGTCCAATTGTTTTATCATGATATTCCGAGTAGTTTAGCTCTGGCCTAATAGCCATTGCATCAAAAATTAGTGATACCTGTTTTTCTCGATTATTTAATGTTTTAATCTTTTCCGATATGGCATCCAAAACAGATTGATTAAATCCAGGTGTTAAATGTTTAATCGGTGTCCATTTATAAATTGAACTATTTGATGGTAAATTTAATTGTAATCTGTCACGGAGAAATGTGTAAGTTGAGCAAGATTTGTAATGAATATTCATGGCTAAATTTCGTTGTTCTAATGGGTATTCAATATTAATGCTGGTACGTTTTGATAGCAACATTTTCGTCAATATTTTGGTATTATTATTTACGTGATCTAGTTTATGAATAATTGTTGAAATATCAGATTTGAAAGTTGGTGGATTAAGCATTTTTTTCTTTAAAGCTACAAGTTTAATATACTTTTTTTTGTTCTTAAGCATTAGTTGTCTATTTTTGACCTGTAATTGGTTTAGTCTCCTTTGCAACATGGCACATTTTTTCATAAAAATTTCGATTTTGTTCATTTTTTAAACAAAACCTGCAGAAATCGACTTCAGCAGAACTGACTGATAATTTACGCTTTCTTGGTGGAGATGGTAACTTTGCAATATCATCAAGTGTAAACTGAACGTTACCTGAATTTTTAGAATTAAAACACCTTTCAACTAAATTTTGAACATATGGTTTCGGACAAGTAAGATTTTCTTCAGGTAATATAAATGCATACGGATCATTTTCATTATTTGTTACTTCTTCATCAATGATTAACTTGTCATGCGCAAGCATTGTTGTAGATAACTGTAATGTTGTCATTTTTTGTATAAAATTATCGTTTTTCTTAATAGTATATATGGGCATAATATAAAACATTACCTGTAAATTACAATTAGGATATGCAGTCTTCTTTAAATTTCTTGTAATGAAACTGTCAAAATGTTTTTCACAAATGTACTTCTGAGTTTTTGATTTATGTTTTTCAGATAAATTACATTGCTTCATCCAAACATTATATAAATCACTATTATTAGCTGGGAACTTAAAAAATCTAAGCTTTGGCGCAGCATTCTTTTTGTTTCCACAATTTTCTAAAACACATTTCTTAGAGAAGGCTCGTCTTACGAGTATTTTATTATTTGAACTGTCATTTGATTTTTCATTATTTTTGCTAATTTCTAATTTATTTTCTTCCACGATTTATGCAATTTTTGCATAAGAAGAGTTTTTTCATTTTTTTACTCCAAAGAATGATTTAGGGAAATGGAAATCACAAATAAAAGTTTTTCTATTCTTCGGAAATTCCACGAACTTGGCTTCAGGATTTTTAAATTTCGTCCTTGCACAGCCAACAATAAAACACTTGAAACCCATTTAAAAAACTAACAATATTATTTCTATAAAAATTGCAAAGTAACGTAATAATTAATAACAATACAATTAATAACAATACAACATTTCACTTCAAACGCTCCAGTGAAAAGAAATATTTTGCATAAATTTAATGCACATACCACTTTCATTCAAAAAATCGTATCATAGATACTTAAAAAACGGTGTCGGGTCAAAGTTACATGTTGACAAAATTTCATATGGACAAAATTACATATGGACAAAATTTCATAAGATAAAATTACATATGGACAAAATTACGGTTACATGACAAAATTACATAAAACAATATCGATATTCGGACCAAACCGAAATTTTTTATAATAAATAATAATAACCTTTTTCCAGAAAAATACAATTTAAACCCGTGATTTTGAGTTTCGGGCCCAATTCCTTGGACCCCGGACCTATTGTCTTCATCACATTTAATGGCTATTGCACTGATGAGAAAACAAAATTCCAGATCTTCGGTCCTAACACTTAGGACGCCGGACCTCTTGTTTGCATCGTGCTAAAAAGCCATTGTACTAAAGAAAAATTAAAAAAAAAACAACAAAAAAATATTTTTTTTGCGAGGTACCCGGAACTATTTTTCCTGAAGGCTGCACAATTTCTTGAACCACCTAGAAGATGTAGTTCTGATACTGGTTGATTGCTAAAAACTTGCTACATGAAATTTTTGTTATGAATATTTATCATCCAGTATCCAGTCAAATGAAAAACAGGCAAATAATACGCATATGTAATTATTTCAAATATGATATTTTGTCCTTATGTAATTTTGTCTTATGTAATTTTGTCATTTAACCCAACAATCAACATTTAAAAAACATTTTATTTTTTAACTAAAAATAAAACTTTACCTAAAATAAAATAAAAACTCTTTAACCAAGAAAAAATCAATCAAAAACAACAAATTATTTTAATGTAAATTACTTCTTATCAAAAATTTGTTTTTTTAAACATAATAGTAACAATTTAATATTTCTTATTCTTATTTTTTATTTCTTTCATTGATACCTAGAAAAATAATATATGACAAACTACATTTGATTTTTTTTTCAAATGTTCATATTTGTTAAATTTAATAAAAACAATACATATATCATAATAGCTATACACACATGTAAAATTTTATTTCTTTATAAGATTTCAGCAGGTACTTTTATTAAATCTTCTGTTAATAGCAAAGCAAAAATGAATAAGAAAAATGTACATAAAAAAATGTATAATGTATATGACTATATGCACTGTTCTTGTTCTCTGTGATATACATCATCTTTACTTTGATGGTTCTCTCATCAGAAATTAGTATTGCGAAATTATTCCTCCCAACTTTTTTTTTGAAAAGCTTTAAAAAATAATAGGTTAAAAACTTCCCATACGATTTACTCATCTATATGTTATTAATTTATGCTATAATAGACTTGATGTGCCTTAAGGTGACTTAAGGTGGCTTAAGTTTTTGCACGATTGTATGAAGTTTCATATTGACAACTATAATGAACTTAACCAATCTTTCGTTAACTTTATGAAACTTTTTGTTAAAACTTTATGGAACGCTCTGGAGCGTAGAAAACTTAAGCAAACTTAAGCACTGATAAACATTTATTTGAAAAAAAAAATTGAAGAGTAAACAAGTTAAAATAAAAAAATTAGTATCTTTTATTAAATGTTTAATGAATAAATATATTATAATAAATATATAATAAACAAAATATATTTTTCTAATGCATTTTTTTGGATTTATTTAAAATATTTTACATTCATTTCAGTTATGAAATATACATCTGTATGTATTTACATACTGACATTAATTTTAAAAATATTTACATAATTTCGCATATTTCAATTGTATGTGCATAATAAAATTAATTTTAGGACTAAAGTCTAAAATTAATAGAAATTTTAGTATTTATTGCTTTGAGAAAAGCCGGAATCAGTAAAATCCCTTTTAAAAAAAATTCCTTAAGTTAGCTAAAGTTTTGTTAAGTCTATTATAGTTGAATATAAGATTCGTTTACTTTTGACAAAACTTAAGCAAACTTAAACCAAATTTGACTGCAACACTTAAGGTGCTTAAGTCTATTATAGTCAAGGCTATATACATATACAGAAATTGCTAAAGAATATTTGTAAGAAATTTTCAAGTTCAAGAAATTTCTTTAAATTCAAGAAATAATGAATTTGTGCAAAATAAAATAAATATGCTGATTTCTCAAAATATTCTGTCTCGATATAAATTAACAATACTTTCATTAGAATATGACTTTTTTGCAATTGTTATCGATTTATCGTTTTACACGAATCTAGCCCTTTAAGATTCCTGGACAGTTGGGTAAATATTGAATTTACTGTAAAATATTTATCGAAACGCTCAATTTTTCTTATTTTATGTTTTTATGTTTATGTTATTAATTATTATATATCATTTCATTACTTATCGCATAAAGGATAATAATAATTAATAAAATTACATTACTATTATTAAAATTATACAATCAAAAGAGTACACACATAAAAACAAGAATGCAGCAATTAAGTATAGAAAATTATACCATCAAAAATACTAGCATATGTACAAAAATATTTTGCGAGACAATTGAAAACTATAAGAAATTGTTTAATTCATTGAAAGATGAGAAATACTTATTTTTTAGTCATTTGATCAAAAATGAGATCCCAACAAAACTCGTACTGAAAGGTCTTCACAAGGTGGAAGTGGAGGAAATTAAAAACTTTTTAAACAACAAGAACTACGAATGCAGGCAACATATTTAGTGTCCTTCAAAAAGGGAACAATTAAGCTAAAGGAGTTGAGGGAAAATTGCAAAGCAATATACAACACAGTGGTCTCGTGGGACTATTACATTAACAACAAAAATAAAGGCAGGCTGACTCAATGCTATCGCTGCCAAACTTTTGGGCACGGTGCCAGTCACTATTACCTAAATTACCGCTGCAGAATATGTGCAAAGGAACACGATTCCAAGGACTGCCCCGAAAAAGTAAAGGCGACAATCGAAGAAAGGACCACCCGTTGTGTACACTGTAAGGGCAACCACCAAGGCAGCTCTACGAAATGTGCAAAAAGGGTAGAATATAGGAAATTACAGTCTGATCTGAGAGCACGGACTTCTCGAAATAGCCGACCTACAAAAGCATACTCCAAGTATCCCATTTTCAGATACGATGCAACACATTTCCCGCAACTCAACAAGAGTAACACGCTAGCTACTCCAATTAATCCTGGCATTAATTTCGGTAAAGGTCAATTCATCGATTAATCTAAGTTTGGAAAACAACAGTAAACAAGGTGATCTTTTTACCTCCACAGAAATAGTTGATATCACTAGGGAAATCATAACAAAACTGAAAATGTGTCGTAATAAAGAAGACTAAATCACGGTAGTCGCGGAAATTTGTATGAAATACATCTTCAACAATGACCCATAAAATGCTGAGGATAATGAATTAGAATGCACAAAGCATTCAAAATAAATCTATTGCATTTTTTGATGTGTTAAAACCGAGAATATTGATGTGGCTATAGTAACGAAAACATGGCTTCACTCCGAAAAAACTATTTCGGGCAATTGCTTTATATCATACAGATCAGATCGGGAAGGAACTGTCACGGTGGAGTGGCTATATTTGTTAGGAAAAATATTAAGCATACACTATTTCCGAGCATCACAACCGAGGCAATTGAAACAATCGCTGTTCAGATATACTCTAACCCATCGGATTTTTAATAATTGCAGCGTACTTTAAAGGTGGCAACTCAAACTCATCAATAAATCAAAAATTCAAAAATGATTTGCGTCTAATATCCAGAATTCCCTCCAAATACCTGATAATAGGAGATCTTAACAGTAGGCACACACATTGGAATTGTATCAACAACAACCACTGGGGCAAGATACTTCACGATGAACTAGCTGTACAAAACTTTGACGTACTCTTCCCTCCGTCGCCAACACATTTTCCGAAATCAACCTGAGGTAATCCATCAACTATTGATTTAACCTTATGCAACTGCTGAAATCAAATCACTAATCATTCTACAATTAACAAACTGAACTCCGATCACCTTCCTGTGGTTTTCAGTCAAAAATGCGAATCAATTACGAAAGAAATTCCAACTGTACTCAACTTCAATCACGCCAATTGGAAAATTTTTAAACACATTATTAATTCAAATTTAGAAAATGTTCAAGTTATGGTTGCAAAGAAATGTGAAATTGACCGAAATATTGAATATATAACAAGTTTACTAAATGACGCAATGCTACAAGTCATCCCCAAAAAAAACCATAAAACACGGAAATAGAAACAAACTTGCTTAACAACCTTGAGAAAAATAGCAAAACATTCTAGAAAATTTCTAAGTTGCTGAGGAACCGAAACAAACGAATACCATTTTTAAAAGTCGATAACCATATACTAGTTACAAACACAGAGAAAGCAAATGCATTTGCAGAATATTTTGCCAAACCAAGCCAATTCAGAGCTACAATCAGTGATCAACAAACAGAAGATTTAGTAGATGAAAGTATAAATTTTATTTCAAATGTCAATCACCATCATGGTCCTGTGGAAAAATTCACATTTTCGGAGGTCAAATTAATAATAGATTTATTGAAGAAGAACAAATCCCCAGGAGTTGATGGCATTATGAATAAGGTCTTGAAAATTGTCAGGCGTAAATGCCTTAGATTTCTAACAGCATTATTTAACTGTTGTTTAGAATTAAATTACTTTCCTGACGCATGGAAAATAGCTAATATAACTTGCATCTTAAAACCCAAGAAAACAAGCTCTGATGTAGCAAGTTACAAACCAATTAGTTTATTAAGCTAACTTGGGAAAATATTTCGGGTTCGGGTTAAAATAAATGACTCCGTGTCAGAGGATAAAAAAATTTTATGTGGACTACCACAAGGCTCATGTATTAGCCCTCTACTCTACAATGTGTACACAAGTGATATACCTAAACCAAACAATTGCTCACTTGGCCTTTTTGCCGATGATACATCTCTTGTAACCTCATCAGAATCTCCTCTTCAAATTATGACCAGTCTTGAAAACGGATTTAAGCCACTCACTGAATATTTCCACAGGTGGAAAATAAAGGTAAACACCACAAAAACCCAATGCATCTTTTTCACTAGAAGGCGAAGACCAGATTACCTTCCAAATAGAAACCTGCAGTTAGACGGAAACGAAGATATTTGGCAGCAAACAATTAAATACCTTGGTGTTCATTTAGATCAAAAATTAAAATTTAATTATAATACAGACCAAAAAATCAGGAAAGTTAGTGTTCTAACTAAAGTATTGTACCCTCTAATAAATAGAAAATCCGGTTTACCATTTAACAACAAGTTATTGTTATACAAATCCGTTTTCCGATCATACATAATGTATGGATCTCCAATATGGTATAGTTGTGCTGCATGTCATAAAAAAAAAAATTACAAATTTGCCAAAACAAAATATTAAAAATTTGTTTAAACCTTCCATAGCATTTTTCAACAAAAAAAATACACGAAATTGCAAAAATAAAAACCATATTGGAAAAGGCAGAAATAACCTATGATCAATTTATATTAAAATGTGAATTTGTTAACAATGCTTTGGTCAATTCAATTCCTGAAATGTTAAGAAATTGAAAAGAATCACGGAAGATAGAGAAAACGAAAGACGGGTCTATCTTATTTTAATTGATAAACAAGAAATAATTTTATTTTTATTTTTTGCTTGTTTTTATTTTTTGCTTTCTCGTTTTTGTTTTCTTTCTTTCGATCTTTTGTAATTTTATAGCTGAATTAGCTTAATTTTGTGTTGTTTTTGCTTTAATTTGTGTTTAGCTTGTAAGTTTTTATATTACAAAAAAAAAAGATATATATAATTATCTCCTCAATAATTCTGTCAATTTAACTTATTTTCCAACTGTTAATAAAACATAAATCATCTGCCTATTATAGTTGTATTATAGTTGTATAGTTCTTTAAAACTGAGCTCTAGAGTAATAAAATAGTTCATTATAATGTTATATAATTGTAAGAAACAATTTGTTAAGTGAATAAAAAAATGAAATATACAATCAAGAGAAGTTTAAATTTATCCATTAAATTGTTCAATTTATACAACCCATATTTCATTATTATTTACCTTTTCTTTTTTTAAGAATTATTGAAATTTAGAATTAAGCTAACCAAAATAACAAACTCAACACCAAGAAAGCACTTCATATTATTGTTCTTGTTTGTGCTGTACAAAGAATAATTAGAAATAAATAACTATGTTGTTATTTATTTGTGGCATAATATTATATACATATACATAATAGTTTATTGTTTGTACCACACCATGGTTCTTCACGTCTACTATTCTTATTTTTTTTTACGTTTTTTTTATTAGATTTTGTTCTTATTTAAGATTTTTGTCAGCAAGAGATATGTCGGCTAGAGAAAATAATTCATTTTATTATATGGCCATGCGACATCTGTATTGTATTTGTTTGTGATATTAGTTTCAACTAGTATACAGGGTGGTCCGGTTTAGAGCAAAATGTTTTTAAGGGGTGATTCGCGAAAGCGAATTTTTTTCGAGATAATGAACGTTTTTTTACAAAATTTTCAGTTTTTAAAAGCAAAATTTTAAGTTTATGCATTTATTATTCAAAAACTGTAAGTCTAATACTCATTCAACATATACCGTTAATTAGGTGTATTAATTCTAAAAAAAAGCTATGAAGAAGATGTTGCTCTAGTTTCAATTTCTTCTGAGCTGTAGTGGATATTCTTTAGATATAATTTTTCTAATCTGATTTTCTTTAACCCTGTGTAGCCCAGGTAAATTTAAAGATAGACCCCTCTTCTAGACCAATTTTTTTCCTAAAATACTCCAAGGAATCACCCCTTAAAAACTTTTTGCTCTAAACCGGTCCACCCTGTATAACCACTGTTAACCAGCTTTAATAAAGTTTGGATTTAGTTCAAAAAAGTATACAGGGCTGTATTGTAGTGGTTTTTAAGTAGTTATCAAAGTTTTCAATCCTATTTCTGACATGAATGTTTAATAGAAGTAAATTCAAAAATTAAAATGAAAACTACAGTAATTTACAAACTAAAGCTCTTTTTACCCTCTTATTTACATTAGATCTTATGGGAAAGTGGCATTATCATCCTAAAAGTAGCATCATAAAATGCTTAATAGCTTCTAAAATATATCTTATCTTATATATACTAATTTTGTTTTTGGTCTGAGGACATAGATACCGTACATATTTCCTTAGTTACCGTACACGTTACCTACCGTACTTACCGTACAGTTTGCATGTAAATTCATACCAACCGTATCATCAAATAAATGATTGTATAGTTTATGAAACTGTTATCTGAAGTAAATCCGAAAGAAATAAAGCCAAATGACATTTTCTTATTTTATTTTATATGGGTGTTGAAATAAAGTCAAAATTAAAAAGAAATAAGATTAAAAATCAGTTTATATACTTTTTGGCTTTATTTCAATACCTTTGAAATAAAGCCGAAATCATGAATTTTTTACCATTTAAAATTAAAAATATTATTAACAGATGATTGAATTTTAATTATGTATTTTAGATTTGGATTAAAATCAGGGAATTCCATTTTCCAAGATATTTGTAATATTTATACTGTATATGCTATAACAACTCACGCGCCAGACTTTCCGCCATATGTTCATCCCGCCAGTGCACTTTAACTTTTTAAAATTATAAAACCAATTATGTGCGTTGTTCAAAATCAGGGTATACCATATTCATAGAATATTCATATGCACGTACATATATGAGTTACACACAGAATTTGTTTTTATAAATATTTGAATACTTATGTAAATATTTGAAATGGCTTTATTGGTTTTTTTAAAATAAAATAAAGAAGAAAACAAAAATTGATTTCGATTTTATTTCTTACGGCTTTATTTGAAGTAACTTATTTACCAAACAAAAAATTATTTTTTAAAAATCATCATCAAACGTATGTTTTTTTATTTTTTTGTTGTTTTTTTTTTATTTTTTTGTTTGACGAAACGTAGGTACATCTTAAATTTTGAACAAACAACCAAATTTTGTAAGAAATTAAATGAAATTTTATGATACTGTTTTTTATTTTTTTTTAAATTTATAATTCGATAGTGAAAGTCCAAAGATAGCTTTTTTTCCCATAATTAAAGAAAATTTAATTTCCTTAAAAAAAAATCCTCGAACGGCTATACTGGGACCAGTGCTTCAGAAGTTATGAGCTATTTTGTTCCCACACTTCCTGTTTTTTTGCAGTAAATTTTTTTTTTTTATTTATTTTTAATACAAGCATTTTTATTTTATTAAAAAAACAAAAAACCATTATTAGGTAGATTAGAAGCATCTTATTATAAGTATAGTTTTTTTTTATTATTTTTCTTTACTTTTGGCAATTATTATCATAAAGGAAGTATGAATACAGAAACTATGCCAAAGGAAATTTTTTTTTTCAATATTTCTTAAATTTTACTTTATCGTAACCCCAGAGAAAAAATATATTTCATAGGCCAAAATACCTCAGAGATTAAATTATAATATCTCTTATAAGCTATAATCTTTCTCTTGAGTTTGTATATTGCAAATTTATGTTGTGTAAAAAAAAGAATAAAAGGTACATAGAAAAAATAATGTTTTGTTTTATTTCATGCACACGTACAATGATTTAATTTTTATTCTTCTGTGTTTAGTAGGTTCTGGTTTAAGTTCAAAATAAAATAACATACCTGCAACAATAGCGTATATAAATTGTTTTTGTAATTTTTGAGTTTTTGATTTTGTTGTTGAACTGAATTTGTATTTTTATTAATTTCAATTTTAAAATAAAATGAAAAACTATTTTTGTACTATTGTCTTGAAGAGGACATTTCATAGGTATCATAGGTAACTTAGATAGGTTTTGAAACATAAAAAAAAAATGTAGGTATGAATTGAATTTGTGACTGTAAAATTAAAATTCTTAAAATAAAAATTTCACAAATGTGTATGTACATAGGTAGATATATGAATATTTTAAATAAAAGCGGAATTGAAGTTAAATAAAATAATATTAAACTAAAATAAAATATTTTAAATGTACATGTAATCCTCCTCCATCACGTCCAGAAATTTGTGAATTACCCTCTTATAACACACTACGTACCCTTAGCAACACGGTTACATTTTTTTTTATTTATGTACGTGCACAAGGTGAAGGTTTTGAGGATGTGGCTATTCAGGATCTTCAATATTTATTAGTGACGAAAGCGATCTGGTAGAATTGGCATCATAAACTGTAAATTAAATTCTTTGTGCGAACAGTAAAAGTGATTGATTATAAATAAAAATAACCATAATTAAACAACTACAAGAGAAAAGCATTCGCCTAAGCCGGAAACTTCGATAGTGTGCGTGTAACAAGCCGTGAACAACTTTTTTTTACCACCACATAAATACCAAAGGTAGTCCCGCGAAAATTGTGGTTCGTTAATGTTGTGTTGTGTTTAGTGCGAAATAAATAAAAATAAAATATTAAAAATTATATTATAATTTATAATTATAAAAATTCAATAATTTAATTAAAGCGTTTTGTTACCATTGAATTTAATTTCTTTTAAGTTATTAACAAACGCATTTAAACTTCCAAGTAGGATGTTTTTCAAAATTTAAGTTTTTTTTTTTAATTGTACTGTCAACTGTTTTGGTTACATTTTAAAAGCATGTGAAAAAATTAAACGAAATAATGAAGAATAATAAATTATTTATTATGAAACAATTTTCATAATAAATAATTTATTTAATTAGTTTTAATATTAGAATTTGAACAAGAAAACTGTTCAAAATGATATTATGTATCATTGTAGTTTTTAAGCTGTTATGTTAGCAATTATAAGTTCATGAAGCAAAATTAAGAAGAAAACCAAATGAACGAATGAAAATATATTATTTTTGTTTCATTTAAAAACAATAGAAGAACAATATTATCTTACTAGTTTAAGAAGATACTAAAAATTGATACTAGAAAGGTTTTCATCAAAATAAATTTACGCATAGGTATGTACATATATATTTTATTCTTTAATATTTTTGTATTGATTTAGACAATGCTTGTTCCTGAATATCAAGATGGTAAGACTGATGAAGTTATTGACATATTAAAACCTATAGATTATGATGAACTTGATGTTTGAACAAACAGAACAAAACAGAAAGGTCGAAAAGCTGGTGGACAAGAAGCAAATGAAGTAAAAACAATCTTACATCCAAAAGTTATTTTAGGTATGAAAGAATTTCGTTCTGATTTACCTTGTTTAATACATCGTCGTGGTCTTCAAGTTATACCATTTAACTATTACAGTAATTGTTTTAATAAAAACAATATAGAAAATATATTAAAGAAATTTATATAATTATAGATTGGAGATTTCATCTTAACACCAGACATATGTATGTGTTGAAAGAAAATCAAGATCAGATTTAATTGGTTTATTAAATTGTGGTCGTCTTTACAATCAGTGTATTAAAATCCAAAGGTTTTATGCAAAACCAATTCTCTTAATTGAATTTGATCAAAATAAACAATTTCATTTACAGGTATTTATAATTCTTGTCATATAAGTTAATATCATAAGTTATTAACTTACAAAGTTATTTTTTTTTTTTAAATTAATTTTAGAATAAATTTATGTTATCTGGTGTCTCAACAATTTCATAAAATGCAGATGTTGTACAAAGATTACAACTTTTTACTTTCTTAAATTACGTTTAATATGGTCACCAAGCTCTTATGCTACTATACATAAATTTTAAGAATTAAAACATAGAAAAAATGAACCAGATAGTAATGCTGTATCTTTACTTGGTGGTGATGAATCTACACAATTTGAAATTGATAAATTCAAATCAAATATATATGATTTTACAATACGTTTACCTGTAATAAATTCAAAAAATATTCATAAAATAATGGGAAATGGTGGTAGTTTAAAAGAACTCTTTAAAAAAATAACAGATAAATTAACAGATCTTTCTGATTCTGAAAGAGATGGTAATAGTAATATAAAAGTAATTTGTAATAATACATTTGTAATATAATTGTTATTTGTTATTTTGTAATTTGTAAAGTACTTATAAATTTATTCTGAAAATAAGATAAATTAAAATTATTTAATAAAATATAAAACCTTTTAATTAATTTTTTAAGCAAATTTTTTATCGTAAAATTTCTTTTATAATTGATTTTGTATAAATAGAAAAATAATAAATTTATTCTAAAAAAAATTTAGAAACAGGTATAGGACTAATCTAGATTTTCGCAATACCATCAGAGAATGTTTGATAATTATTATTAATAATAATAATTTCATTATTTAAAATTTGTATCCAAATATAAATCTCACTTTCACAAGAACTATAAATAAACAAAAAAAATTTTAATTTTTGCGAATGTATTAGTTTCGGACTAAACCAACTCGAATGGATAAAGTTGTTCATAAATAACAAATATTTTATTTCCTTTTTACCTAATACAGTATCGTACAATACATGTTGAATATTTCAAAAAATTAAAATTTATAAAATATTTAATTTTTGTTTGTTCTTTTTTCTTTTGTTCATCACAATAAAAAAGAACACTAATGGAAGGGTCTAAACTGTTATAATTTCTAATTCTTTGATTTTGTTCTTGAATTGGAGTTTGGTTTTAATTTCAAATAAAATGTAAAATTCTATTTAAATTACTTTTTAATGCGTTGAAAAATAACATTTCATAGGCAACACTTAGATAGGTTGTGCAAAAAAAATGTACCTATGTTTTAGAATTTGTGGCTCTAAAATTAAAGTTCTTTAAATAAAAATTTCACAAATGTATGTTGAAATATATATTTTAAACAAAGAGAAAAAGCTGAATTGAAGTGAATAAAAATAAATAACTTCAATATAAAAATGAAAATTCAAATAAGCAAAAATATTCTTAAATTTATTATAATATTACTAGTATGAACAATATTATAATACTAGCAAAATCACCCAATATATAAAACTGGGCTCAACACAAAATATATAAAATTTCGAATGTTGAAATATAATATAGCAAGGACCCAGCGTGCGCTGCCATGTCCATGCTCACCAAATGGAACTTTGCATGTGGTCACGATAAGATAAAGTATATTTATACCAGACCTATTTGATTTAATCATCTATATGGTAATGCAGAAGAATTATGTTGGATAATTTATAGTATTAGCATCTTTTAAAGTAATATCGACAGACTCATATTATTCTTTCTTCACTTTTTAATCTATTCAAAAGAATTTCGTTTATTTATACCGCAGTATAATTTATTGATGTTAGAATCGCACGCTCGAAAATCCAACAGTGGGCATTTAGATTAAAGTTTATTCATGTATGAATACACATTAATTCCTGTAAAGCTCACGACATTCCATATCACTGGTGATCTCAATTTCCCCAGGAACTTCCGCTATGATTCCCTCACTAATTTTTAAAAGAAGACCAGCAAAAGCTTTTTCTGATGTATCACCTTTTAAATGTAGTCTCATTTTTACCGATAAAGGTATATGAACATGATTCAAAATGCGAGAACATTTAACTGAAGCGCTTACTTCATCAGTTCTCGTTTCTTTCTGAACCAGTGGAATAATTTGCCTCAAACCGAGAGCAAAACTTTTCTCCTACCATAATGCTGTTATTATTTCGTAAATCCCGTAAGAGTCTATCTAAAGTCTCAAACATTAATGTATTAGCAATTGTACACTCGTCCCAAGGCAGTTTATTTTTTGATACTACAAAGTGTACTTTCGGAATTCGAATTTTTTCATATACCTAGTTATCTTACCATTTTTTTTTTGCATCTTTTCGCTATCCCATACATTTCGTGCATTTTTTTATCGTATTCTATTTCTTACAGTTTAAAATAAGAACATTTGTTTTTTTTTTATATGACTAACATTCGGGTTCACAATTTTTGGCAAATGGCAATGCAAAGAAAGGGCGAATGTAACTACAACATTGTTTCATTTTTTATCTGAATAACAATTTCATTGTTTCTAATTCATTGTTAATAAAATAACCATAATTAAAAACTTTAAAGCAGCCAATATAATTATGATAAGACTATATGTATTGCTATGCTAGGCAATATAGACTTACACTGGTTATGTGTTTGCATCTGTAAAAACTATAAAAAAAAAGAAAGTCCAGTCATGGGACTGACGGTAGTAAGTGAAACAACATTTAAATGCAGATGATTGAGATTGAGGCCTGAGCGTCGATTAAATTAGACAATTTTCATTATATTCTAAAAAAGATACAATAGGCTTATGGTAACTGAAGTAGAAAACAAAAATTTTTGATTGGAATTAATGTAAATATCGTGTAAAAACCGCATCGATCATTGTTTTATAAACAATATAGAAAACATTTAAATATAATATATAATATGCGTGTTATATAACAATGCAATATGAAAATTTAAAACAAGTAATTTTGAATTAAATTTTTTAATTAAAGCTTTTTAATTAAAGTTTTAACTAAGAAGAAAATTAAAAGTATTTTAAAACATAAAATTTTTATAATCAATCATTTTTTTATTTCTAAAAATTATAACCATACATAATATGTAGGTACCAATAATTTTTTTTTTCATATAATATGGAGACTTAGATAGGTACCAATATCTTTTTTTTGTATAACTAAAATTAAAACAATAAATGTTTAAATGACTCATCTACCAAAACTCAATAAGCAAAACAAGCAAAATATCATTAGTTAAGAGAGGTAAAATTTACATTTACTTATCGTATACCAAATTTATTATGAGAGAGAAAAGGTACAAAACAGATGTTTGCCTTTTGCTTTATATTATGAAAAATTTTTGCGTTCCCATTATTCTTTGGAATTGTTTGCGTTCTCATTATTTATTTGAGGCAAAGTGGGACAAAATTTTTGTTCAAATTTAGTTTGTTCCCTTTTTTTTTTTTTTTTTTATGATCTTGACAGTAGCTTAGGTAGAATCACCTTTTCGTGCTTAATTAAGTACGGTACTGCAATTTTACACTACAACATCTACAATAATTCGAGTATTTATTTTAACAAATTACTGGCTTATCTACTCATTAAATGTGGAAAACTACTACTATTGTCAGGAACTAAGCCTTTTTAAATAGAATAGTTTCATTTTATTTAATTTGTTACCAGATTAACTCTCAATTATCTTTTGTCATTTATTATATCCCAATGACAAAGGGTACTAGACCAGCTCGAAAAACCTTATACGATGACTAATTCTGATCTTTTATTATTTTAATACTTACGTTTTAAACATTATTATTTTCTTATATACCTATTAACAATATTAAATTATAATTACATTACAATAATATATTAAAATATAAAAAGTATAAAATATTATTAATATTTTTGCCAGTAATAATTTGAAGTTAGAAACATTATTATTTTTTATTAATTATATTAAATTATAGTAAACCTAAATATTTATTATATTGGTATACGATTATAAAATAATACTGAGGACAACATCTATTTACAAATCACAGAATTTAAAGAATATGATAACGCTCTTTTATTTAGGTCTCCTAAAAATCTTATGCATAGTTGATATAATTTAGAAAATAATATTGTTAAACTAGCTTTGTAATCCGCCATAAATGACGGAAGAAAAATAAATTCTAGCATTTCTTTCCTTCATTAGAGTTTTCATTTTAAGTTTAAGAAAAATACGTATTTGCTTACTAATTTATCATACCTTTATTTTTGTATTATAACGCTTTTAATTACCATATAAACAGAATATTTGTAGTAAGGTGCAAAATTTTCTATTCCCTAAGGGTCATTTACTCGATCATTTTGGCGACATCCTTTTTGCCAACATTGAAAATTTATCGTATAATTCAGAATCACTGTTAATCCTGTTAACATTCAATAACATTCGCTGCGTAAGTTTAGCGTCAAAGTTTATAGCGAACAAATAATATTCTATAATGAGCCACAACTTTGAACGGAAACAATTTTAAAAACAAAAATAAATAAAATTGTAAATATAAAAAAACAATAATATTGTAGGTACACATCATATTTATTTTGATGAATAAAATAAAACTCGTGTTGGAGAAAAAATTAAAATAAAAAAATTTACTGCAAATAAATAGGTATTTACAAAACTGTTCATAACTTGTGAACTATTGATCGATTATTTAAAATTTCATTTCATTTCAAGAAATTCATTATCGAACTGTTCATGTTAAAATGCATACATAATTATTATTTATAACATACATTAAACAGAAGAACAACAATCAATATGGTTTAACCGATACCTATACATACCTACATACTATCAAAAATAATTTACAAGTAAATGTCCGATCGCCTAATAAAATAAAAACCAGAAATTTAAAAGCTATTTTAAAGCTATTTTTGAATAGCTTCCATTTTCTCTTGAAATTTTTAACTGAGAAATATATATTTGCATTATTTTTTTTTGCTATGTTTTTATTTATTTTTACATACTCTACTCCAGCGAGTGCAAACCTTTTTTTTCGTGGTGGTTCATAATTAAAATAGTTTGAAGTTAAATTGGCGGGTTATTGGATCTGAGTTATTTGAATATTTTTTTTACAAATTTTAATATTTAACGGTTTAGGTAAGGTTAGAATACTCTCGTTATATAACGCGGGGCGTCATAAATGCATAAAGCAAAAATAACCCAAAATCTAAGTTAAATATTGTTATCATACAGTATTTGTATAAAATTTCTTGCTACTTATGATATAATAATTGTTTAATATCAAGATTGTAAGTTGTTGTTCTTAATGTCCAACATGCAAAAATCATATTCTCTTCGAGTCGGTTCCAAGTAGATCCAAATAATAAGGAATTTCCCAAATTTTTCATACAAATAAACATATGTGGCAAAGCAAATATTTTTACATAGAAATTTCATCCATATTATTATCGGGATTTTTATTATTAACCTTATTTATTTTTCTAGTAATCAAATTTTCTCATGGGTCGCACTATTACAGATTTCAATGCCAGCTCAATATCAATCAATACCAACATATTTTTTTTTAAAAAGAAAAAAAAAATTTGTACGAATTAGTTGGTATTGGTTAAAATAAATGAAAGAATAAAAAAAATCTTTTAGATGCCGATAAGCAGTTTCCAACCAACACATACCATTTTTTGCATGATAAAAATAAATAAATATTATATGAAAAGAATCTAGTAAAAATTGTGTTTTTTTTTCATTTTCAATATTTAGGTACTTAGTATTTTTTTTAAATTGTGTGTGATGTGATATATGGGTACAAGAGAAAATTAGCAAACGTTAAAATATAGTTATTTTGAAAAAAAATTGGTTTAACAGCATTAAAATAGGTTTAGCATTAAATCTGCAGTCATTTATATTCAATAAAACTCAAAGTGAAGTGAAGTAATTTTAAAATTTAAATTTTTACTGGGAGCTAAGGCAATTTGCTTTGTCTTTGGTGAGAGAAAAAATTGTTTTTATTTTCTCTTAAGTAAATTTTATGAAATTTTATCAAATAAAATATATACTATATTATACCTTAAAAAAACTTTGTTGTTGCGTAGTCGGTTGCAATCCCCATTCTGAATCTGTTAAATTTTTCAATTTTCCTCATCTTAACACAGCCAAATATGAAAAATGGTCAATATTTGTTGGCAATCTTCTGACCATATTAAAGCTTTAATTTATCCCTTTATATGTCAACGTCATTTTAAAGATAGATATATAGGTTCCAAAAAATTGTATGCGCATGCGGTTCCTTCATTGTTTTTAGAAGATCCTAATAAGCACAAAAACATTATTTACTCTAATAATGTCATTGAATTTAAAAATGAAGATCAAACTGAAAGTTGCACAATGTGCCTTATAAGAGATAACAAATTGGCATCTTATAAAAACTTAGTTACTAGATTAGAAAAAAGAATTAAAGTTTTAGCTGTCTTTCGAGATTTCCACCATTCCCTCGTAAAACAAAATAATAAAAAAATAACAAAAAAACCTTTCCATATCCAATATCCATATCCAATAGATAATGTATAAATTAATAGATAGTTGTTGAAGAAATAAGTAAATAAATAAATAAAGAATTACAATATTATGCCCACTGGAAAAGGAGTAAACCTTGAAAAAAAATGCCCAAATTACACGGTCGAACAGCATGCGCCAAAGTATGAATAGTTAGTGGGTTAACTAACCTCTAGTAAGCGAACTCTGGATACCTGGCGATCTCCAGTTTCAAGCTAGCCTTCCCTTGATATTGCGGATCTCTGTCACGGGTGACTTTTCCTTTCTCCCCAACTCGTGGGATTAAAATATGAATTTTGAAAAAGAAAATAACGTTAAACTAGCAAGCTTGTCTTTATCAGAGGATGAGCTACTTCTCTCCAGTCGAACGGGACCGATCGGACAAAATTCGATACCATGCAGTCATTGAAGAGTACAATAACCGCCAAAAAAACTTAACAAATGTAGGGGAGAGGGAATGCGGAAAGCGTAACAGATCTCACGAAGAGAACGTAGAAGCTCCGAAAAGAAGCAAGACGGTTTCTGGAACACACCCCCACATTTTAACAACAGACCAACCACAAAGGGCGTTTAGTGAGGTCGCCAAGGAGCATCTGCATATGGCACTAGTTGACGAAATCACCTACAGTGGCAAGCAGGTGGCGGCGATCTGGCCAGCCATCGAGACAAAATTGTCCGAGATGGTTTTACGCCATGCTATAAAAAATAGCGGACAATAGGCTCCAAATTTCGACTCGGCTGACGTACTGAGGGGATGTAGGGTGATCAAAAGTGAGAATCAGTACTCCAGGAATTTCCTTGGTGAATGCATTGCTAAGATCAGCAATGCTTTCAAGCCGTCAAAAGCTAATCAACGCCAAGGAAATTCCTAGAGGACCAATGGCTCGCATATAGCTTCTCCAATGCCTAAAACTTCAAAACCCTCAGATACCGATGGATGACTGATCAGTCATAAAAATTGAGGAACCAGCTAAAAACAGTATGACCTGTCTAGTGTCCATCAATGAAGAAAGCATTGAGGCACTAGAAACGGCGGACTGTAAAGTTTGGTTTGGTGTGAGGCATGCGAAGGTAAAAGTTTTCAAAGATAACCGTACAGACGATATGGTTGTCGATGAAAATGATGATGCGAAGGAAGGTACCATCAAATGAACCAGCAACAACAAATAACGACACAGAAAAAATGGCACAAATTCAAGCTGATGTTAAAGGTAAATCAAATTAACTTGAGGCACTCTAGGTGCGCCTCGGATAATTTGATAATTTTCCTCCGCGAGGAAGATATTGACATCAGCTTGATTCAAGAACCTTGGGCTAAGGGCTCGGCCGTGCTGGGTCTAAACGACAACCAATATAATTTCTTCTATAAAAAAGACAGTGGTAAGCCAAGATCGTGTATTCTAATTAAGAAAAACATATATGCTTTTATCTGTTCTAGCCTCAGCTCCTGTCAGTAGAGAACCTACCTTTGTGAATAGTATCAGGCAGGAAGTTCTAGATATCACCCTTGCGTCAGACTTTATCATCCATAAAGTCAATGACTGGAGGGTGTCCAATGAACATTCCTTCTCTGACCATCGCTACATTGAATTCCACTTACAGGAATGTTTATCTAGACCGCCGATCTTCCGTAATCCGAGAAAAACCAACTGGTCTAAGTACAATTTGTCTATCTCTGATACACTTACTTACCTCAAAGACTCTCAGACCTACTAATGGTTTATCGGAATTGGACGATCTGGCAGTCGTTTTAAATAACGCCTACAATAAGGCTCTTTCCGTCTCCTGCCTCACAGGGAAGTCTAAAGATAAAACTAGACCGCCGTGGTGGAGCGAGGAAATAAAAATCCTTCGGCAAACAAGTAGAAGAAGGTTTAATATCGCAAAAAGTACTAGAGACGCTCAAGACTGGGAACTATATAAGGATTCGCTTAAAGCGTACAAAGCTGTACTAAAAAAGGCCAAAAAGAATTCATGGAGAATCTTCTGTGGCAACATAGAAGAAACCTCCGAAGCTTCAAGGCTCCGTAAAATACTATCCACTAATTCGACGATCCCCAGCTACCTTTTAAAGGCAGATGGCACATGGACCACTTCTAGTGGAGAATCATTGAAGCTGCTGTTAGAAACTCATTTTCCCGGCGGCTCTAATACACAATCTACGATAAATCAAAGCGGTATTCAACACTCTGATTTATCGGAGAGAGTGGTAACAAACTCCAAACTGCAATGGGCTATAAATAGTTTCAAACCATTCAAGTCACCAGGACCGGATGGTATTTATCCAGCTGAATTGCAGCACTCCTTTAGTACTACTTGTTTTTTTTTTACACTCTACAGTAACTTAAGTAGAATCACCTTTTCGTGCTTAATTAAGTACGGTACTGCAATTTTACACTACAATCTACAATATTTCGAGTATTTATTTTAACAAATTACTGGCTTATCAACTCATTAAATGTGGAAAACTACTGCTATTGTCAGGAACTAAGCCTTCTTAAATAGAATAGTTTCATTTTTATTTAATTTGTTACTAGAATATACTCTCAATTACTTTTCCCTGGCTCAACACAATTTTTAAGAGTTGTCTAGATCTAGGCCACATTCCAAAGTGTTGGTCTGAGGTTAAAGAAGTATTCATACCGAAAGCGGGTAAAAGTTCCCACGCCTATTCGAAAGATTTCAGACCAATTAGCCTGTCTTCTTTTTTACTAAAGACTCTTGAAAGATTGATTGATATCTATATACGATGTAATATGGATAATAATCGACTCTCAACGTCACAGCATGCATACAACAAGGGAAAGTCGGTGGATATCGCCCTGCATTCTCTAGTTAGTACTATTGAAAAATCATTGGCTTACAAAGAGTATACTCTAGTTGCGTTTATGGATATAGAAGGAGCCTTTCACAATGTCAACGTTGAGGCAATCACACGTACACTGTCGAACCTTGAAGTAGAATCCGCACTAGTAGCACTTGTTAACAAAATGCTTACAAGCAGGGTCATCAATGCTAAACTTGGTGCTGCTTACGAAAGAAGGTTTGTCAGAAGAGGCCCTCCTCAGAGGGGTGTTTTGTCTCCTCTTCTATGGAACTTGGTGGTATATGAATTATTACTAATTCTAGAAGGGGCAGGCTGCAGAGTGATTGCTTATGCGGATGACATTGCTCATCTGGAAAGTATCTAAGCACACTTAGAGACCTCATGGAAAGCGCTTTAAGTCAACTGGCTGAATGGACTACAAACTGTGGACTCTCAGTAAATCCACAAAAGACTGATGTAGTCCTCTTCACTAGAAAATATAAATTTTCGACAGTAGACCCTATTTATATTAATGGCACCCAACTGGATTGCGCAGTAGGTAGAGCGCCTGCCTTTCAACCGAAAGATCCCAGGTTCGATTCCCGATGAAGCAAAACATAAAAAATGCTTTATGGATTTTTCGACCTGGTCCAGTACCCTTTGTCATTGGGATATAATAAATGGTAAAAAATAATTGAGAGTATAATCTGGTAACAAATTAAATAAAAATGAAACTATTCTATTTAAGAAGGCTTAGTTCCTGACAATAGCAGTAGTTTTCCACATTTAATGAGTTGATAAGCCAGTAATTTGTTAAAATAAATACTCGAAATATTGTAGATTGTAGTGTAAAATTGCAGTACCGTACTTAATTAAGCACGAAAAGGTGATTCTACCTAAGTTACTGTAGAGTGTAAAAAAAAAAAAAAAAAACTAATTATCAAAGATAGAGCTAAGTACTTGGGTCTTATCTTAGACAAGAAACTAAGTTGGAAACCGAATATAATTGAAAGAGTAAAGAAAGCTACAACAGCACTGTACTCTTGAAAACGAGCTATTGGAAAAAAATGGGGAATGCATCCACACATTGTCCACTGGCTATATACAGCAGTTGTCAGGCCTGTACTAATGTATGGTGTCGTGGTGTGGTGGACGGCACTCAATACTGGTACAAACCTCAACCTCCTTGTAAAAATTCAAGGATCAACTTCCATCTGCATAAGCGGAGCACTTAGAACAACTCCTTCCGCGGCACTGGATATGCTATTTCATCTCTTACCATTAGATATTCATGGCAAATAAATGGCATCCAGAACTGCAATCAGGCTAAAAGCCAATTCCCAGTGGAAACCACAATTAATTGGCCACTCTTCTATTATGGAATACAAGAAATTTATTCCAGAGAACCTAGATCTGACTCTTACAGGGTACTTCTTTGAGAGATCATATCAAACCGATATTCCGTCTAGGGAAAGTTGGAAGAGTAGCACGGTTCTAAACAAGGAACACGTACACCTCTACACTGATGGTTCAAAATTGAATGACAGAGTGGGGGGTGGAGTCTACTCGGAAAACCTGAATATTAGTCTATCCTTCAGGCCTGTCGCAGTTCTTTGGACGAACTAGCGGATAGGTTCAACATATTATTACGATGGGTGCCAGGACACAGTGATATTCCGGGTAACTGCATGGCAGATCTACTTGCTAGAGAGGGTACTATATTAGACCTCCTTCCGGAAAGGAGCAATCTGGGTGCACTTTTTGCCACCTGTAATTTATTGCTTCGAAATGATGCAATAAAAGCTTTAAACTTCAGATGGTCAGTTAGAACAGACTGCAACATCACCAAGCAATTCTGGCCTATGTTGAACCTGAAGCGATCCCTTAACCTGCTAACCATGAAAAGGTGTGACATTAGTACTATGTTAGGGGTCATTACGGGTCATTGTCTGATTGGTAAACATGCCAGAAGACTGGGACTCCCCTCAAACGACTTCTGCAGAACTTTTAGAGAGGTGGAGGAGGATGAAACTGTCCAACATCTGCTCTGTTTCTGCCCTGATCTTTACCATAAATGGAAAACCCATTTAGGAGCCTTTTTTCTGGATTCCCTGGGTGATCTTGAAAACCCTATTATCAAAAACCTCCGCCGCTTCGTTAAAAGCTCAAATTGGTTCAACGAGTAGGGTACTACCCGAGGAAAGTTTCCGTGGTATCACAATGGACCTCACCGGTCTAAGTGTGTCGATGTACTGTCGGCAGCCACTACTACCTACCTACCTACCTAGCCTCAGGTCCTCTGATTTGACAGTAGCCAAGTTAGAGCTTACAAGTGGAAAATCGGTATTTGTGTCATTTGGTACAGCATTAATCGATGATCAACAACAGTAAGGCCAACCTGGTGTTAGGCTGCGATGCAAATGCGAGACATTCGCTTTGGGGAAGTTCGGAAAATATCGAACGAGATGAGTGTCTTTTTGATTTTATTCTAAATACTAATCTTTATAGATAACTGGTTGGTATCCGATCTGAACTCTTTTTCTGATCATAGATGGATTACCTATAATATAAACCTGGAATCCGAAACCCAAAAACCATTCAGAAATCCTAAAAGAATTGACTGGGATAAATTTATTCAAGTATTCCAATCAAAACTACGCCAAATACCTGACTTGGAAGTACAGTCAACCTTAGAAATTGATCATGAGGTTAAAACTTTCCAGAAAGCAATGAATGTTGCTTTCAAAGTCTCGTGTCCAATCAGATACAGCAAGAAAACTTTCCCTCCTTGGTGGAATGAAGACTTGTCTAATCTTAGGAAAATGACTAGAGTAATCCTCAATATCTGCCACAAACACAAATTCTGGCAGCCATACAAAGACTGCCTAAAACTCTATAAAAAATCCATTAGGAAAGCGAAGACCCTACCTTGGATGGATTACTGTCAATCAATTGAAAGTACCAGGGATCTGCAAGACTGGGAAGAATACTATCCAAGGTCCATTCCAATTCATCTTATATTAAAAGAATGGATGGTACTTGGACGGAGTCTAGCGAAGAATCCCTGGAGCTCTTATTAAACACACATTTTCCAGGATGCGGAAACCAATTTAGCGAATCCGCAATTCCTGATGATCTGGGTTCCACATCCTTTAATGAATTGTCATCCAATATCACGGAGGAGAAAATTAAATGGGCCATAAATAGCTTCTCTCCGTATAAGTCACCTGGCCTTGACGGCATACTGCCCGTTATGCTTCAAAAGTTGCAAAATAAAGTAGCCCCATGATTGGTGACAATCTTCAAAAATTGTATTGCACGTAATCATGTACCCCAAGCATGGAGACTTGTTCGTGTAGTATTTATTCCCAAGGCGGGCAAGAGAGGTCACGAATTTGCCAAGGACTATAGACCGATCAGTCTCTCGTCCTTTGTACTTAAGATCCGCGAACGCATTTTGCATTACCATATTAGATCGAAAATGGACATGATGCGCCTATCAAAATCTCAGCATGCCTACCTCAAAGAAAGATCAACCGATACGGCTCTTCACGAGGTAGTGCGTACGATAGAAAAAACCATTCACTACAAACAATATACTTTAGACACGTTCATAGATATTGAAGGAGCTTTCAATAATGTTCGAACAGAAACCATTAAAAATTCTACGGTCGACTTAGGTGTGGAAACATGCCTGTCAGTGGATTGTATCTATGCTTGAATCGAGAGTCATCCAAGCAAATATGGGACAATCAAGTTTAACCAAAAATGTAAATAGAGGAACACCCCAGGTAGGTGTCATCTCTCCGTTATTCTGGTTATTAGTCATAGATAAAATTTTACTAAACCTTGAAAAAGACGGGATCAAAGTGGTTGCGTATGCAGATGATTTAGTTGTTCTGGTATCGGGAATCTATCTCTCCGTGATCAATGAAATCATGGAACGCGCTCTCGGTAGGATTAGTACATGGGCTACAAGCTGCAGTCTATGTGTTAATTCCGCCAAAACGCAGATGATGCTCTTTACCACAAAAACTAAGATACCAACCTTTAATCTCCCGAAGCTAAACGGTCAAACACTCACACTCACTAATAGTGCCAAATACTTAGGAATCATACTTGATACTAAGCTCAGCTGGAAACTAAGCATACAAAATAGAATCAAGAAAGCAAGTATAGCTTTCTACACATGCAGTAGAACCTTTGGTAAGAGGTGGGGACTCAAACCGAAGATGTTACTATGGATGTACACAACTGTTGTACGTCCTATTCTTACAAACGGATCGTTAGCCTGGTGGCCAGCGGTAAATAGGACATACAATATTACCAAACTTGGGAGAATACAAAGAGCAGCGGGAATTGGAATCACAGGTGCTTTGCGCTCGTGCTCTACTGACGCTCTTAATGTGATCCTTAATCTCCTTCCTCCCAATTTGTACATAAAATACGTTGAATCCTGCAGTCAGATTAAGAGAAACTCGCTTCTGGTATTTCAGACCATATGGCTGCGGGAATATCATAGGTCAGCTTCCAAATGAACTGCTGCCAAGCACAACCGATTATATCACCCCTAAACTGAACTTTAACAAAAAGCCTAAAGTAGGTTTTCCTGCCAGGGCCGATTGGAAGCGTGGTTAAAAGAAAAGGGAAAATGATATAGGAATTTTCACTAATGGGTCTAAAATGAACTGCGGAGTAGGTGCAGGAATTTTGTCAGAAGATCTAGAAATGTCAAAATCTTATGGTTCCCCTAAATACGCTAGTGTCTTTCAAGCAGAGCTGCTTGCAATTATGGAAGCGCTTAAAACCCTTAATAACATTCATACGACCAAAACAAAAGTCACCATTTTCACGGATAGTCAAGCCGCTATCAAAGCTTTGGTGGCGGACACCATCTATTCTAAACTGGTGGAACAATGCCGAAACGAAATTGGAAACTTAGATAACCGGTTCTCGATCTCTCTAATATGGGTTCCTGATCACAGTAACATAGATGGAAATGAGAGAGCCGATGAACTGGCGAGGCAAGGTTCCAATCTCGACAGGTTCCTTGAGGAAGACATTCACTGTCCAATGAGAGTCGTCAAGGAGCGCATCCATTCATACTTTCGAGCAGAGCGACTGCAAGGTGGCATAGCTTATTTTTTAGAATAATTCAACTTCAACCATAGCTACATTGTTCCTTTTCAAATTTTTATTTTTCTGTGTTTTTTTTCGTTTTCTTTTCTTTAACTCTTACTTTTTTTAGTTCACAAAAAACATTTGGATGAGTTCAATTTCAATAGCAGTCTCAATAATAGTCATACTCAATTTCATTGAGTTGTGTAACTGAGTTACGACGATGAAGATGTGTGTTTTGGCGCTGTTATTTCTTTGCATATTTTTTATTAAAAATATAATAGGGTAGACTGCCAAAGATCGTTTAATACAAATGGGCATCATATTTGAAATGGTTTATTTGCAGTTGTAGATTTATGAAAAATTTTCTGTTTCGGTTTTATTTCTTTATTTGTTTTTTTTTTCAGTTGAGTTAAATTAAATTAAAGTATACGGCCCTTTTAATTTATTTTTGGGTTTTTTTTCTTATAGGTAAATCACTCTTTTTTCGTTTTTTTAGCTTGAAATAGTTCAGAACGTTTTTGTTTTTGTATAAAAATTGTATAAGATATTATTTTTACTTATACTGCAGTAGCGATACGTAAAATAATATGTAAAAATTTTGATTTACAATTTTATTTCAGCTATATACTCGAAATTTACGCGATTATTAATGGGAATGGTAAAAGATGTTCTAAAAAAACAAATTTTGTTCCGTTATTTTAATTTAAATGCATAAAATATAATAAAATTCAATAAAAACCAATAAAAAAAAATTTAATTTTTCTAATATAATATAATCTAGGCTAAAATCAAAATTATAAACTTAAAGAGGAAAAAAAAAACTGAATTTGAAATTGCAATACAAAAAAAAGAAACAAAAAAGTAAATCAAAAATCTAAATTTAAAACAACATTATGTTAAAATAATAATGAAATAAACTTAAGATATTTATGTAAAAAACTTTAAAGAATGAGGGCTTGACAAAACCCACGTGGTTGATAAGCCCATAATAAAGATCTTATAAATAAATAAATAATAATAAAACACGAAAATAGTTTTGAAATGTAGTACTCAAATTAAATAAAGGAGTTTATTTTCTGAGTCTATTTTCTGTCAAAATATTTTGAATATTCCGAAATACGCGATTACACGTAATGTAAGCTTAACATTTAAAATTTCAAATTTGAACAGTGCACAAAAAAATTACTTAATTAAGTTAATTGCAAATGTTTTTAATTGCCATTATTTAATCATAAATAATAAATAGACTTTTTGAAATTCGAAATTTTATTTATTTAAGTTTTATAACGTAACTATACAGTATTTTTGAAATAGCTTTGAGTTTATTACTTTTAATTGTTATTTTTAACTATGTGATGAAAAATGAATGGAAGTAGATTCAAGTAGTGACTATTTGTGGAAGAAAACTATTGATAAATATAGAAATAGTAAATTTTGAAGATAAAATTTTAGAAGAAATAGCAGTAGAAATGGATGGCCCGGCTTGAATTGACAGGGTAACATCTGACCGGTCGCTGACCCAGAAGTTTCGCATCTGGGTCAAGTTCCTGAGTAATTGCTTACATTACCTCCACGTGGTGACCTCCGACCTCCGGAAACTATCCTATACAGCATCCGCTTATACGATAGGCCAAAATTGTAAGTGCGCAAAAACAACCCTTCAGATCGAAGGTTGGCGTTAGGTTAACTACTTAACCCATAAAAAAAACATAGTTATGAAAGATTTAAAACAAGCCTCGGATATGGATGGATTAATTGGTAACAGACCCGGAGCTCGTAAGGATTTTGATTTTAGAATTTGCACCTGGAACGTTCGAATACTATACAGGCCAGGTGCATCTAACATATTGGAAAATGTCCTCACGCAGTATAAAGCTGACTTCACTGCGTTACAGGAATTGCATTGGACAGGAACCGGAATAATTAAGAAACAAAAATACGATATATACTATAGCTGCCACGAAAAACACCACATATTTGGATGCGGTTTTGCAATTGGAGACAGGCTAAGACGAAATGTTATTGATTTCAAACCAATTAACGAGCGTCTAGCCATAATCCGCATTAAAGGCACCTTCTACAACATCAGCCTAATATGTGTGCATGCTCCTACTGATGAAAAAGAAGAAACAGAGAAAGAAGACTTCTATGACGCGTTAAAAAAGGCATACGAAGCTTGCCCGTGTTACGTATATAACCTTATCATAATATATACGTATAGCTTGCATCATGATATTATTCATTTTTATTTTTTCTTTAAATTAATTACTCAAATTTCATATTTGAAATTTAGGTGGTTATGATGAAGTTCGTCGGAATGTGAAATTCCGATTACATTCCGAATTTGGTATGCTGAAGTCCGAAAGTATTCCGCAGTCTGCAAATGTCATTATTTATCCGAAATTTTAAAATTTATGTATGATGAAGTTCGTCGGAACGGAAAATAATTTGAAAATTGTACGGCGGAATTTCTCATTCGGAAGTATTAGAATGGTTCGGAAATGAATTATAAAGCATACAATTTTTGTATTTAGAATATTAAGAGAAGTAGAAAATGTAATAATAGTTTTTTTTTTCAATTTTTTTTTCATTTATGAAAAATATTTTTTTTATTTAGGAATAAAAAAGCGCTTCAAAAGAATAATATATTTTATTGTTTTTAATATTATAACATAATATATATATATATTAAAAACGATACATATATATTTTACATTCTTTAGAGAATTTTAAATTTTCTCTGATGTAACAAAAAATTACTATTATTTTAATTTGTATATATAAATTATTATTCCTGTTAGTTAAACGAAATAAAAAAATAATCAAGAACAAGACTGTTCTGTTTGAAGGTACAATTTATTCTGCCTTTCTTTTTTACAAAAATATGATTGTATGATCGTACAATCAAAATACAAAAAATGATTTGACTGACACAATTTACATTGTCAGCAAATTATTTTAAAACAAAATAAAAATAAAATACGCATACGCATGTGGCGTCATTATGATAAAAAATGACTTGACTGACATAAAATGTATTGTCAGCAAGTTAGAAAATAAAATAACTGTTTTGTTGTGTCGTTAACTCCTCCCCCTGTTAAGTCCGAACGTCCTCGTTTCGGGTTTTTATTCCATCAATAATCTTATCAATCTGAAGGGTTTGCCGTTTTGGTTTACATATGATTCTGATGACAGCAGCTACTGCTATGACGATGAGAATTGCCAAAAGAGGGCATGTAATCCATCTGTATGTAACATGCGTAGCCATTTCGCTGTGAATTGTATTGATATGGTTTGTATTTTCAATATTGATTTTATGCAGAAATGGTAAGGATATCTTAGACTGATGTTTTACTTGTGTTATTGATAATAGTTTAGGTGGATGTATTTCCACATAGGTGTTGTTCTTTCTGGTGTGGTAAGTAGTATCGTTAATTTTTATGGAATCCGAAAAGGTTAATAGGTAGGTTCCCTGTATTTTGATCTCATGTTGGTCTAAGACCATTGTTTCTTGCACATTATTTAGGATTATTATTCCATCTTCAATGATCTGAATAGGAGGTATATGGTAAGCAGTTTTAGTTGAACATGTTGCTCTATTTCGGCTTAAAAGTTGTTCCACACATTTTGATGTAACTGGACGACAAATGTTGGCTGTGGTTGTGTTAATGCAATTTTCTAGAGGTTGAATGTGATTTTCACAGTTTGCCACCTCGTTAGTTTCTAATTTTACAATTTTATCATTATGAATTATAGGATATATTGTTACAAAATTACAAAAATTTTCAATTTTAGGAATTTTTAGAACGTAATGAATGACATTATTGTTTTGTAATATTTTAATTTTAGTTACATAAAATAAGTTACTTATACTAATGGGTAGGTTTTCAGAATCGATTATTTGTTTAATCTCTATATCATCCAACAAAAGTGGGTTAATTATATTATTCCTTGCCAAAACTATCGATAGCGATATGCTATTTAAGTGATTTATTATGTGGTTGTTTCTATTGATAGCGTACTGTAGAAGCAGTTCTTTATTGTCGTTAAGTAGGTTGTTGTTGGTATAGCTTTTCCGTAACGTGTTAATTTCGTCAGTGATAATGTTAATTCTGTCTTGAAGTACTGAGTTTATTTTTGTCTGTCTGTTGTTATTTTCGATCAGTGTGTTCGTTTTCGTTAGAAGAAGTTCGTAGTCGTCATGATCTGGAGTCCCTGCTACAAATTTGAGTGTGCTTCCCAAGAAGTTGATGGATCTTGCTATTCTTGTAGGTATTTCTAGTGTTCTCAGTATATGGGAAATTTCTTCGATCTGTTGTTTAAGGATGATAGTATGCCAAGGTGAGTCCGTTGGTTGATTCAAAAGTTCTTCGTTTTCATCTAAAATGCCTCTGTACTCTGTTATGTTGGTAGTGTGCAGGACGTAAAAAAAATTGTCATATATCGCGACTTTACCTCTTGTGATGGCAATGAATTGGGCCGATGAGTAGTTCAAGATTTTAGCTTTTATTACTTGCAAAATGAGGAGATATAACCTAAAAGATAAGGAGATTAGTGTTGGTTTTTTTTTTCTTGAAGTGTTGTCTAATAATAGAAACAAAACAAAAAAAAAATAAGTTACATTAGAGAATATAGGAATAGGTGATTTAGCGTAGATTTTTTTTGTGAATTGCCTTACCATCTATTAAGACGGTTGTTCCCAGATCTTTCTCTACAGTTTTTTCTACATATAATTTGCTAAATTTATTTCCTAACCGCCTGTTTATACGTAAGAATACTTTCTGTCCTGGTTCGTATGTTTTTGTTATAGCATTCTTGTTAACTCGTTGTAAAGTTCTCTCCTGTACATTAGTCAGTTTTGTTTTTATTTGTTCGATTATTTTCGTAGAGTAATGGTGGAGTATATCCGTTGGTTTTTCTTGGGTGACAGAATGGATACTATTATTATATTTGTGTGTAGCTAATAGTATTAGGTCTGTTGTATCAGTTATTTGTTGTTGCGCTTTAATGCAACGGGAAATTTCAAGCAAGGTTGAATGGAATCTTTCAACCTGTCCATTGCTCTCGCTATGGAGCGTGGGTATGAAAAATTGTTCTATTGCGAAATAATCTCTCAGAAGCGTTTTGATGGCATTTGAACTGAAGGCTTTCTCATTATCCGAGACTATTGTTTTTGTATTTTTAAATATTGCTAATATTTGCAGGAGGGCTTCTTTAATTTCTAAGGTGGTTCGGGAGGTAATTGGTTTAACAACGGCAAATTTAGAAAATTTGTCTATACATGTTAAGAAATGTTGTTTATTTGTAATGACAATATCTATATGGAGGATTTCTCCAGGAAAATTGGGTATTGGGGTTTTACCTATTCCCGGATTGGGAGGCTTGCGTTGATATTTGTTTTCTAAACAAATTTTGCAATTGGCTATGACAGACTTCAATGTTTCTCTAACATTTGGGAAATAATAGTCGTTTAAGATTTGTCTAAAATTTTCATGTAATGACCGATGTGCCCTATTGTGTTCTGTTGTAACTACATCTAATTGATCATCTTTGTTGGTCAGATCAATTACTAGTTTTTGTGTGTGAAGAAATTTAGTATTGGGGAATTTTGAGACGATTATATCTTGTATTAATGCCAAGGTCGGTAGGTCGCAGTAAATTGCGTTAGTTGTCTCGGGATTAATGGTTTCTTTAAGGTATTCTATTAATCTGTCTATAGTGCTAAAATTTATGGTGTGGCGGATTAGTTTTTGGAAATAGATTTTTGTACTATGATTATTTTGGTTTGTGTTATTGATGACTAATTGTGATCTGAATTGGTTAACAGGATTTCTAACAGTTTTTATAACATTTGTGCTAGAAATTTCACTGTGAGCTGTAGTCTGGGTTTGCGTATCTGACAAGTTGTTTATAAGTTGTCTAGAAAGTGCATCCGCTACCTTATTCTCCTTACCTGGCTTATAATGGAATTTAGGAGAAAATTCTTCTATAAATGCACGCCATCTTTTTAGTTTTGTATTCGGATTCTTATCCGAAATCGCAAAAATTAACGGTTGGTGATCCGTGAAGATATGAATATCTTTAACACCGTATAGGTAATGTCTGAGGGTTTGTAGTGCCCATACAATTGCAAGTAATTCCCTCTCATTAGTTGCGTAATTTTCCTCTGCTCTTGACAGAGTTCGGGAAATCATTGTAATAGGTCTGCTGTTTTGAGATAAAACTGCACCTAAAGCAACAGAGGAAGCGTCAGTTGTAAGTTCAAAAGGCCGATTATAATCAGGATATTGAAGTAAGACATCTTCTGAAGCCAAAATTTTTTTAATGCGCTCGAAGGCGAATTGAGCTTTTTCATCTAGATCTACTTTAATTTTCTTTGAATTGCTAGTCCCTACATGACCGTTTTCACCTCGTAAATATTTTGTTAGAGGTTTGACTATTAAAGCGTAGTCCCTTATGAATCGCCTATAGTAGCCTGATAATCTCAAAAATGAGCGTAAGGCTCTGAGAGTTTCAGGGATCTTGTAATTGACTATATCGTTAATTTTTTTTTGGGCAAGTTTTTACACCCTCTGCAGATACTACGAATCCTAGGAATTCTACTTCTTTCTTAAAGAATTTAGATTTCTCAGCAGATATTCGCATTCCTGCCTTGTCAAGTTTTCTGATAACCTGTCTTATGTCAGATAAATGGGTTTTTTCATCTGATGAAAAGATTATAATATCGTCGACGTATACGTGACACATCTTCCCTATGTAATTACGTAAAATGTCGTCAATTGCCCGTTGGAAAATGCTGGGAGCATTTTTCAATCCGAATGGCATACGGCAAAATTCATATTTGCCATTATTGACATTAAATGCAGTTTTTTGTCTATCCTTTTCAGATAGAATAATTTGGTGAAAGCCGGATTTCAAATCCAAGGTAGTGAAAAATTTTGATTTTCCTAAATTTGCTAGAATTATTGATGTATCTGGAATAGGATATCTGTCAGGTGTAGTTTTTTCGTTGATCTTTCTAAAATCAATAACCATGCGGAGTTTGGGTTTTCCATTTTCATCAAAACCTTTTTTATTCACTACATGTATGGGTGAGTTATAAGGAGAACATGACTTTCTGATTATACCATCACGAAGGAGTGTTTCTATTTCTTTATTTATAAACTCCGTTGCGGACATTGGATAAGGGTAGCTCCTGGTATAAATAGGTTCTTCGGAAACAGTTTTTATTGTGGCCTGAACCTTAGTATTATAAGGTAGTTTCCTATTTGCTTCAGCGAAGGCTGAGAGGTTTTCCTGAATTAGACTGTTGAATTCAGTTTGAATACTAATAGGAATTGAGATATTGTCTATTGTTATAACATTTGTTTGTTTGCAGGGGATATGTTTGAGTTTTTCTTGTCCCTTTTTGTGATACAATATGCCGTCCTGGAAGTTCAGTGTTCCGTTTATTTGTTTTAGGAAATCATAGCCTATTATGCCGTCGAATGTTTTCAAGGCTGGCAAAATGAAAAAGGTAGAAGTATTATTTAGTAAGTTAATCTTACATTTCTTATTAATAGAATTGCTTCCGTTAACTGATTTTACTGTGAACGGTTTTTCTACAGGAGAAACACCGACTAAAAAGGGGAAGTCTCTAATATAGTTTTTTGAAGTGCCGGTATCTATTAACATGTGAAGCTCTTGTCCATTTTTTGCGATTTTAGTAATGTAAGGCAAGAGCGACTTTACCCTAAAAAATTAACCTCATTAGAACTATAGTCGTCTTCATCAAATAGGTTTTCAGATGAAACGCTTGACTTGGTGTCAATATCAACCTGATGGTCAATATCGTCATGATGGAATTGTTCTTTATCTTCTAATTTTAAAGGAAGGTGATTGATCCTTTGGACTTTGTGAATCGGAGTCCTATTGGAATTTTGTACGTCTCTTGGACGTTTATGAGTAGCTAAATTGTTAGAACCGGAGGTTTGGGGTAAATATGGTTCCCTAGTAGTTGGTCGGGGAGTAAAAGCGCGGTTTTGGAATTGAGTAGTTCTTCTAAATTGTGAAGAACCGGGATCAACTTCCATTGGTACCTTACTCGTTGTATTCGATGGTACTTTGAAGTAACGAGGAGTTTCTGGTTGGATTTGGGGTGGTCTGTATTGATTAGGTTTATTGTGCCTAGTTGAATTGCCAACGGCAAAAGTTCTAGCGAACTCAGATCGTCTATTATTGACTTCCAGCTCTTGTGCTATGACCAATGCTGTGGGAAGGTCTGATGGTCTGGACGAAAATAGTATGTTACCGATGGGTTGGCGAAGGCCTGAAATAAAGACCCTTAAGGCGTTTTCCCTAGCTCTCTCATTAAGTGTGGATACCAGATCTTCGTTATTACTATACGTCATAATCTGTTTATTAATAATTGATGTGAGTTGCTTGTCAACCGCATCATAATATTCAGATATTGACAGATTATTTTGTCTTAATATACTCAGTTCATTTTCTAGAACGTGAATTGGTCTTTTGTCAGAGTAGGCCTGATCTAATCGAGAAATGATTGCCTTGAAATTTAAAACTGTACTAAAACCGGACAAGGTTGCATTTGCAGACCCTGTGATTTTATTGCGAAAAATTCCCATAGCAATATAGTAGGTTTCTGATCCCTCGGTGTAATATTGCATAGCAAAGTGAGCAGCAGCCCGCCATGCAGGATATGTTGCGGAATCACCATCAAAAATAGAGAGTGATTTAATTAGCTCTAAATGGGTATGAGTGGTTTTAACATTAGGTTTTATAGAAACGGGTTGATACACCTCAGCACTTGGGGGCTGTAATTGGCCTATTGCCAATGCAAGGGAACTTATTTGTTCCGATAGTTCCTTCTTAGTCTGTTCGATCACTGTCGTTATTAGTTCTTGTACTTTTTCTTGGTCGCATGCCATAATAAAAGGAATTTGTAAAAATTTAATAACGTTAAATTGGTTGATATAGTTATTATCCAAAAGGAATTATTTAACGGGGAGATTTAGTGTAAAAATTGGTTACCCCTTTTTTGTCTTAAATTACAATGTTTACTTAAATCTATATTTGTTAATATTTGGGTTTTTCCCTTAAATTCATTTAAATTTTTAAATTAAAAAAATTTTTTAATTTTCTTTTAAAATTGAACCTCTTTTTTCCAAAATTTCAAATTCAAATTCGATTTTAATAATAAAGTTTTCAAAAAACTTTGAAATTCAATTTAGTCTTAATAATAATATTTTTCCCAGAAGGGGATTTAATTTTTAGTATTCAATTTCTCCTTAAAGTAAACTTTATTAAAGCTGGGTTTATTTCCCAGGATTTGATTCAACTTAATTCATACAATTTCTACAAAAAGAAATTTAACATTTAATTTTTCTTTTATTATTTTATTTTATCTTTACTATTACTTTTTTATAAAGATTTAGTTCTTTGATTAATAATAATTTGTTTTAATTTTATTAATTTTGAAAAAGGAAATTTAACATTTAACCTTTTTATTTATTTTTTATATTCAATTTATTTTTACTATTAATTTTTTTTTTACAAAGACTTAGCTCTTTAATTAATAATATTTTTTTTTAATTTTATTAATTTTAATAAGGAAATTTAAAATTTAACCTTTATTTCTTTTTCTTTATTTTTGATTTTTTTACTATTAATTTTTTATAAAGATTTAGCTCTTTAATTAATAATATATTTTTTTTAAATTTTATTAATTTTAAAAAAGAAATTATCATTAAACTTTTATTTTTTTATTTTTGATTTATTTTTGCCTTTAATTTTTTTTTTACAAAGATTTAACTCTTTACTTAATAATATTTTTTTTAAATTTATCAATTTTTTTTTAAAAAAGGAAATTTAACATTTAACTCTTATTTTTTTATTTTCAATTTATTTTTACTATTAATTTTTTTTACAAAGATTTAGCTCTTTAATTAATAATATTTTTTTAACACTTTACTTACAGTAAAGTCCTCATGGTTTTGAGAAATAAATGACCTTTGTTGGGTTGTGGGTTGTAAGCCAGCCACGATGTTGTGAAATCCGTCCAGTACCTGGATTTGTAGTTTTTTTTTTTCAATTGTGGTTTTCTTCTTTGTCTCCTTATACGGAGATTGTAATTGTAGAATATTCCCAAAACAAAAAAATTTCACACGTGGCCCCACGTTGGGTGCCAATTATTATTCCTGTTAGTTAAACGAAATAAAAAAATAATCAAGAACAAGACTGTTCTGTTTGAAGGTACAATTTATTCTGCCTTTCTTTTTTACAAAAATATGATTGTATGATCGTACAATCAAAATACAAAAAATGATTTGACTGACACAATTTACATTGTCAGCAAATTATTTTAAAACAAAATAAAAATAAAATACGCATACGCATGTGGCGTCATTATGATAAAAAATGACTTGACTGACATAAAATGTATTGTCAGCAAGTTAGAAAATAAAATAACTGTTTTGTTGTGTCGTTAACTTATATACATACTACAAATATAATTAAGAAAGTTGTATCTTTTACTTTTAATTTATGTATGCATATTGTATATATACATTATGTCATATACATTATCTATTAAAAAATTTTTACAAAATAAATAAAAAAAAATTGAAAATAAAAATGTTTGAAATGAATATGAAAACAAAACAAAAAATCTTCCGAAACATATGATTTTGATTTCTGCACAGACTTTGCAGTCGAAGGGACTTCAGCATACCAATTATTTCGTATTCGGATCGGAATTTTTTTTCGGAGAAATTCCGCTTCGGACTTCATCATAACCGCCTTAAAAAACTAAAATCATTATTAAAATTTTGTAACTTCCTTTCTCACACAAATAATTGTCTAGACGCTAAGTAAGTTTTTTTTGTATAAAAAACATAAATAAGTTGTATCAGCAATATTTGTAATTATGAAAATTAAAATAATAAATTGTCACTTTTAAATACATTTTCAAGCAATAAAGATCATTGTATTAAAAATAATTATTTTTTTTATTTTGTGCAAGGTCACAACTCTTATTTGGCGCAGTCGGTAGGATTTAGGCAACGTAACCTATTCCAACTTTCGTGAGTGATCTATAACAACGACAGTTTATCGTTTCTAATAAATCAACCTTTCACGGATAATGGAAATAAAAGTGGTTTAAAATAAACTTTGAATTTAATTGACATTAACTCAAAATAATATATACACATATTGTACAAGAAAAAATTTTTTATAACAATATATTCTTAATACCTAAATTTAAATCAAGAACCGGAAACCGGAAACCGGAATCAAGATTACGTATGGATTTCTATCCATAAATGCCTATTCTGAACACATGCTGTGGCCTTTGCACACTATTTATGTAAGTGAATTATATTATCATTTTGCTAAATTCTACCTATATTCCTATTAATTTAATAAACACTTCCAAAAAAAAAAAAAATTTTTTTTATTACATACAATTTTTTATTATAATAACAAGAAATTCCAATAAATTTTAATAATAAAACTGGTGAAAATTATAAATAAAAAACAAAAATTTATTATTATAAATAATAAGAAATTTTATACTTAAGAAATTCATTAATACTAGAAATAATAATAAAAAAAAAAAATCAAATTAGGATTTTCGCGGATAATTAAAATCATTTATGCCACGAAAAAGGTTATCTAACCTTCCTTACACCATCCCTAGAATTAAGAAATTTATTGACAATAATACTAAACGTGATAGTAATAAAAATAAAACTGAAGTTTTAGAAATAATTGAAATTAACGATCGTGAAACTAACGATTTTTCCGAATATCACGAACCTTCCGAATACGAAACTTTAGATACTTCGGTTAAAATAAATAAATCTGGTGAACACTGTGAGCAACTGGATCCAAATTCAGACAACAGTACAGAAGTTTATAACAGTAATCAAAATATTATATTAAGTTTTACTATGGTTAACCCAGGTACATCTGAGCCGAACCGTAATCGCCAAATCGGTTCCCTAGGTATATTCAATTCCCTTCGCGTACCAGACGCAATTAAAGATTTACCTAAATTCAAAGGTAATCCTAGATTGCTGTTCGAATTTATAAATAATGTTGAAGAGATTTTAGCATTAATAAAATATACCATAGGAACTCTTAATGGTCAATTACTAATTCGGTCGATAAGAAACAAAATCATAGGACCAGCCAACGAGGTACTAAATATGTACGGCACTGGCTTAAATTGGGATGAAATAAAAGGAAATCTCATTCTGCATTATTCCGACAAAAGGAATGAAACTTCATTGATACGCGATTTACACCAACTGAAACAGGCAAATAAAACAGTAGAAAATTTTTACAGCGAGGTCATTGAGATTTTAGCTACAATGACGAACCACGTTCAAATTCACGAATCTGACACAAATGTCATCCTTTCTAAAAGGATTCTACACACAGAAATGTGTTTGGATGTTTTTCTTTCAGGTCTTAAAGAACCACTAGGCGCTACTATAAGAGCCATGAAACCAGATACTTTGGCGTGCGGTTTCGCCTATTGTATAAGGGAACAAAATATCTCTTATACCAAATTTAGCCACATTACTCCAAAGGGAAACATTCAAAATTCTAATCAAAATAACGGCCAACACCGCCATCAATCCCAATATATGAATAGGAATCCACCAATGAATATTCCAAAATCGGGACCTAATTTCGTACCTCAAAATAATCCACAATTCAGACCAATTTATAATCGCAATATAAATTCGTTCAATCCAAACAGATATCCAAATCAAAACCAAATGAATAGACCAAAATTTTGCATATGGATCAAATACCAAATTGCCTCATAGACCCAATAACAATTATCTTAATAAACCAGAACCAATGGAAGTCAGCTCTGGTAACACCCACCTAAGATACAATCAACCTACCCAATTTAACCGACCCAACAATTTCTTTAAACCAAATCCAAACCCTACATTCACCAGCAAGGAACTATTTAATATTTCTTCCGTCAAAAACTCTCAGGAACAAATTAGCCAGGAACCTAATGAGCATCAACAAATAACTCCTGATAGTTATCAAGACATAAGTTACGAGAATCCTCAACATGCAAACTGTAATAACTATCAAAACTTAGATCCTTACTACGATTTTAAAATTCCTGACAACCAGATACAAGAAGTAGACGACGAAAATTTTTACCTAGACGCCTCGAGGAACCAATCGGATTCCTAGATATAAACAAACATGGTTCAGGACTCCCTTATATTAATATAAATTCACCATTTGGTAGAAAACTAAAATTTTTGGTAGATACAGGTGCGTCCTCGTCCTTTATAAAACCTGAATTTTTGGACCCTAATGACTTTCAAAAAATAAAACCCATTACAAGTTCAACAATTTTAAGCCAACACAAAATTGATAAACAAATTACCCTACCAAATTTCCTCGAATTCCACCAACCAGGTGAAACAAAATTTTTAATCTTCAAATTTCATGGATAGATGATCTTCTTGGATTAGATACATTAACAGATCGTGTCGATTTAGTTAATAAAACATTTAGTTAATACAAAATTTTCTAAGGTGCCATTAATCTTCCAGCCAAATTATATGTCGCAAAGATATAACCTAGATCCTTGCTCAAAGACCACCTTGAACCTACCTGCCGATATCGAAGATGGAGATATTTTCATAAGAAATACCATCATCAAACCTGACCTATATATATCTGAAGGAATATATACAGCAAAAAATTGGCACAGTAATATGGAAATAACCAATCTTTCAAATAATTCTCATACACTTTTCTTAGAACAACCTTTAAAAGTTAACCCCTACTCTTCTAGCAATTTCATCGAAATAAATAATTTTAACATAGATAACCCACACTTCACTCCTTTATCAGGAAATTTAAAAAACACACTTAGAACTTCACACCTGAATCAAGAAGAAAAACGCTCTCTATACAAATTATGTTATCAGTATGAAGATATATTTTTCCAAGAAGGACAAAACTTATCCTTCTCAAATCAAGTTAAACATTAAATTAGGACTACCTATTTATACCAAGTCTTACCGATACACTTACGTTCACAAAGAAGAAGTTAGAAAACAAATAAATGAAATGTTAACCCAAGGTATTATTCGCCCAAGCTATTCACCTTGGAGTTCACCGGTATGGGTGGTCCCCAAAAAAAGGGATGCTAGTGGAAAACAAAAATGGCGATTAGTCATCGACTATCGCAAATTAAATGAAAAAACCATTAGTGACCGGTACCCATTACCAAATATTTCCGAAATATTAGATAAACTGGGAAAAAGTATGTACTTCATAACACTAGACCTCGCCAGTGGTTTCCATCAAATTGAAATGGATTCAAAGGACATTAAGAAAACGGCCATTACGAATACACTAGAATTACGAATACAATTCCTAGGACCCCAAAAGAAATAAAAGGTTTTCTCCAGGGTTTAAAAAACTACAGCAGAAATAGTAAAAGCACTTAAATTATTGCTGTTGCTGACTATCACAGTATTTCAAATTAAAAAAAAAAACTATTACTGCGCTTTGCTGTTACAAATTAACCGAAGTAAAGTAATAGTTTTATGCTTTTTACACATACAAATACTACGCATGTGATTTTGCTTTTCAAAACATAATAGTAACAGTAGAATTTTGCTGAATGCTTTTCAATATTTTAAGTCAAAGTAAAAAAAAAGCTATTTGCTGTGCTGAGTAAACTATTAAAGCTATACTATGTTGGTTTCTCTAAGCAAATACATTGTATAGTATTAGCGTATTAGTATTCTGATTTATTCATGCACAGTGGTTGAATTGAATGAATTTAAATTTCGTGGTAAATAAAAAAAAAAGTTCTTTTTTACTTATTTCTATTTTAATACTTTTTGTTTTTGTTTTACTACTTAGATTATTGATACTAATAATGTTTCCTTCTGATAACTGATTTCTATTATAATTGTGGATGTTTATCATATGCTGTTTTAAATTAAAATTTCTATTGTTTTTTAGGATAGCTTTACATATTTTACAGGACGCATTACCAAGATCAACATTCTCATCAAAATATCTCCAAATACAATTAGTTTTTCTTCGTGATATTTTTACTTTTTATTGTTAACAAAATTAATATTTATTATATATTTTACAAAATCAAATCACAACACAACAAGATAACGAACAAGGAACAAAAAAGCACATTAACTCTAAGTAAAACAAAAGTGTATTGTAAAGTGCTGTAAATGCTGAATAGTAATTCAAAGCAACAGCAAATGCTGTTTAGCTGTATTCAACTCATTTTGCTGTAGCTATTTAAAAAAATAATGAAAAAGCTTTTCCTGCATATTACTTTTTGAAATAAAAATGCCCAGCAAAGCGAAAACAAAAAAATTACGAAAAAAAAGCTTTTGCTATGCCTTTGCTGAATCGATGTTAGAAAGCAAGAGTAAAAAAATAGTAAAAGCTTGAAATAACTGCGAAGTTTTTTAAACCCTGGTTTTCTCGGATTATTAGGTTACTATAGGAAATTTATTAAAGATTTCTCTAAGTTAACTTTTTAACCTTTAACAGAATGCCTTAAAAAGGATAGGAAAGTTGATCCTAATAATGAACTCTATGTGAAAACTTTTCATAATTGCAAAGACCTTCTAATGAATGACCCAATCTTACAGTATCCAGATTTTACCAAACCTTTCGTCTTAACGACCGATGCAAGTAATTTTCAATCGGAGCCATACTATCACAAGGTCCAATTGGTAAAGACCTCCCAATCTGTTACGCCAGCAGAACTCTGACGGATACTGAAATTAATTATTCTACAATAGAGAAGGAACTATTGGCAATAGTATGGGCCACAAAATACTTCAGGCCATACTTATTTGGTCGACAATTTCAAATTGTAACCGATCATAAGCCTCTCACTTGGCTAATGAGTCTGAAAGATCCCAATTCTAAACTAGTTAGATGGAGACTTAAACTTGAAGAATTTGACTACCAAATTGTGTATAAAAAAGGAACTCAAAACTCTAATGCAGATGCACTAAATAGAATAATCACCCAAGAAAACCCTAAATCTAGTATCGAGGTTAATATTACAGAAACAAATAATACAAACTCTTTCAATTCCGATGCTGTTTCAACCATTCACTCTGCAATGGAAAACCTAGATGACGGAATCCCTATTTCTGAACGCCCACTAAACGAATTTAACTTACAAGTAGTCCTTGAAAAAACCGAAAATAAACCTAATTTATCTTTAGAAACCATATTTCGCAACAAACAACGTAAGACATTTCGAAAACCCTCTTTTAGCGAAAATGATATAACCAGAATCCTTAAAGAATACTTAGCACCAAACAAACTCACGGCAATTTATACCGATGATGAAACCTTCAGAATAATTCAATCTATCTATTCTCTCTATTTCTCACATAGCAAACTTTTCAAATTAATCAGATGCACAGAGATATTAACTGATATTATAAATAACGAAGAACAGGATCGCTTAATAAACGACTACCATATAAAAAACAACCATAGAGGAATTAACGAAACGCTGAACCATTTAAAAAGAGACCTTTATTTCCCTTTTATGAAAAACAAAATTATACAAATAATTAATAATTGCGAAACCTGTAACAAATAAAAATATGATAGACAACCAATAAAATTAAAATTCGAAAAAACAGAAACCCCATTAAAAACGCTAGACATCATACATATTGTCATATACACCATCAATCATATACAAAACTTAACTATAATTGAAAAATTTTCTAAATTTGCTTCAGGTTAAATTTTGGAAGTCAAAAATGCACTAAATGTAGTGAAAGCAATTAGAAATTTCATAAGCCTCCACGGCATTCCTAAAAAAATCGTATGTGACCAAGGCTCTGAATTTACGGCTGATATTTTTAAAGATTTTTACCAACAATACGAGATAAATCTTCACTTCACTTCATTACAACATTCTACTAGCAACTCACCCGTAGAACATTTACATTCAACTATTACCGAAATTTATAGAATTGTCCTTAACAAACTAAAAGAAAATAGGCAAGAAATCGATAAAAACGAAATACTAACAGAATCTATAATTACTTATAACAATTCTATTCACTCCTATACTAAGTTAACACCTTTCGAACTATTCTACGGCAAAACTCATAAATTTAATAAAAACGTAAAATTTAATAACGAACATGAGTACTTAAGGAAACTCAACCAATTTCAAAATGAATTGTACCCATCTATCAAAGAACATCTGGAGAACATTAAACAGAAAAGAATAACTAAACTCAACGTACACAGGGAAGATCCTAAAGAAATAGGTAATAATGAATTCGTTTATAAAAAAGAAAATAGGAGAAATAAGATAACCCCTAGATTTAGTAAACATAAAATTAAGAAAAATAACAAAGTTACAGTTATTACAACTACTAACCAGAAATTACACAAATCTAATCTCAAAAGAAAATTAAATTTTCAGGACAATTCAGCCGACCCTCACCCAACGACTGGAAATCCACGATCTGGCAAATAATAATGGACTACTACCATTAAACCTAGGACCGGCAAAAACCATTATTTCACATGTAAATTTCCTCCATATAGTTAAGCTAGACAATTATGCACACAACATTAAAAATTTAGAAATCTCACTAGAATCACTCCATACAATAAAATCTTTAACACAATCCTTCAAGATCAAAACTTCAAAACTTATTAATCACTTTTCGTACCAAAAGGGGAATCATTAATGGTCTAGGAACACTCATAAAGATAATCACCGGTAATATGGATGCTAATGATGCATCACGGTTAAATCAAGAGATAGAAACAATAACGCGAAACGAAAATAACATTCAAGTTAACATGCAAACCCAAAATTTCCTTAATAAAAACATGATTAAACGTTTCGAAAATATAACTAACCATATTAACGACCAACAGCAAACTATCACGAAAAACTTTAATTATCTCGAAGACCAACTTAAAAATACAATTAGAACGGAAGATGCAAAATTCAAATACCTTCAATTCCTACAAGAGATAAATTTTAACATCGACCTTTTGCATAACCACCTAACCAATATCGCAGAAGCAATTGTTCTTGCTAGGCTTAATGTAATTTCTAAACAAATATTAAATCATGAAGAAATTAAGGAAATCCACTCAATTCTAAATGAACAAAATATAACAGTAAACTCTAACGAAAATATCTATCAATTATTGGAACTTCAAGCTTATTATAATAACACTAACATAATCTTCAACATAAAAATCCCAATTATTTCCAAAGAAACATCTTCTCTATTTCACATAATCACACTTCCTATCAATAATACACAAACATTACTTTCTAAAACTCCTTATCTAATGCAAAATGATAATATTATTCAATACTTTCATGAAAAATGCTCAAAAATTGAAAAAATATATTACTACAAAGAAACAGTTCATCAAGAACGAACCAACGATTCAGAATGCATAGACAACATAATAAGAAACAAACCAAGCAATTGTCAATTACAAACCAGGGACACAGATATAGAAATCTTTCAACCCGAACCGAACTACATACTATTAATAAACATTCCAGAAAAATTTATATATACGACTTCTGGTCCAAAAAAGCAAGAAGTCAAGGGCTCCATGCTCCTCCATTTTGAAAACTGCAAGATAACAATAAACGATATAACATATTACTCCATGATAGCATACAGCCACTGGGACGAAATCATTATTCACCCAACAATTTTCACTAAAATAAATTCAACAAATCCTAGCAATATTATAATTCTAGAAAAACTTAATAATTATGAATTCACGAAAGCAGAAAAAATAGACCCAATGGAACAACTCACGTTATATGTCAGAAACAATGATATCTACAATAATTTTTCAATGGCAACTTTCATTGTTGTAATGCTCATCATCACCTCATACATCATCAAACTATACCTCAAGAAATGCAAAAATACATACTAAGTAAATCGGACAACCACAACAAGAACTTCACCAGCTTCCAACATGCAACTGAAAGTTCCATCCATTGAACCGAAACCGCAATTCATCTGGCCATAACTTTCATCTTAGGGGGGGGGGGGGGGGGATTGTTACGTATATAACCTTATCATAATATATACGTATAGCTTGCATTATAATATTATTCATTTTTATTTTTTCTTTAAATTAATTACTCAAATTTCATATTTGAAATTTAAAAAACTAAAATCATTATTAAAATTTTGTAACTTCCTTTCTCACACAAATAATTGTCTAGACGCTAAGTAAGCTTTTTTTTGTATAAAAAACATAAATAAGTTGTATCAGCAATATTTGTAATTATGAAAATTAAAATAATAAATTGTCACTTTTAAATACATTTTCAACCAATAAAGATTATTGTATTAAAAATAATTATTTTTTTTTATTTTGTGCAAGGTCACAACTCTTATTTCCCGCAACATGATGCAAAAGTTGTGCTAGGGGATTTCAACGCTAAACTCGGTAGAGAGCAAATTTTCGGCAGAACAATCGGTTAACATAGTCTCCATCAACACACCACCGATAATGGTTACCGATTCATCAGTTTTGCAGCGGCGCATAATACGGTTATAAGCAGCACCAAATTCCCCCATAGAGATATTGTAAGGTTTTGCGTTTAATTGATGATTGGATATATATAGCCTACAAAATTAAGGCAAGAGATGCCAAATTAATAGGTCATTAGGCCGCTCTTAGAAGTTCCTAATAAATTGTGTTATGGCCACAAAGCCTATGACAATATAAATAAAACAATAGAACTTTTGCTTTGTTCTGGCCAAGACTGTTGACCAAATATTAATGTCTTCATTCTATAATTTGCATTTTATTTATATTAAAATTTTACATTGTTTCTTATGGGTTATATTTAAAATCTATGTAAAAAAAATTTGATTTTCGTTGATGCTATCTAACTCTATACAAAAAAATGTGCACTTAATCTACATTCAAAAAAATTTATTATTTTGTTATTGATACTTAATATTAAATTCAAATAATATTTCATTCATAATCCATATTAAAAGAAAAATTTTAATATCATATTTAGTTTCAAACTTCAAAACAATTACTTAGAATACATTATTAATTTTTTATTAGGGGCAATTATTATTTATTAGGGTCTTTAACAAATTTAAAAGCAAATTATTCTAAAACAAATCATGATAATATTGCAAGAACAAATTACGCACGAGTTTGTAATAATAAAAAAACATTTGTTATCGAAATATAGTTGAGAAACAATTGCAATATATGTAGTTGAATGAGTAGTAGGCTTGTTATAAGTGCATTACAATATTCCTAAAGCCACCTGGTTATCTCCAGATGGCCGTACAACCAATCACCTTATGATTGACGCACGCCACTCATCGTGCGTGTTGGACGTACGGTCATACAGAAGGGCTAATATCGACTCTGATAATTTTTTGGTTATAGCACTTTTCAGAGCCAGAATATCTAATGTTAAAAAAGTGCAGTCACATCATAATCCCAAATTTGACATTAGTAGCCTACAGTCGCCCGAGATAGCCAGAAGCTTTAAAGAGCAAATTAGTTTAAACTTAATAGCCACACCTCCTTCAAATCATTCTTCGATCGATGATCAATGGAAAAACTGTGCCAGTATCATCAAAGAGGTAGTCGCAAACACAATTGGCTTCAAACCACGAAACACCAGAAATCCATGGTATGACGAGGAATGTGCATCAAAAACGTTGAACAAGAACGAGGCGTATAAAAAAGCGCTGCAACGGAGAACAAGAGCAGCGAAAGAAGAATATAAGGCTAAAAGAAGAGATGAGAAGAAACTCATTAGGCGGAAAAAACGAGACTTCGAAAAATCTCTGTTCATAAATATCGAATCTCATAGAAATAGAGGCGAAGTGCGGAACTTCTACAAAAAAGCCAAGCAACTGGCAGCTGGCTATAAGCCCGCTACACACGCGCTAAGAGATAATATGGGAAATTTGGTTACCGAAACGCAAGGGATATTGGAGACATGGAATCAGCACTTTCACCAGCTGTTAAATGGAGAGCAACAACAACAACAAGAGCTAGCAACATCAGCACCAGTCATTACCAGGAACCCCCCGTCATCCACTGATGGACTCACAACTGAACTATTTAAAGCTGGAGGCGATGTTTTGGTTAACTGCATGCACCAAATCATTGGCAACACCTGGAAGGAAGAAAGCATGCCTAATTACTGGAGTACCAGCTCTATATGCCCCATTTTCAAAAAGGGCGACGTCATGTCCTGTAAAAACTATAGAGGAATATCCCTCTTAAATATCGCATATAAGATCTTGTCCAACATTTTGTGCGAATGCCTGAAGCAACAAGCGACTAGATGTTCGCACTTAGACAAATCCTGCAGAAGACCCATTGGTTTTCAAATCGATACACACTACCTATTTATCGATTTCAAGTCTGCGTACGATAGCATATATTGCAGTGAGCTGTATGCTGCTATGTCGGAATTCGGTGTACCAGCCAAGCTCATCCGATTGTCAAAAATGACACTAGAAAGCCAAGATGTGCTGTGGTGATTGGAAATAACACTTTTGACTACTTCCAGACGTGTACCGGATTTCGACAAGGAGATGCACTATTATGCGACTTCTTCAATCTAGTACTGGAACGTATAGTGCGACGAGCGGAAGTAAACACGGCCGGTACTATATTTTTCAGATCTGTTCAACTACTAGGGTGTGCCGCGACATTGACATCATCGCCACATCACAACGAGCGGTCGTCGAGGCCTTTACCTAGATTGAAAAGAAAGCGAAACGAATGGGTCTCAAAGTAAATGACGATAAGACAAAATATATGTTGTCGACAAATAAAAAGACCTCTCAACTTCATATTGGTCAAAACATCACTGTCGGCACATATACTTTCGAGGTAGTCCAGGATTTTACCTACCTTGGAACCAGTGTTAATCCCACAAACTACATCAATGTGGAGGTACGGCGAAGAATGACCCTTGCAAACCATTGCTGCTTCGGTTTTTCAAAACATCTCGGGTCAAAGCTCCTCTCTCGAAACACCAAAGTACAAATCTACAAAACGCTCATACTCCCGGTTTTGCTTTACGGATCAGAATCATGGACACTGCCTAAGGGAAGTGAGCATGCACTTGGTGTCTTCGAGAAGAAAATTTTTCGTCGGATATATGGTCCTGAAAACGACGATGGGGTCTGGAGGAGAATATAATGCCGAACTCTATCAGCTGTACAATGAGGTGGACGTAGTCACGAAAATTAAAGTCAAGAGACTACAGTGGCTCGGACACTACTAAGTAAGTAAATAGCAATAGAAATATAAGGTGCCAATATACATACTTGTAGTACATTGGTGTAAAAAACATATTGAATAAATATATTTTTAACAAAGCAGTGTAAAATCATAATCAAAATGATTCCATTATACAATTATTATTTTTTTCTAAGTATCAATGGATTTATCGTATCGAAATACTGCCGTATATAAGAAATTATTGAGCCTTTATTTACATTGAGCACATATATTATTTTCTAATTTCGGATTTCCTTCTATTTATAACACAACAATAAACTTTATCAAATTATTTTTAAATAATTTAAAAGTAAATAATTTTATTATTCTATTTTCAAAATTATTTCAAAAACAATATGATTTGATTGGCAAACTCACCCTACTTGATACATGATTTTTTTTTATTTTCATAAAAACAACAAAAAAAAAACCAATTTTTTTTCCTCATATTTTTATTATGAAAAATATTTATATTCATATTTTTATTATGGGTGAATGCGAACACTTGGCGCAATATCTAAGTAAATCGATTTGATTAGCACGTGCGCGGACGCGATTTATGGTAATTGAAATTCTGAGTGCCGGCACAAACACAAAAAAAAAAAAAAAAAAAAAAAAAATCCAGAAGCGTTTGGCCTAAAATAGGCGGCTCCCTGGTCTGCGATTGATCCCAGAGGGGCGGCAGTTAAAATCACCTGGCAGGAGGTATCAAATGCAACATAAAAACAAATAATAATGTAAAGTCTAAATAAGAAAATAAACTCGGTAGGGATATCTACCAAAGTGTCGGCAGAGACCACGGCTGCCGGCGAGGGCTTGGCTGAATGTACTAGACTTTCAGATGAGTCGCCAGTGGGGAACAACAATTTAGACAAGCTGATTAACCCTTTTAAAAAGAGTGCGAGGGTTCCAAGGTCGCCATCAAGGATGACCGAGCCAAGAATTGATATACGAAACCAAAATAATAAAGAGCCAAATGAAAACCATATACTCCAAAACAGGCTAAGCGAAATAGAGGCGTTATGTATGTCACTAAAAAAAGAAATTTCGGCATTAAGAGCAGAAAACGAAGCTTTGAAAAAAAAAAAAAAAACGTAATGCACCAAATGAAATCATCGAGAAAAAAGAATATTTCACGGATGAAGATGAATTGAGCAGAGAAACTGACTGGCTGCTAAAAAAAACAAAAAATCAAATAAAAAAAAAAAGCTACTTCTTCACCTGAAATTGAATCCTCACCATCTGGTTTAACAAAAACCTGTGAGGAAGAAAACTCCAAAACAACTGAATTTGTGAGTAAAAGGAAAACCAAAATTCCACCTGTAATCATAAGTAACATAAATGTAACATAAAAATATGAAATATGAAATAAAAATGCTAAACAATAAGCAGCTGAAAATAAATCTGGAGACGGAAATGGATTATAGAAACCTAGCTAAAGATCTCAATGATACATAATACGAATGGCATACTTATGAAAGCAAAATAAATAGACCAATAAAAGTCATGGCACGCGGCTTGCACCAATCTTGCATGCCAGAAGATATAATAAGTGAGCTTCATAATAGGCAATTCAATATCATCAATGCAGTAAATATGATAAAGAAAGTCAAGGAAAATGATAAACAGGTAACTGTTAAACTCCCAATTTTCATGCTTACCTTTGATAGTAAGGAAGACATAAAAAAAATTTACGAAATCAATCATATTCAAAACATGATAGTTTATATTGAACCATTGAGAAAAAGCAAAGATATTCCTCAGTGCAAAAGATGTCAGAGTTATAATCATACGCAGAAATTTTGTAATTGGGAGCCTATATGTGTGAAATGTGCTGGTAAACATTTAACAGCAGAATGCGATAACTCGTTCGTCAAACAATCAAATGCCGAGAAGAACTCGTTCAACAAATACGAAATTGATTTCAGAAAAAGAACAGCACGGAACTATATTAAAAACAATGGAAAAACTAATGAGTCTGGTAGATAGAATCTCACTAAGATTAGATAACTTGGAAAGTAGGTATACTGTTAAGTATCCTAATATGCCACATAACTCAATTAGATAATGTATAAAGACAAAATCACTATATGTACTTGGAATGCGAATGGCATTAACAACAAAAAACAAGAATTGGAAATGTTTCTAAACTTACGAAACATAGATGTCTGTCTCGTGTCAGAAACCCATCTAACAAAGGGGCACAATTTAGTAATTCGTGGATACAAAGTATATCATACAACGCACCCTGACAATCTACCAAAAGGAGGTAGTGCGGTCATAGTAAATGATCTTATTACTCATCATGAACACTGTAACATACAAAGTACAGAAATGCAACTCACAGCTGTACAAATAAGGTGCACAAAACAAAATATCAACGTAGGAGCACTGTACTGCCCGCCCAATCACGCTATTAAAAAACATATGTTCAAGAGCTAATTAATGAAATTAGGTGAAAGATTTATTCTTGGAGGTGACTACAATGCCAAACATCTAGAATGGGGCTCCAGGATGACCCTTACTCGAGGTAAAGAACTGAGAGAGGCGCTGAGAGAAACAGGTTTTTTATTTCTTTCAACAGGAAAACCAACATAAGATATAAACAAAACTCCTGATCTGTTAGAGTTTTTTATAATGAAAAAAGTATCAACTAATTTCACATCTATAGAAGATAACTATGACTTCAATTCCGACCATTCTGCTGTCATCCTAAAATTAAATACAACAATAGTGAAAAAATCTTGTAAACCATTTTTAACCAACTCATCTACAGATTGGTTTTCTTTTTTTGTTTTTTTTATGCATAGCCAAAACACTAGGTGGGAACCTTTTATACCGATTGGTACGTTTGGCTAGGGTGGGAAAGGAAAATTTGGAAAGGAGGATGGTAAAAGGGAAGGAGGACAATTACGAACGAAGGTGTTAATGTTCGTCTTGAATTTGTTTAGGTCATAAATATAAAATTTGTCATGTTTTGGGAACACATAAGATGGAATTTGGTTCCATATTCGGGATGTTGAAGTTATAAACGAATTTTCATAACTTGTCTTTTGCCATCTAGGGATTTCAATGGTGTAGGGATGAGCACATGCTTCCCTTCGTCTTTCGCGGGAAACGCTTAAGTGGAGGTAATATAGATTTAATTTCCACTGAGCATGTGCCGATGCCTACGAGATATCTATAAAAAAGTGAGAGTAAGCTTCAAAAATATTTTGCTAGAAAAAATTAACCTAAGAGTAACATTAGACAATGAGGAACAACTAGAAACTGCTACTGACCAGCACAACCCATCCACCCAAACATTTTTTGACCCATCCAGCAAAACTGATCTTAATAATAAAAGTCAGGAGCTAAAGAGAGAAATAAAGAAATTGAATGATAGATCTCTGAATTATTACCTACAAAATTTAACAGCTACTAAAGAAACAAATTATTCTTTATGGAAAGCTACGAGTAAAATGTAGAAGTCTATTGTGCATTCTGCACCACTGAGGAAAAATGATGGCTCATGGGCAAGGAGGAATAAAGAAAAAGCTGACACTTTTGCCGATCATCTCGCTGAAATTTTTAAGCCCAATGAAATGAACACTGTTATTGATCTAAATGAAATAAATAACCATGAAGACATAAATATTCCCTTAATAAGTCGAAAAGAAGTAATTAAGGAAATAAAAAAACTAAAATTAAATAAAGCCCCAGGTTTTGATTAAATAACTTCAAATGTGCTGAAAAATATACCCAACAAAGTTCTCACACTCTTGGTATATATAATGAATGCCTGTGTTAAGCTTAAACATGTACCTAGTATATGGAAAGTTGCCGAGATAATAATGATCCAAAAACCAGGAAAACCTGCTAACGACATCAAATCCTACAGGCCGATATCTTTGCTCCCTACAATATCGAAGTTGTTTGAAAAATTACTATTGAGAAGGATTCAACCCCTCATAGAAAACAGGAATATAATACCTAATGACCAATTTGGGTTTAGGCAAAAACACTCAACAATAGATCAAGTACATCGAATAACAGACATTATAGAAAGGGCACTGGAAAATAAACAAATTTGTTCTTCAGTATTTCTAGATGTAGTCCAAGCTTTTGATGAAGTTTGGCATGAAGGACTCATCAAAAAGCTAAGTTGTTTGCTCCCTAAAAATTATGTTGAATTATTGTCATCATATCTCTCAAATAGAGTTTTTCGAGTTAAAAAAGAGAATGAATACTCCTTTTATTTATAGAATTTATATTTTTATTTCACTTCTTTTAAATTTTGATTTTGACGTTTTGGTTTTTGGATTTTTGTTTATTTATTTAGCCCACTAGAGATTTTTCATGTGCACAGTCGTCTGAAATTTTGTGTACGAATTTTTTTTAAAATAAACGTATTAAATTTATAAGGGTATGATAATAAATAAATTTTGAATGATTGATTTTTTAAAGATCCCTATATAAAATAATATTCGTTTCAAAAACATATTTTATTTCTTAAATATCATATTATTTTATTTTATTGGCTTATAAGGGAAGTACATTTTTTATCATTCATGTATTTTCAATCTACACATTTTTTCAGGTATTGAAATAGGTAGTTAAAAAGAATATCAAGCGGTTTTTTTTATGAATGACTCGATGCCTTTTTAGTTCCTGAAAAATTAAATTGTGCATTTTAATCATCAATGAACTAATAATACATATTATATTATAAGTAATATAATGCATTTAGGTACCTGTTAATTTTATAAATAGGTAACAAAGTTGAATATTAATAATATGAACATTTCAAATTTGAATAAATAATATTTTTATTGATATGCATTTTTAAAAAAAAATAGTATATAAGAAAGTACTTAGAAAAAAAAAATGCAGATTATATATGAAAATTAAGCAGTGTATGTTATATTTAAAAATAAATCAACTCTAACGCTTAAAAAAAGTTTTTATAAAAACTATTCTATACACAAACTATTCTATACGCAGACTCATAAATTTTAATTTGGAATTAAACTAACTAACTAAAAATAAAGACAATATTTCTTTCATACAATTTTGAATTTTTATCTCTCTCTCACAAATTAAATTCTTATGACTATCTATTTCTTACAATATTGGAAATCGACTGGAAAAATGGTGACCAACTCATTGACAAATTATAAAATTTTATTCCAATGAACCTTCTTATTATGGATATTCTTTGATTATAGCAGAAATTATGTATACATAGATAGTTCATTCCCATATAAAAGGTTCAAATCACTTTTCTTAAAATTTTTTTAAATCGACAGCACCCCAGAGAAATAAAATCAAAATTCTGCTCTCTCTAAATAAAATTAAATGTTCTCTCTTTCTCTTGAAATTTCATTTTAAAATTATTTTTAAGCAGTAAACATCATCAAGAAGATAAGCGGATGGTATGTTTTGCTTGGAAATAATAAAATTTTATTTTTATTTTTGTTATTTTTCTTTGTACATTGCGATTTACGAAATAGCAATAGCATTCATGTACACAAACATGTATGTATAGTAAATTGATCATATACATGCATAATGAATATTTTATTATTATCTCAAGAAGAATTCTATTTCTCAAAAAATACTATGATTTAAGAAATTAGTTGAGAATTCTTCTTTTTGGGTGATTATATTTATATACATGTATTATATTAAAGTATATATGTACCCAAAAAAATATTACGTTCATATGACAAGAGCACCCCAGAACAAAATATAATATTTTCGTATAGACTATAGAGATGGATATAATAATTTCTTGTCTTACCAGCATAACAAGAGTAAAAAAAGAAATATGCATATGTAATATATTGGAAATTGAATGTGCAATTCTTTGGTAAGGTGTTTGGTAATTTTATCAAAGGAAAAAAATCAAGTCATATTTTTATTTTGATAGAAAAAGAAATAGGAAGAAATATTATTCCATGTTCGATGATAATTTTTTTTTCTTAAAAAATTTATATGCACGGATTGAGTAAGAATATAATAATGTATAGAATGAGACAATTTAAATATGTACATAAATTATATAATAAGCTGAAGCTCATATATCCTCCCTCATTGCATTGCTAATAAATAAATAAATAAGTACATGAGAAACTATGGGAGAATTTTTGAGGTGATTGTTTTAGTTTTGGCGCTTTTTTAATTGATGAATCTGTCAAAGAGGAAATTATTTACTTATGTGTAGTGTATAATTTCTAGTGAAAGTGTAAAAGCGTGCGCTATAAAATGTTTAAGGATTTGAATTCGGATAAACGCAAGTCGGGAATAATTTGTATATCCTGTAAGAATAGCCCAAGAACGTTTGATGGCAAATTTTTTACGTTTCCAAAAGATAAGGCTATGTTCAGTAGATGAATATCGAAATGCAAGGTAAGTGTTGAAAAGATTACTAACAAAAGACTAATAATATGCGAGAACCACTTTGAAAAAAAATATTTAGGAAAAATGAGGCTAAAAAAATGTAATTCCTGCTTTACTTTTACCTGATACAGGAACAAATAACAAAGAAAATCAAACAAAAGATTTTAATATTTTTGATTTTTCTGAAAGTTCTTCTTGTATTCAGCCTTTTCAAAATAAAACGGAAAGGGTAAAAATTGATTTAAATGAGTTTTTGGTATTTGAAGAAAATAACAGAAAAGAAAATATCCCAAAAACTTACACAAAAGAAAATTTAAATTATTTATCTGTGCCTATTGAAAATATTCGCTCAGAATCATCTGATGCTATAACTAACACTGTTTTCTGTGAACATTGTCTGAAATTCCAGAAAAATGAAACATATTATAATAAAAAGTATACTGCTTCGCGAAGAGCTTTTAACATTACTGAACGTAAAAATTTAAATTTGAAAAAAAAATGACGTATTTGAAATCACAAAATAGAAAATTAAAAGAGAAGCTGATCGAACAAAAAAAAAGATTCTGTATCAAAGTTAAATTTGCCAAGTAATGCGAAAATTTTTCTTGAAATGAATTTTAAGACAACAAAAAATTGGACAGAGGAAGAAAAAAATATTGCTTTGAATTTGCACTTCAATTCACCAAAGGGATACAAATTTTTAAGAAATTCAATAGAGCTTAAGTTGTCTCATTTTAGTTCCCTGAATAGGTGGATTCCTCTTAAATTTTTAACCATAGGTCTAAAAGAAAAAACATTAATGAATTATATGTTATTTTTTCTCACATGAATGAACTTTCAAGAGAGGCAGTGTTAGTTTTTGATGAAATAGCAATTAGAAAAAATTTGAGCTGTAATCCCGTATTGGATGAAATTACGGGGTTTTTAGACTATGGATACAAACGAACAGGAGATGTTGCAAAATATATATGTGTTTTCCTATTAAGAGGCATAGTAAATAATTGGAAATATGTACTAAGCTATTACACAACAGATAAACCAATTAGTAGTACAGATATTCAAAATTTATTATTTTTAAATTTAGATACCGCTTTCAATTTGAATCTTAATATCCGAGCAGTAGTATGTGACCAAGGCACAAATAATAGAAAATGTTTTAGCACATTAGGTGTTACAAAAGAAAATCCTTATTTTTTTTATAATTTTAAGGGAATAGAAAAAAAAGTGTTCACACTTTTCGATCCGATACATCTTATTAAGTCACTTCGAAATACACTGCTCAAATATGACCTTAAAACTACTGATGGTGAAGTGTCATTTAAAATTATTCAATCACTATATTTACATGAGAGTAAAAATACTAAAAGAATGTGTCTGAAGCTTTCCAAAAAACACATATTTCCTAATTCATTTGAAAAGATGAATGTTCGATTGGCATGTCAAATTTTTAGCAATTCTGTTGCAGCTGCTATTAAAACAATGATTTCAATTGCGAAATTTTTTTCGAGAAAACCTTGTGCTTCATCAACAGCTGAATTTGTATCTAAAACTAATAAATTATTTGACTGTCTAAATAGTAAAAAATTATATGATAGAAATCCTTTTCGCTCAGCACTGCAACAAAATAATATAACTTTTAAATATTTAATAGTGATGAAAAAATATTTTGAAGAAATAAAACCAACTACATCCAAGAAAATTGATTGCATTGATGGCATGATCCAAACTCTAACTGGCATTATAGATCTAATTAAAAATATGTTTACTTTATATGATAAAAATTAATTTTATTATTTAATATTATCCAGGCTTAATCAAGATGTGTTGGAAAATTTATTTGCCTTGGCTCGTTACAGAAATGATTGCAATAATATCCCATCTGTAATGGAATTTAGGAACGTATTGGCTAAAATAATGTCAGTTAAATTAATTAATCATAAATTTGAAAACTCTAATTGTGAGGAGGATGATGCAGAGTTTCTACCTCAAGATTTAAAAGATAATTCGGTCGAAGATAATAATTCCGAATCAAATGTTGATCAAACTTTTGATGAAACTGATGATGAAATCACAAATATGATAATAGATTATGATGAAGCCAATACGAATAATGTTTTGATGACAAAAAATATTATTTCATGCAATGCAGAGAGATACATATGCGGTTATGTTATTTTTAAATTAATGAAAAGGATTAGTTGTGATAAATGTAAAATTTTATTTTTAAAAAAATTTGATGATTTCTTATCATTAGACTCGGAGCAATTTATTTATCAAAAAAATTATAAAAGTGATTTAGAAATGTTTCACTTAAAAGCTCCAACAGAAGAAATTTTTGAAATTACACAATTTCATATTCAAATGTTTGATAATTATTTTGCACAAAATTACTATAAAAAGCATTTACTGAAAAATATTATCTCATATTGTTTGGATGAAACAAATAAATCCAATTAAATATTCGAAATGGTTTTGTGAAAAAAACGAATGCTTGCCTAATAAATTAAAGTTTCTAGAATTTTTAATTCTGCTTTTATTAAGAAAAGAAACAAAATGGTTGAGTGAAAAATTATTGAGTATGGAAGCTATTGGTAAAAGAGAAAAAAGAAAGAAAGCCGAAAATAATAAACTAAATATTATTCAAAGTTAATTAAGAACTAACAAATATTCATACTAACAATTTGCATTTTTTAATAAGAGGTATTTGATTTTTTTTTATTAATTTCTTTATTTTTTTCATGTGAACCAATGCCATGCTGTGAGTGAATACTGAATTGTGATATAATATGTATATGCATAGATGGTTATCATAAATATCAAATTTTATTTTCTTTAATTGTTAATGTTATTATTCGTTAAATTTTATTTTTGTTAAATTTTATGTTTTGTAATTTTTTTGAAATTTTAATTTGTAAATAAATTATTATTTTTTTTTTTCTATATATATAAAATGAAATATGAATTAATTTTTTTTAAAAAAGGGTTTTTTACGCCGAATTGATTTGAAATTATGTTGTTTGTTTATATTCACACTTCAATTCGGCTTTTTTCCTTTACTGAAAATATATAAAAATTTTAAAAATTTATTTTCCGAATTTTGTTTTCTTTAAATTGTAAATCTAATCATCATAACCAATCTTTATTTTACAGGTAGCAAGCAAAGCAAACAAAAAAAACTCATAAGTATGCTATTGCTATATAAATATAACATAATAATATATCCTAAACACATACATACATATGTAATGTTTAATGTATGTATATAATATAATTTGCTTATTACAAGTTATCACCCGACGCAAATCCATTTCATTCACTGGCTGGCACTCAATTAAAATTAAAAATAAAAAATACAAAGCGAGATGATGATTTCAGAGATGAGAGAATTTAAAATTGTTTTTTTTTTTCTCATAGTATGAGCAAAATTATTCTTTGGGGCATATTGAAAACGTCTAACAAAACTTGTTCGAGATGAATTATCTATGTATATATAATTTCTGATTATAGTTAGGACTGTTAGGAGTAAAGCCAATAATTATGCTTTTTCTCTGATTCTTCAGTTTTTATTGTTATATTGGTATCCCGATAGGGTCTCTGATGTAGGTAAGGGTAGTCTGTGATTTTTCTTTTTAAAGTTTTTTTAATTTTTATGTTTACTAAATTTGCCGTGTATTGAATTGGAACTTGATAATAATGTCATAACATATTTTGTTTTTCTTGTTCTTAGCAGATCGTAAATTTCAGTTTATGATTCTCCGTGCACAATATAATATTTACTCAATGCTACTTCGCATTTGAATTTATACTTTTGAATTATTTGTTAATAAAATAAATAAATTTCAATTATTGGAATTTCTGAACATAAGGTAAAAAATATATTTTCTAAATTTACTATTTGTTTTACCGGTAAGTTTTTTTGCTGTAATATCGTAATATTTTAACAAAGCTATTTTATCAATATAATAATTATATTCTGATGATTCGGTGTTTGTCTTTGCTACTTTGTTTTTTTTTTTAAAATTAATTCATATAATCAGATATAATCAATGCTATTGCTCAATAGGTGAATTGTTTTTAGGTTAATTTTAATTTGTTTTTGGTTTTATTTGGTTTTATTGTTTTGTGGTTTATGTCTTTAAATTCAATTTTGCACACTATCGTAATTCGTAATAGTTCTAATAAAGTTGTCTAATTTAGTTGAAAAAAGCTTTGTGTTGTAAAAGCTTTTTGAAAAGTTTAACAGACGTTTAAGCGTATTAATATATAAGATAATTGACAAGATAATTGTCAATATATAAGATAATTGTCCTGCGCAGTAGACACCTTTTCATTTTATTTCGATTCTCCTACTCCTTGATGAACTTCTAATATATGTTATATATTATATTGTATATAAAACTATAATGCGCACCCAGTTGAAAATTTTTTACTCATATGATTTTATTATTCAGCAAATACATTATGCATATGTGACTTTGTATTAAAATAATAAACAAAAGCAAACAAATAGGTTATTATAATTTACATTATATACTTGCAAATGAATCATATATACACAGCCAAATAAAAACAAAGAAAAAAATTCATCTCAAATAAAAAATAATCACTCCTCTCCATAATGAACTCTTAATATATAATAAGTTGTATATAAAACAATAATGCGCACACAGTTGAAATTTTTTTAATCATATGGGTTTACTATTCACCAAATACATTATTCGTGAGTTGTTATTAAAATAAAAAACAAACAAAAATATAAAAAAAAACAAAAACAAAAAAAATTCAGTTGAATTCTTCATATGATGGGCAATTTCATCTTTACATAATAGAGTCAAAGTAGCTATCTATAATTATAATTGACAAACATTTAAGGACCTGCGCAGTAGACACCTTTTCATTTTAACTCTCTTCTCCATAATGAACTCTTAATATATAATAAGTAAGTTGTAAATAAAACAATAATGCGCACACAGTTGAAATTTTTTTAATCATATGGTTTTATTATTCGCCAAATACATTAAGAAACAGGTAGAAACGAAACAGAAAATGAGAAGTAAGGTATTTATGTTTTTTTACCGAAAACATACTAGTTCCAAAGCTATTCATTAAAACATGAGTGTTTTCTGCTTTGTAATGAGAAGTCTATGTCAGTACGTAAATTACTGTTTTTTTAAAAACTTTAAATTGGACTTCAACTTGAAATATAATTACTCAACAGGGACTCCTAGTATATATATTATAACACAAATTTTATCATATATACATTGTATATATTACGAATAAATACAAAAGAGAGACACACTACAAAAAAAATAAAAAAAAAAATCATAAAAAAAAGTTTTTAATTATGTTCATACACATCCAAACACAGTGACGTCATGAAAAAAAATAGTAAATCTAAAATAACTCCCTCCCCTGATAAATTTTTTGAACTTTTCGATTTTTCCTATATCACGGCCCTAAACCATACCAACCCTGTTGAAAATTTCAAGTCTCCAGGTCAACTGGATGTGGGAAATACTTTTTGGACATAAACATACATTCAATTTTATATATAGTATTGTGTAGAAAAAATAAATAATTTATTAATTTGTTTTCAATTCCTTCAATGTACTTATTTTTTTGTGCCATACTGCAGTAAATAAGTAATTTTGCACACTATCGTAATTCATATATAATTATGTATTACTTGATTTCTTACTGCATAGTAGAAGTAGAGTATGACTTGATTTCTTACTGCATAGTAGAAGTAGAGAAAAAAGTGGTTTTTGTTTGCATTAAAAATGTAACATTTTGGTTCCATGACAAAATTTCATAAGGACAAAATTTCATAAAACAATATTTCATATTTAAAATAATTAAATGTTTAAATTTTATCAATTATCATAAAATGTGGAACAAATTGACAAAATCTTTAGTTGATTACTAATGAAAAAATATGATTTTGTTTTATATTTTTAGGAATTAGGTGGTTATGCTGAAGTCCGTCGGAATTGCAAATTAAAAAAGCGCTTCAAACGAATATCTTTTATCGTTTTTCACAAAATGATTTTACACGCTGATTGGCGCAGTAGGTAGAGCGCCTGCCTTTCAACCGAAAGGTCCCGGGTTCGATTCCCGATGAAGCAAAAAAAAAAAATACTTCATTGGTTTTTTGAGCTGGTCTAGTACCCTTTGTCATTGGGATATAATAAATGACAAAAAGTAATTAAGAGTATATAATATAATCTGGTAACAAATTAAATAAAATGAAACTATTCTATTTAAGAAGGCTTAGTTCCTGACAATAGCAGTAGTTTTCCACATTTAATGAGTAGATAAGCCAGTAATTTGTTAAAATAAATACTCAAATTATTGTAAATATTGTAGTGTAAAATTGCAGTACCGTACTTAATTAAGCACGAAAAGGTGATTCTACCTAAGTTTACTGTCAAGATAATAAAAAAAAATGTGTAACAAAAAACTAATATTAAATGTTAATTTGTGTATGAATATGTAATTAAAAATTTATAAGTTTTACTTTTAATTTATGTAGCGTAACGAGTATAATTATTGACACCCCTGATTTTGCAACCAATTATTGACACTGCTATTTTCATAAGCAATTTCTCGACATGTTTTGGAATTTTTTTAATTTTAAATTAATTTTCATTAAATGTTTATTGTTTTATTTTGAATTTACACTTACTGCGGATTAATTTAAAGTTTAGTTATGTTTGAATTTGGAAAAAGTAAAAAACAGTTTTTAGTAATACAATTTTTTGGTGGAAAATTTGCAGAATTTGACAAGGAACCAGTGAAAATAGTGTTTTTAATTATTTTTATAAAAAATAAAGTTTTTTTTAATTAAATACCTATAATAGGGTAAGTGTCAATAGCTGATTATTTTTTAGGTCTGTCTTATTGTTGACAGACACCCTATGTCAATAATAAGACAGACCTAAACAATAAATAAATGTATTATATGGAAGTACAATTATTGTACCCATGACAATAATGGTACATTTTGCAGGTGTCAATAAATGTATAACAATTTCTAGATAATACTTAACGCCAAGAAAAACTGGAAAATATGATGAAAAAGATGCGTTGCAATATATGAAATACCGCGATCGACCTTGATTTTTCGGTTGAGTTCCAAATTTGTTAAATCTCGGCCTGGACTTCCAACGATATTGTTAGATAAAGAAGAAACGGAATTGAATTGAACAAAATTTATTTCGGGCCGCTGAACCTTATTAGGTTTTTCAGGCCATATACCATTTTTTAACAATAAATCTTAATAAATTACTTCTAAATCAAAATTACAGAAACTTAAAAAAGAATCAACAAGAAAAAAGAATGAAAAAGGAAGTAACAATAATGAATAACAAAGAGAAAAAAAAATATTTAATTATTAAAAATACTTAAAAAGTTAATTATATGACTTACTGTAAAAATATAGGAAGAAAAAAGAATATAACAAATAACAAACTACTATTTAAATTTCACCGAAAATGTTGATGTGTTTGGTGAATTGAATAATACGATCCAGTGACTGCTCAGTGTCCTCCGCGAGAGTTTTTAACCCTTGGATACCATGTATACTCCTTGCATTTCTATAGCGCGGACAGGCCTCGAAAATGTGCCGAATACTGACTGGCGTCTGACCATCACAGGAACATGTAAGTAGACTTCTGGTCGGTCTGTCAAATAAGTACTTATGCGTCAGTCGCGAATGTCCTATCCTCAGTCTTGTAATTATACATCCATTCTTTCGGCTTACAGAATCAATGCTTTTCCAGGGTGAAGTTGACCTTTTTATTTGTTTTAATTTATTAGTCGTGGGTTCGTTATTCCATCTAGTTTCATATGCGTGTGAAACATATCTTTTAATCAGCCCTCTATAATCGTCGACTACCATTAACTGCTGGGAATCGGGATCCATATCTGTAGCATTTTTAGTAAGTTTATCAGGTGTGGCCTGGTAGCCAAAAAATAATGATTGAGCTTTCTGTTTGATGTATAACCTCTTGGATCCTTAGAATAGTTGGATGTGTTGCGGTGAGTGATGAAATACCTTGTATACTACTCAGGGAATCGGTACAAATTATGTACTTTCCCTTTGGTTGAGTTAACGAAACATATTCGATTGCTTTCATTATGGCATACAGTTCTGCTGAGAAGATACTGGTTTCGTCCTTTAGTCGAAAGGGGAATTTGTCTTGCCAGCATCAAAATTTTGAAAAATTGTGAAAGGCAAATTTGTTTATTTTTAAGAAAGTCAGAATTTGGAAAACAACATATCACGGGTTCGATCCCAAGTAATAAAAAACCATCCTATGAAATTTGGTTGAAATTGGTCGATGCGTCTCGGAGGAGTTTTGACACAAACATACATTCATGCATACAAACATTCTTCTTTATATATAAGAATATTAAGGTTGTCCGCCCCTGTAAAATAGTTTACATTAATATTTTGATAAATCTATATTATAATACACAAGAGCACGATTAGTGAAGGCACACTTTTCGTGGTTTTTCGTGTGCTTCGTTGTTTTTTTTCGTTCAATCAATTTTTTTTGTCAATTGTCTTTGAGTCGAATTCTTATTTTTTTTTTTTTTTATTTATCGCATTTTGTTTTTTGCACTTTTAGTAGGAAAAAAATTAATTAGTAGGATAATATTATTAATATAGGTTTTAATGGCACAAATTTTTGTGAGTTCGATTCTCTATTAATTCAAATTTTTTTTTTTTTTATTAAACAAATATTTTTTTTTATTATCATGTTTTATAATAATAATTTTTATAATGTAATATAATTAATAACAAAAAACAAGATTTTTTTAAAAAAAAATAGAAAAATAGTAATTTTTAAATATTATTTCAACAAAATACGAAACCGTTCAGTTTAAAATAAATCTAGGCATACAAATTATGTATACTTATTAGTTATGCATACATAGAATGTATTCACAGTTGACAGTTTTGACACTATGTGTATCATGTAGATGTTTGCATATAATATAATATATTATACCAATTAGCATTTATCCTACCTATATACATATGTATACTCAAACAATATAGGTAGTAAGTACAATAAATATAATATAATTTGTACTGTATTTTGGTTAGGAAGTCTTATTAATATATTGGTGAAATGTTATGTATATCGAACCTATGTTAAAATTTTATTGTTCACATTTATTTTACAGATTTTATAATATTCAATTTTAATAAAAAAGAAACATATCTTAATTTATCACTAAATAATAATTTTTTAAATTTAAAAAGTTTTGAAAAAGTTATTAAAATATCTTACATACATACATTGTATATGTATATTATTATAACTTTATGATAAAACTGCCAATTTATTTTAAAAAAAAATAGGAGCAAAATTATATATTTATTAAAAGCTACATAAAAACCATCTGACGGCCAATAATCAAACTAAAATTTAAAGTACATACAAGAAAAATAGTAAAATATTAGGTTTATTCATTGACCAGTTCCAGATAGTTCTATATGAATATGAATAGTCATACGTTTGATAATTCCTTTAATGTCATTAGTCATAGTCATTTAAAAATACATAATTTAAGTATGTTTAATTTATAGATTGAAAAAGTACGGTTCAAAACTAAACCATCTAACAACCGATGTTCATTATTATTTTTGAAAATGATAGATATTTAAAAGGAGACTAAGCAACATTCTATATTTTTTTTTTATTTTTTTTATTTTTAATTAGAAGTTTCAATTTAAAATTTCACCCCATCTAAGACATTTTAACAACCTACAAATTTTTTTTTTTTAAATAAATTATTATTTATGTATACGGTTGTTTTCTAAGTAACATCAATACAAAAACAAAATATATTATTTACCTTCCAAGGATAAATTTAAATGATGGATACAATAATTCATAATGAAGCTGATTTTCCATTAAACCGTATAGCAAGTCTGAGGTATATCTATATGATTTCAATAGTTGTATTCCTATTTCAGTAGATTCAGTAGTTTCCGTTAATTTAACTTTTTTGCCCAAAAGGACTCTGATCGTTTGAGTAGATTGTTTAAAATAGTTCTAAATTGATCTGTTTTATTCCGAATCTTTTTGTGCAAAAATTTTGTAGGTATATCTTTTTTAATTTGAGCACCTGAATAGTCAAGTCAAGAAAATTTTGAACATTTGACATGGTTGAAATATCTGAAAACAATGTATAGAATAATAATATTAATAGCAAACCACAAAAAAATAAAAATTGCTCAAAGTTTTAAGTTAATCTTTATAAAATTAACTCTTTTATTTATAAAATAAAAAAAAAATATCAGATATAGAATGAAAATTATTTTATAAGAATTTATTAGACATCAATTTCCAGTAAGTTTTGCATATGCAATATCAATCAATAAATCACAAGGTCAAAAATTTCAAAGAGTCGGAATTTATCTCCCTCAACCTACCTTCACCCATGGTCAGCTCTACACAATCCACTACTCTAAAAATTAAAATTCTTCCGGCAATTAATTATTTACTTAATATATTTAATTTAAATTATTTATTTAATTAATTAGAGTTGTAATCAGTAATAACGACACTGTAACTGACAATGTTGCATACCAGGAGGTTGACAATATGACAATGTTGCATATCAGGTCTAGAATACTTCATTTAATCCAATTGTTTCCTATATGATGAATTTTAAAACTCACTCATAATGATTAGGAAACAGTACTAACCCATAGGTATGATTAGTGGCTTAATAAAATTATCAGACACTATTTTTTAATAACATTCCGACACACGTTTTCCCAATTAACGCGACAATCAATTAATCGGTTAATAATATCAGTTATGGTAAAGGGTTTCGGTGGTTTTAGTTGGTTAGATTTCCACATAGCTAAGTACCTACGTACGCGGTCTGCTTAGTATTTTTCGAGGCTTTCACCTTCCCTCGAGAAATAAAAAAATAATAAAAACAAATTAAGTCTTACAAAAAAAAGTTTAATGCTATGTGATACTTTTTTATTTTATTTTAAAATTAATATTAACTTAAAATTTTGAAATTTTTTTATTTTTTTGTGGTTTGCTATTAATATTACAATTCTATATATTATTGTCAGATACTTTCAACTGTCCAATGTTTAATTTTATTGTGCCGTTTCGCAGAAAAATTCTTTTCTATTGCTCAGCCGGGTATGTACCCGGGGGTTTCTTCTAGTATTACTATCTGTTCCTTTTGTAAGACAGAAAGTTTAAAATAATGTCTTTTGTATAGGCTAAAATGCAAAAGAATGCTGAATATTTAAAAAATTTAAAAGTTTCAGGTGGCTTCATTATTAAAAATAATAATAAAGTTATTCTATCGTATGTTATGGGCATTATCTTTATCAGTTGTATTGATATGAATAGTTTGTTATTTTGCGCCGTACTTGCAGCATCAGGAAATATATAAAGAATTGTGATTTTGTTTAAAATGTGAATTGTGAATTTTTTCTTTAATAATATATAAAGTGTTATTATTAAATTTGTGTAAGAAATTATTATATGATTTGTATAATGTTTTAGTATATAATAAAGGGGTGTATAAAACAAATCTATTTTGAATACAAAATATTTATGAAAACAAATATTTTTTTTTTCTGAATTAATCTAAAGTATATAAGTAATCTGTATATAATTTGAATTGTGCTTAAGTATATAAAAAATTAGTATATAATTCAGTTGTGAGTTTCTTAGTATATAATATAATAGTACATAAGTAAGTTTTATTTTAAATCCAAATATATGAAAATATATAGAAATTAATATATAATTCAATTTTATTTTAAGTGGTAAAAATTTAATAATTAAGTGATAAAATTAAGAAAATTTATGAGAAATCCATTCTATATTAATTATAAAATTTTTAATGATTAGTTTGTCATAAATTAAGAAAATGAAAATAAAGATTAATGGTATATTAAAGTATATATGAACAAGATAAGTGAAACTTGTGATTTGAGAATGCATTTTTAAAGTATAAATATAGAAGTTAAATATTAAAAAAATCAATATATAATTATCAATCCATGATTTTAAGTTCCTTTTTAATAAACTGAATGTCGTTAGCAGTGGAAACTTTATAAACTTTGCTAATATTATTATTTCTAAGAAAAATTTGTTTTTTTTAACCCAAAGAAATTCAAATTTCTGTGAAATTTTGATTTGTTTTGCATTGTTGTAGAGTTTAGCTTGCATTTGTGTAAGGTGATGACGGAAGAAGATTTCCTTGTTTTCCTGACTTGTTAAGTTCAACTCAGCCGTGAAAAGGTGCTTATAATTTCGCTTCTTTGTCATCAATTCATTTTTAGCTGCTTCTGTGTTCAGTTCAACTAATAAAAGCATGTTGTTATGATTGTGTTTATTATTCAATTGTGTGATTTTATCTATGTCTTTTTCGTCAATATTTGCACCAATTTTTTTTTGCTATATTTAAGGAACTTCTATTTGCATCTATCATATCATTTGGGAGTCCAGCCACAACAATATTTTTTAAATTTCTTTGCTGTTGAGCTTCGTCTAAAAGAAGTTTTAATTAATTTATTTTACGTTCTAACAAGCCTGATTTTTTATCAGCATCATCCAGGCTTTTCTTTAGCGGTTGTTAATATCTACAAGTACATTGGTTCGACAATAAATGAGGGTTTTCACATCTGTATTCCTTTCGTTTTCTGCACTTGTAGTTTGTAGGCAAAAGGGTAGAGAGGTAATAATAATAAAATAAATAAAAATTTGAATATGAATTTGTACAGGAACAGGATATATACGATAATTAAATAAGGAGGTGTGTTTTCAGCTTAGATTTTTTTGTTTTAGGTGCATACGCATGTACAAATAATAAAGCGTTTAACTTATTTGCATTTATATTATGTAGTAACTAAGAGGTAAATTAATTTAACATCTCAGTTACACGTAATCTAAAAAAAACCGGTAATATTTACTATTTAAAAAATTGAAACATGCATATGAATGCATTTAAAATATTTGTTTTTAAATTTAAAAAGAAAAGGATGTGAGATACATATTATATATTATGAGTATAGTTATCTAGATTTGGTAAATTTTAAGAATTTTGTCTAACACTCTAATATTAACTATGAATATACGTGATGAAAAAAAGAATGATGATAAAAATGAATGACATGTTATTATTGAATTTATTTGAAGGGATTTTAGGTTTATTTTTTTCTTGTAACACATTTTTTTTTTAACTATTTTAATATTATTACTATTTGTTTATAATTATGTATTTTTTTTTTCTACATAAGTAAAAGCAATAATAAAACAAATACAATTTTTTTTGAATAAATGAAAATTTTAATTTAATATGATTTCGTACAATAAGATGGTAAGATGTTATATTATAAGCACAAATAAATAATGTATTTATTTATACTATTAGTATGTAACATTATTAAAAAAAAACAAAACAAAAACCTTTTTTTTTTTTTTTTTTTTTTTTAAGTTAAGCCAAACACTAGGTTTCAAACGATACCTTTATACACGAATATATAGCTTGGACTAATTGAGGATTGTAGAAAGAAAAATATCCCTTTGATCAGTAGGGACATTTTGAATAAGTTTATTACTATTACTTTTGAACTTTTGTAGATTGTATGTAGGTATATTTTTGCATTGGGGAAACACGTTTGTCGGAATATGGTTCCACATTCGAGAAAATTTTACTACAAACGAATTCCCATAGCCAGTTTTGAGCCACCTTGGAATTTGCACTGAGTAGGGGTGGCACTTGATGCCTCTCTTGTTCCTCGGCGGAAATGTTTGAGAGGTGGCATTAGGGTTTTTATTTCATCTGAACAAGTGCCTAAACCTACGAGATATCTATAAAATAGGGAAAGTGCTCCAATAACACGACGATTTTCAAGTGGTACGAGGGAGGCTGTCACATTAGGGTTGTCAATAAGACGAATGGAACGCTGTTGAACTTTGTCAAGAAAATTTAGTGCGGTTCGTGATGCACCGGCCCATATATGTGAATTGTATTCCAACTTGGGTCGTATGTATGATTTATAGATCTTTAGCATGTCCTGGGGAGAAAAATACGTTTTGCAACGACTCAAAAAACCCAAACATCTCGCGGCATTTTTAGCCATTTTTATGTCAAAGATATGGTCATTCCATATCATTTTATTGTTGACCTTCATGACCAAAATATTCAAGTGTTCAGTTCGCTGAATATGCACACCCCCTAGACAGCTTTGAGTTTTGGAGATGTTGAACTCAACTCTATTACTTTTCCCCCAGTTGAAAATAATGGCTAGGTCATGGTTGAGCGTGCTGACCATGATGCTACGTTTAGTGTCAGTAACTGGTATTGTAGCATGTGATTTCCGAAGAAAATCGAAGGATGCTACTAGAGTGCTGTCGTCTGCAAAACTATGGATAGGATTGAAAGTTGATTGGAGAAGATCATTGATAAATATCAAAAAGAGAGTAGGTGAGAGAACTGATCCTTGAGGAACACCAGCGTTAATATGATTTTTGTCGGATATGAATCCGTCAATTAAGACACGAATCGAACGATTCGAGAGGAAATTTTCAATCCATTTTATGAAAACAGAACCCAGGCCTATAGCTTGGCATTTGGATAAAAGAGCGCAGTGCCAGACTCGATCAAAGGCTCTCTGGATATTTTGAAATATCCAGAGCTACAGCAGTAGATTCGCCAGAGTTGTGAATGCTAATGTTGAGCTTTTCGCTAAGGCAAGTCATTAGATCGCCAGTGGAGCGTTGTGATCTAAAACCATATTGCCTATCACTAATGATACCTTTGCATTCAAGATACTTCATTAGCTTTTTGTTGGTAATGATCTCCATTACTTTGGAGAGGATCGACGTGATGGCTATAGGTCTGTAGTTGGAGGGATCGCTGTTGTCACCTTTTTTCGGAATAGGATTAACATGCGCAATTTTCCATTGAGTTGGATATTTACCAGTGGAGTATGATAAATGAAAGAGATTGCGCAGCGGTTTAGAAATGGCGAGGGCAATGTGTCTCAGGACCATAGCTGGAATCCCATCAGGACCGGTCGACTTCCTTATATCAAGATTAATAAGAACTTTCACCACAGTGCGTGTTCTAAAGTAAACTCTTCCAAGGGAAAAGTCTACTTCAGGGAGAATTGGTATTTTTTGAGCTGTGGGAGGGAGTGTGGAATTAGCAGCGAATAATTTCGCAAAAAGGTTGGCTTTTTCAACAGAATCTGATATAATTCTGTCGTTGGCAATCATCGGTGGGAATGACGACCCAGAAAAATTTTGCTTAACAATTTTGGCGAAAGACCAAAATGATTTACTATTTTTGGGGAGGCTAAGAATTTTTTGCCTCAACCTTTGTTTATGCAAAAATTTTTGTTTTTTGATGATGGATTTACATTTGTTACTGGCCACTTTATAGCTCTTACGGGTTTCATTGGACACATTAGCCTTGTATTTTACGTATGCATTTTCCTTCATTTTTAATGCATTACTACAAATGTTATTAAACCACGATGTGGAGCTTTGCTTTTCGTTTTTATAGGAGCTTGGAATGAAGGTTTTCATTCCAATCAATATTACTTTACAAATAACATTCGCAGCGATGTCAACCTCTTTAAGTTGAAAACACTCATCCCAATCAAGAGCGTTTAAAAAATTGTTGAAACCTTCCCAATTGGAATTGTTGTAATGCCATACTAGTCTTTGGGGAGGCGCTTTTTGATTGGAGAGCTTATTAATGTGAAATTCAGTGCTGATAAGACAGAGTTCTGATCGACCCAGTGGAGAGTTAACAGAGATGATATATTTTTCTGGATAAGTGGTCAGAAATAAATCTAGATGTTTATCCTGGTCACTTCGATCTGGGATTCTAGTAGGACTTTTGACAAGCTGAGATAAGTTGAAAAAATTTGAAAATAATTCGAAATGTTTGCCTTCGGGGCTATCGTGACTAGAGAAGCGGAGCCATTTTTTGTTATGAATATTGAAGTCTCCAGCCAATAAAATTTCAGATTCTGGATATTTTTCCAAAATATCGTTAATTTGATTGGATAAGTTTTCAATCTCCGTAACAGTTTCAAGCTCATTTGCTTGGGGAGATCTGTATAGAGCACAGAAGTGGATAATAAGCCTTGCAACGTGAATTTTAACCCAAGTATAGTGAAATAGTGGGTTGGAGCACGTATTTGAGGGAAGAGTGTTGAAGGCAATATCATTTATCAAGTATAAAGCGATACCTCTATGGGAGACGAAAAGCGGAACGAGTGTATAGTTCCTGACATTGTAATCAGAATCACCACTCGAAACTTATGTTTCGCTTAACGCTAATATTGCTGGTTTTTTGAGAATGTAAATGGGACTCAACGGCATGAAAATTCGCTGAAAGTCCTCGAATGTTGCAAAAATCAACTTTGAAAGTGGCAATTGTCATCTTTAAAAGAGATTATATTAATAATATTGGGAGTAACTAAGTATTGAGAAAAAAAGGAAAAAGAACAGAAATAAAAAACCAAAAATAAATAAATAAATAAAATAAAAGTTATATTTAATGAAAGTAGTGAGAAGAAGAGAAAAAAATATAAAATTAATAATAACGTAATCCTTAAGTTCACCACCGACTCAAACTAAAGATCCACTGAGAATGCATCTGCGACTTCATTGTTATACATACAGCAGTTTTTATGACCCTGTATGTAAAATCAACATCACATATGCACTCTCAGTAGATTAATAAACCGAACAAGTGCGAGAAAAAAATAAATAAAACGGTGACAAGATTATTTCTTTTTTTTCCATAGTTTACATGGTATGTAAATTAGAAAGAAGAAAGAGATAAAAGGAATATTACTTGTTGAGGACAGTTACTGACTTTAATCAAATAGAAATTGCTTTGAAGGAATAAGATGGTTTTATTGAATTTTGATATACATAGTCCAATATAAAGATTTTTGTTTGTTCTTTTTTTTTTATTTTTATTTTTCTCATTAGAGAGGCTGAATAAAAGCATGAAGTTAGGTATTGACAACGAATTAGAATCAAATGGAAGTGACTATCCCATACAAAAATACAAACATTTTGTCCATATTTTTTTAGTACTTCTCTTTCTGTTTGGTTTGTTTGGGTTTCCTTTTGTCAAAAAAAAATTTTTTTCAGTGTTAGGCCAATATAGTTTTTTAAATAGAAAATTAGTAAAATCTTTGAGTATGAATAAAATAAAAGGTATCAAAATATAATCTTAATAAAAATAACAATGTTTTTTCAATTTAAACTTTCTTTTACTTTATTACCGTATTCTATTATTACACAGAAAAGTATTGCTGTTAAATTATTTGAAAAAAAAAAAAATCATTCATGTTTCTGAAATATTGAAAATGTAGCAGTAGTGTGTAATATATGGATATATGAAATTTTCAAAAAGTACGAACACTAGCAATGCAGTAGGCAAAAATAAAAATAAATGTTAAAAAAAGTCAATAAAATTTTTGATTTTTATTATAAATTGTTAAAAAATTACAAATTTTAAGGAAAAATGGAACGTAAAAAGAAGATTTGTATCATTCCAGGCTGTAAGTCTCATTTGGAAAAAGAAAATTACGTGTCTTTACATATGTAAGTATTATATTTTACATCTTTTGAATTTTTAAAAGAGAGAAAATATATTGAACGAATATATTCGTCTATTTCTGTTTTTTGACAATAAGAAATACCAAAGAAAGAGAGGAATATACCCAAAACATTGGACACTTTTTTGTATGGATAGCCACTTCCATTTAATTCTAATTCGTTGGGTATTGATTTAGTCTAATGTATGATTTGGTTTAGTTAGTTATTATGTGTATATTATAATTAAGTGTTTAGTTAAGTAGTTTAGATTTTTATTATTTTTTTTTATTATTTAGAAATATAAAATATAAAAATTTAATTTAAAAACTGTTTTGAAAGAATATTGATTAAAATTAAATGTGATTTTAGTTTGAATTTTATTTTTAATTATTATTATTTTTGATTTTTCATTTTTTATAAATTTATTTATTATATAGTAAGCCAATTTTGTTTTTTTTATTTCGAGACTTTTTTATTTCGAGACTCAATGAAAGTGATATAATAAATATTAAGAAAATTGAACAAAAAGTTTCAAATACAACAAACTGTTTTTTTTCGTGGAATTTTTAAATGAATCGGTAAAAGATGAAATTATGGCAAAAAAAAAGAAATCATAAACATATCTTCACTGCACAGTTCATTAAGTCTGAAGCGAACAGAGAAATATTTTTTCGCCTCTATTTATCAAAGTTTCAAACAAAAGTTATTTTATGAGGCAAAAAAAATCTATATGTCACATAACTTTGAATTTCTGTGGATTAAAAATAATCAAATTTGCATGCAGAAAAACAATGGCAGTAAGGCTTTTAAACTTTCATCACTTAATGAAACTGAATATATTAAAAAATCACTTATTACTTCTACTATTGATTAATACTAAAAAACAAACACTTAGTTTTAATATTTTTAAAATCTTATATATTTATTTTTCTGTTTTTTTAAATTCTTTTACACTTTTATTTCTTATTTGTTATTCTTTTTTCTATTTTCTATTATTATACATTTCAATTTACAAATTAAACAAATTAAAAAAATACTATTAGCAATTGAAATTTCTTATAGTATAATTTTATTGAATGATACCGCATGCACAGAACGAATGAGCAAACTAACCTGTCGATAATTTTAATTGTACTGTTATCTCTGTTGTTCTCAGCAAATTTTATTTTCAAATTAAATTATGATGCATTTATATGACCAAATAGATACCAAGGGCGTTTTAAATGTACAATATTTTTCTGATACAAATAATAGCTTAAATTATAAGAACAATCTTAATATATTATATCTCAATATTCAAAATCTACGTCATAAATTAAATAACCTAGAAATTTTAATAAATTCATATAATTGTGAAATACATGTTATCGCTTTAACTGAAATTTGGCAGAAAGAAGATTAAAATTGCTTTTTTAATATACCTGTGTATGAATCTTATTTTGTGAATCTACAGGTTCCTTATGGCGGATCAGCAATATATGTTTCCAAAAAGATTAGTAGTACTTTAATTGATAAAGAAGAATTTAACTTTAACTTTAATTAAAAAACTGACAATTAATCTACCAAAATAACGTATTAATATTATGTCTATACAGGGTGGTCCGGTTTAGAGCAAAAAGTTTTTAAGGGGTGATTCCTTGGAGTATTTTAGGAAAAAAATTGTTCTAGAAGAGGGGTCTATCTTTAAATTTACCTGGGCTACAGAGGGTTAAAGAAAATCGGATTAGAAAAATTATGTCTAAAGAATATCAACTACAGCTCAGAAGAAATTGAAACTAGAGCAACATCTTCTTCATAGCTTTTTTTTAGAATTAATACACCTAATTAACGGTATATGTTGAATGAGTATCAGACTTACCGTTTTTGATGATAACTGCATAAACTTAAAATTTTGCTTTTAAAAACTGAAAATTTTGTAAAAAACGATGATTATCTCGAAAAAATTCGAGATTAGTTAGGGTTAATGAAATTTTATATGACTTTACCTGAAAAACGGCAAGTCTGATATGATTGAAGTCTGAGTTGTGTATGAAAAAGTTGTAGGGGATGATTTATCGCATCAACACAATAAAAAAAAATAGCGAATTTTTTTCGAGATAATCAACGTTTTTAACAAAACTTTCAGCTTTAAAAGCAAAATTGTAAGTTTAGGCAGTTAAAATTCAAATAGCTGATTCATTTAAAAATTCCACGAAAAAAAAACAGTTTGTTGTATTTGAAACTTTTTGTTCAATTTTCTTAATATTTATTATTGTCGAACCAATGTACTTATACATATTAACAAACACTAAAGAAAAGACTGGATGATGCTGATAAAAAATCAGGCTTGTTAGAACGTAAAATAAATTAATTAAAATTTCTTTTAGACGAAGCTCAACAGCAAAGAAATTTAAAAAATATTGTTGTGGCTGAACTCCCAAATGATATGATAGATGCAAATAGAAGTTCCTTAAATATAGCAAAAAAAAATTGGTGCAAATATTGACGAAAAAGACATAGCAAAAATCACACAATTGAATAATAAACACAATCATAACAACATGCTTTTATTAGTTGAACTGAACACAGAAGCAGCTAAAAATGAATTGATGACAAAGAAGCGAAATTATAAGCACCTTTTCACGGCTGAGTTGAACTTAACAAGTCAGGAAAACAAGGAAATCTTCTTCCGTCATCACCTTACACAAATGCAAGCTAAACTCTACAACGATGCAAAACAAATCAAAATTTCACAGAAATTTGAATTTCTTTGGGTTAAAAAAAAACAAATTTTTCTTAGAAATAATAATATTAGCAAAGTTTATAAAGTTTCCACTGCTAATGACATTCAGTTTATTAAAAAGGAACTTAAAATCATGGATTGATAATATATTATTGATTTTTTTAATATTTAACTTCTATATTTATACTTTAAAAATGCATTCTCAAATCACAAGTTTCATTTATCTTGTTAATATATACTTTAATATACCATTAATCTTTATTTTCATTTTCTTAATTTATAACAAACTAATCATTAAAAATTTTATAATTAATATAGAATGGATTTCTCATAAATTTTGTTAATTTTATCACTTAATTATTAAATTTTTACCACTTAAAATAAAATTGAATTATATATTAATTTCTATATATTTTCATATATTTGGATTTAAAATAAAACTTACTTTATGCACTATTATATCATATAATAAAAAATTCACAATTGAATTATATACTAATTTTTTATATACTTAAGCACAATTCAAATTATATACAGATTACTTATATACTTTAGATTAATTCAGAAAAAAAAAATATTTGTTTTCATAAATATTTTACATTCAAAATAGATTTGTTTTATACACCCCTTTATTATATACTAAAACATTATACAAATCATATAATAATTTCTTACACAAATTTAATAATAACACTTTGTATATTATTAAAGAAAAAATTCACATTTTAAACAAAATCACAATTCTTTATATATTTCCTGATGCTGCAAGTACGACGCAAAGTAACAAACTATTCATATCAATACAACTGATAAAGATAATGCCCATAACATACGATAGAATAACTTTATTATTATTTTTAATAATGAAGCCACCTGAAACTTTTAAATTTTTTAAATATTCAGCATTCTTTTGCATTCTAGCCTATGCAAAAGACATTATTTTAAACTTTCTGTCTTACAAAAGGAACAGATAGTAATACTAGAAGAAACCCCCGGGTACATACCCGGCCGAGCAATAGAAAAGAATTTTTCTGCGAAACGGCACAATAAAATTAAACATTTGACACGTTGAAAGTATCTGACAACAATATATAGAATTGTAATATTAATAGCAAACCACAAAAAAATAAAAAAATTTCAAAATTTTAAGTTAATTTAATTTAATTTTAATTTAATTTTTGTTTATTCATTCAACTACAATTTACATTTTTTTACATATTACTACATTGCCTGCTTAATTATAGATTACAAAATACTTTTACTTGGACAAAAGGAAAATTGGAGAAAAAAAACCTTTTCGATTATTTTTATTTTTATTTAAAATCAAACTTAGAACTAAAACTAAAAAAAATACTTAGGAAACTATAATTATAATTATAGCTATAACTACCACTATAACTATGACTTTAGCTTAAAAGCGAACGGTACAAACAGTAAAACTAGACAAGCGCAGCCTGTCAATCATCAATAATTAACAAGACTCCGAACTAAGTAATTACTTGAGTATTCGCACTTGTTGTTGAATTTTGTTTGCCTGTTTGTAATTTTATCAGCTATCGGCAGACTTTTTGATTTCAAGTGTATATCCGTCGGGCTGTGATACCATGGAAGATTTAAGATCATTTTTAGAAGCTTGTTTTGCGTAATTTGTAATTTTTTTTTGTGGCAATTGCCACAATCTCCCCATATTGAGGATCCATATAAATATAAACTTTGGAATATTGATTTAAAAATCAAAGTTTTATTTTGTATAGATAGGGAAGATCTTCTGTTTATTAAACCATAGAGAGATTTAATTAAAATTAGGTTTTTTTTTATTTTATCCTCAATGAGGGGTCCGAAAGTAAGTTTTGGAACTAGGATAATTCCTAGATATTTAATTCTGGAACTCCATTCGATAACAGTACCATTTAAGTTAAGGTTTCTGCTTGGTAAATTACATGGTTTTCTTTTCCTAGAGAAGAAGCAGGCGGCCGTTTTAGAAGCGTTGATCTTAATTTTTCATTTGTAATAGTATTGGTGAAGAGTATTGAACCCGCTTTCCAAATTTTGCATAATGACTACAGGATTTGCATCAGTACTATACAGGCTGTTATCATCGGCAAACAAACCAATGTAACATGAATCTGGGATGATAATATCAGATATAAAAATATTGTACAGGATAGGACTTAGAATTGATCCTTGGGGCACGCCTGCTGGCAACTGGAATTTTGAAGAGTGAGTGTCATTGATTTTGACACAGAAAGTTCTATTATATAGAAAGTTTTTAATTATTTTGACTGAGTATAGGGGAAACTGCAGACAATGTAGTTTGTAGATCAAACCGTCGTGCCATACAGAGTCGAAAGCTTTTTCTATATCACAAATTAAAATACCCACAGACTTTTTTTCTTCAAATTTTTCTCTGATGTATTTCGTTATGCGTACTAGTTGGTGATCAGCAGAGTGTTCAGGTCGAAAACCGAATTGTTCATTGGGTAAAATTTGATTGTTTTCGACAAAGTTTTGCACCCTAATTTGGAGTCCCTTTTCAAAGACTTTTCCGATCGAACTTAGTAGGCTAATTGGACGATAACTACTAATCTCATTTATAGCTTTTTGGAAAATAACACAATTTAAGACATAGGTTGAAAATAGTTAGAAGCAGTTTTAGAGCCTTTTTTGGGAGCATTTTTAGGTCGGTGTTTAGGATACCGTCAGCACCAGGGGTTTTTCTGGATTTCAATTTACTGCAAATATTTTGTATTTCTTTCAATGTAAATTCGCTTTTTGGAAATACGTCAATATTATCTACTTCGGTGATACAATTATTTACTGCAGTTTCCGTTGCATTGTCTCTAAAATTTTGGGTAATCTTGTGTTGTTTTAGAAAATGTTCAGCTAAAGCCTCACTTTTTTCTGAGTTAGCTATTAATACATCGTCGCCAAGTTTTAGAGTGGGAATCGACTTGTTTTTTTTCCTAAGAATTTTAAAAACTTTCCAGAATGGACTGCCACCGTTCTTTAGGCCTTCCAATCTACTTGACCAAGCCGTGTTTTTTAGTTTATTTATTTCGATTTTTATACGTTTTTGTGTTCTATTTATTTGATTTTTTATACTGGGATCTCTAGAGCGTTGCCATCGTCTGCGGAGAGTATTTCTTAGTGAGATCAGTTGTAGTATAAAAGGAGATAGTTTTACAATAGGGAAGACATTTCTTTTGGAAACTTTGGGAATTGCATGAGCTTTTGCTTCGTTTATTAGGATAATAAAATTGTTGATTAAGTTATCAATTTCGAAGGTATTTGAAATGGACTCTGTTTGAACGGTGGTGTTTGTGTGGTCGCTCAAATATTTTTGGTAAGATTTCCAATTAGCTCTTTTGTAGCTAAATGCAAGTGGTGGGTTACTTGTGATTGGGGTATCAAGAAGTTTAAATAGAACTGGGAAATGGTCAGAACCTAGTTCATTCAATGTAACCGGCTGGGAGACAAAGTTAGTACTGTTGGTTAAAACCAGGTCAAGCGTTGATGGTAACCCTCTATTTTTAGAGAAATATGATGGCGTAGATGGAAAGAGTATGTCAAATTGGTTGATGGAAATATTATTTTCGTTGCTTAGTATTTTTCCCCAATTGTTGTTTCTTGTACAGTTCCAGTTGGTGTGCCTACAATTTATGTCACCAGAAATAATGAAATTACCTGGAAGACTTACTAAGCGCCTCAGGTCATTCTTAAAATCAGTATTCTTACTAGCATTACTGTTGCCGCCTTTGAAATAGACAGAGACAATTATAAATTCTCCGGCTGTAGTTTCAATTTTAACGGCAATATTTTCCATTGATTTTAATTTAATGTTGGGTAGGAGAGTGTGTTTTATATTCCGTGCAATAATTAGAGCGACTCCACCATGCAGAGCTTCAATACGGTCTGCACGATAGCAGATATAATTATTATCGTAAAGCGACATGTGGGGTTTCAGCCATGTCTCTGTGATAGTGGCAATTTGGATGTTATTTTTGTTCATAAATTCAAAAAACTCCAAAGATTTTGGACGAATACTTTGAGCATTCCAATTAATTATTGATGTTACCATACACATATTTAATGGATATTTCTATTATTAAAACAAATTGTTCTTGTTTAGTTTTACAATTACTTAGTCTACTAATAATTTCGTTAGTAAGAGACAAAATTTCTGACATAGAGAATAAACTGTTAGTGTCTTTTAAATTATTACTATTACTAGTGTTAATATTATTGTTATTACTAATACTACAAATATTACCATAGGGCTGTTGTTTGAGTACCTGTGCATAATTTACAGCTGGAACTCCTGACTGTGTGTTGTTGCAAGTACTGGGCTCTGGCAGGACAAAGTTTAGAGCTTGATTTGTGCTCAGCTTTACAGTTACAGCATTTTATTGTTTTCCCTGCTTCAATTTGGTTGTTAGGGCAGGATAGGGAACTGTGGTTTTGACCACAGTTTCTACAAACTGGGGCGAAATTGCAATATTTGGCTCCAGGTCCCCAAGGTTGACAGTTGTAGCACTGTGTTTTTGCTTTTTGCACTGTGTTTTTGTTGTGCACATTTTTTGTTGCTTTATAGTAGTGCCATTGCACCACTATGTTGAATAAATATTTGCACTTACTCTTGAGATCCCCGATTTTTATAGAACCTTTTGGGAAATATAATAGGTAAGTTCCCTGGTCTCTATACCTCTGCTTGAAAATGTTCATGTTTTGGATTTCACTACAATTTATGACATTATTGTTTAGAAGTTCACTTTTTAATTCGTTTAGATCGACGTCATGAAGTCCACTTAATACTATTTTAGTTGATTTATTATTTCTGTTTTGATGAGTAAAATTTTTACAACCACTTGCAGTTAATTTTTTTTTTAAATTTTCAAAATTTTCTAAGTTTTTACAAATAATATTTGTACCTATGCTGGTGTTTCTTATTTTGTAATTAATTTTATATTCAATCATCATTTTGTTGACTTCAATAATATTAAGGTCAATGCCCGTTATAGGTGGCACGTGCTCTTTTTTTATTTCAACATTTTTAATTTCTTTTTCTTCTTCATCCACTATTTGACTTAGTGGAGCAAATTTGTTTTGATTTATTACTGCTGTTGCAGGCAATTTTGTTTTTTTTTCCCACGGTGGTTGGCGATACATTGTTGGTTTTTTTTGAAGACATTGCAATTACATTATCGTCAAGCGATAATTTTCGTCTTCTTTTTGATTTTGATATTTCTATGATTGTTTGTATTTATTTTTTTTATATTAGAATGTTATTGTTTAAATATTCACATTAATGAATATAGAAAAATAACCAAAAAAAAATTATTTTGTTTTTATTCCTTTTTTAACGGAATGATGAAATAAATTAAATTTAGACAAAAAATGTTTTTCCTTTGACAAAACTAGTACTGTACACAACAAAAGAGCACAGAAGACTCAAAATTTTAAGTTAATATTAATTTTAAAATAAAATAAAAAAGTATCACATAGCATTAAACTTTTTTTTGTAAGACTTAATTTGTTTTTATTATTTTTTTATTTCTCGAGGGAAGGTGAAAGCATCGAAAAATACTAAGCAGAACGCGTACGTAAGTACTTAGCTACGTGGAAATCTAACCAACTAAAACCACCGAAACCCTTTACCATAACTGATATTATTAACCGATTAATTGATTGTCGCGTTAATTGGGAAAACGTGTGTCGGAATGTTATTAAAAAATAGTGTCTGATAATTTTATTAAGCCCCTAATCATACCTATTGGTTAGTACCGTTTCCAAATAATTTTCATTCTATATCTGATATTTTTTTTTTATTGTATAAATAAAAGAGTTAATTTTATAAAGATTAACTTAAAACTTTGAGCAAGTTTTATTTTTTTGTGGTTTGCTATTAATATTATTATTCTATACATTGTTTTCAGATATTTCAAACATGTCAAATGTTCAAAATTTTCTTGACTTGACTATTCAGGTGCTCAAATTAAAAAAGATATACCTACAAAATTTTTGCACAAAAAGATTCGGAATAAAACAGATCAATTTAGAACTATTTTAAACAATCTACTCAAACGATCAGAGCCCTTTTGGGCAAAAAAGTTAAATTAACGGAAACTACTGAATCTACTGAAATAGGAATACAACTAATGAAATCATATAGATATACCTCAGACTTGCTATACGGTTTAATGGAAAATCAGCTTCATTATGAATTATTGTATCCATCATTTCAATTTATCCTTGGAAGGTAAATACTATATTTTGTTTTTGTATTGATTTTACTTAGAAAACAACCGTACCTGTACGTAAATAATAATTTATTTAAAAAAAAAAAATTTTGTAGGTTGTTGAAATGTCTTACATATGGGGTGAAATTTTAAATTGAAACTTCTAATTAAAAATAAAAAAAATAAAAAAAAAATATAGAATGTTGCTTAGTCTCCTTTTAAATATCTATCATTTTCAAAAATAATAATGAACATCGGTTGTTAGATGGTTTAGTTTTGAACCGTACTTTTTCAATCTATAAATTAAACATACTTAAATTATGTATTTTTAAATGACTATGACTAATGACATTAAAGGAATTATCAAACGTATGACTATTCATATTCATATAGAACTATCTGGAACTGGTCAATGAATAAACCTAATATTTTACTATTTTTCTTGTATGTACTTTAAATTTTAGTTTGATTATTGGCCGTCAGATGGTTTTTATGTAGCTTTTAATAAATATATAATTTTGCTCCTATTTTTTTTTAAAATAAATTGACAGTTTTATCATAAAGTTATAATAATATACATATACAATGTATGTATGTAAGATATTTTAATAACTTTTTCAAAACTTTTTAAATTTAAAAAATAAATAATTTAGTGATAAATTAAGATATGTTTCTTTTTTATTAAAATTAAATATTATAAAATCTGTAAAATAAATGTGAACAATAAAATTTTAACATAGGTTCGATATACATAACATTTCACCAATATATTAATAAGACTTTCTAACCAAAATACAGTACAAATTATATTATATTTATTGTACCTACTACTTCGCAGTTAAGCAAAATGTCAGATTTAAATGGATCAAAAGCAATGTTGGAAATACACGAAGTATGTTTTTGTTGTTTTTTTGTATTGTTCACATACCTTGCGGTATAAACTTAATAATCTTACATTTTTATTTAAAAGATATTACATAAATACACAGTGGAGACAATTAAAGAATGTAGTCCTAATGCAAAGATAAGAAAAAGTAATCCTCAAATATTTCGAATACTATCAAAATCAAAACCGATTATTAAACCCAACACAAGTTCTTCATCTTCACCTCACAGCAGTAGTAATGGTAGTTATAACAGTAGCTATGATTACATGACGTCAAAAATAATGCCAAAAGTTATATCTGATACACCACATTCATCACAAACTAGCAGTCAAATGCAAAAAGGTAGAAATATCATACAACCAGCTCTTCCGGATGATTTTTATGATGAATTATATTAATTTAGGAAAAACTTACGTGTATGTATATGTAACTTTGCTACATGGGTAGATATTTATTTTATTTTATTACATTTTTAATTTCTGTTCAATTTTTATTATTTTGTTTGGTTTTGAAGAATATAAAATTTTGTTTTCATTTTATATAACTTAAATATATAGTTTTGGAAAAACTAAATAAAGTTTTTTAGTCGTAAGTTTAAAGTTTAAAAGTAAAGAATTTTAATATTGACTGAAATTAAAAAAAATTAAAGGTACAAAAAAATTGTTGTATGTACTTTATTTGATATTTTTTATTAAAAAACTAAAAGACTGTAAGATGAAATATTAATTAGCTTTATTAAATTCATAAAATTTATATTTAAAATGAAATACATATTAGATCATAAACTGCATCACAAATCTTTAAAGATACCTACATAGGTTGTTGCAAACTTCTAAAACGAGTAGCTAATCTATTTCAAATGCCATTTCTACCGTCATTCGTGCTCGACTTAGTCGGTAGTTGTATATTTGTTGAGATTTGTTCAGATTTTCATCATATTTTTATCAAGTCCAAATATGTCATCTCCAATGAAAAAATATGGTGTTTTAGTATGTTGTCCTTGCAACTCTTTTGGTTGTGGTATGTTCAATTTCCCTGATTTTAATGCAGTATAGAATGAACTGCGGATAGTGACGAAATCTTATTTTTGAAAATCGCAACAAGCTATTGATTTTGCTAAAAACAAATTATTATCACACAACATTAGTGATAATTTAAACTTGATAAATTGCAAAAAAAAATCTAGAACCAATAGTAGCGTCGCTTCTTTTAAAATGTATGTTCCTGATTCTATGTTTAACTTACTATTATCTACCTGATTTACAGTGGACCCAATCAGAAGATGAAACACATAATATTGCGTCTAATGTGTCATCTTTAAAAGAAACTGTTTTTGTCGACAGACTTACTGATTGTGACCTCCAGCAGATCAGTTGGGTAAAAAATAACTTAAATAGACAACTGTATCTAATTTTCTCAAGTAACGCAAACAACTGTCTGGTAGAGACTAGTGAACACACTCTTTCTAAAATCGATCTATACCGACCTCCTTTATCTCTATCTTTTTCTTTTGAGAATGGTAATTCTGAAAATACTTACAAATTCAAGCGTTATTATCTCTAATGTCACATCCACTAAAGACTTAGGTATTCCATTAGACACCGAACTAAATTTCAGATCTCATGTAGATAATATTGTCAGTAGAGCTAATTCAGCTCTTGGGTTTATCAAAAGATGGTCAAAAGAATTTTCGACCCATATGTCATCAGAGTTTTATATTTGACTATGGTAAGACCATTACTTAAATACGCGTCTCAGGTATGGTCACCTTTTCATCAAGTTCACATAGACAGGATTGAATCGTAGATTCGTTCGTTTCGCTCTTCGTGGTCTTTCATGGACAGACCCGTATAACTTACCCACTTACAGATTCCGCCTTAAACTTCTAGGTCTGCAAAGTCTCTTTAATCGTCGTGAAGTGGCTGATATTATATTTGTACACAAAATTCTCTCAGGTGCAGTTGACTCGGTTGGTATTTTAGAACACATAAACTTCAATATTAACTTTCGTTCTCTTAGGCATTCTGCCCTCTTTCGTTTAAAGTGTCATCGCACGCATTATAGAAAGAATGAGCCAATTACAAGAATGTTGCGTAACGTAAACAATAACTCTAATGTCTTCGATTTTCATGCGACATTAGTCAGTCCAAACTTTAGAATCTGCTTTATTCAAACAAGTCATAATTGTTAGAAGGACATGTAATACATGTAGTATACGTAGTTGTTCACGTTGAATCAGTAGTATTTCATACTTTTAACATGTATACATAAGTGTATATAAATTATGTTAATTTTTATTATTATTGTTTTTATTTTTGTGTCTTTGACTAATTGCGTTTTGCTTGTGTTGTATTTTTATATATGTATGTATATATATTTTTACAATTTCTTTTTTCTTTCTTTTTCTTGCTTCTTTTTTTTTTTTAATTTCTTTAGTTTATACCTAAATAAATAGACTAATGCTTCTTCGGCATAATTTAAAATCGGAAAATTTTGATTTAGCCTATCTTGACATGTTGGAAGATAGTCGGAAGGAAAATCAAAGTTACTAGATTTTTAACCGTTTTTTCCGTTTATGGATTTTATTTGTGTTTCTGTTTTTAGTATTCTATCCATTTATTACTATATACTAATTTCCTTAATCGTGTTTACTAATTCTCCTTTTTTTGTTTTGTTTTGCATGCTTGTTTTAAGCATTTCCTGACCCAATTCTCTCCTTACTAACACATTCTTCGTTAAGGGTTATCACGTGCTTCTATTTTTTTTGAATAAAATTAAAATATAATAATAAATATTAAAGTTTAATTAATGAAAGTTCATTGAGTGTATGCTCGTCATAGTATTACATACTGAATAATTTAATTTATTAAAATCTTTCTATACTTTTAATAAAAATAGATTTATTCCTCCAAGCACTGTGATGACCTTGTATACGACACTCTTAGTAATGTGCTAAATAATAATAATAATGAGAATGGAGACTCTCCGCGTGCGCAGTACGGGAGGGGTAATTGGTCGTTAGGACATAATTATTATTATTTAAAAAATAAAATTTTTAAACATATTTTGTTACTAAGACTGTGTCGTATGCGTTCGTTTACTTGCAGTTGGCAAAAACAGGGTTCCAATAAATGAGTAGCGGTGGTTTGGTTTGGCCGACTTTAAAAATAAAATAATTTTTTTAAACACATTTATTTACTAAAACTGTGCCGTATGCGTTATTATGTGCTCCTATTTAGAAAAAAAATAAAAAATATCAAATAAGATTTTAAAAAATAAGATTTCGACCCCAACCCAATGAACTGTCTTTGTAAATTACATTATCGGAAGCTCGTCCGTTTCCTCCAACGTTTATATAAATAAATTTTGAATGTGCATTGACTATTGGTAGGAGGACTATGCTGTGGAATTTTTTGTAATTATAAAAGTCGGAAGGAATCTGGTGGAGCTCTGATTCTGATGTGTTTTCCATCAATGGCTCCTAGTGTATGTGAAAAACCCCATAAAAGTAAAAAATCTTGCGAAATTTCCCGCCAATCATTTTCAGTTAAAGGCATCTGAAACTAATTAATAATGTCATCTGCATTTTTGCCTATTTACAATGCAACATACCTTTAAAAAAGTTGATTGAAGTACATCATATATAGCATGTAAAGCTTCTGGTAGAAAATTACTTATAGTTTTTCTTGAGACTCTCCAGTCTCCAGTCTCTCAGAGACTCTCCAAAAGAATTTCCAGTTGCAATATACCTTAAGCATATAGCAAGTCGTACTCTAGCTGCTATTGCGTACCTGATAGGAGTATCTTGTTTCTTGATAAACGACTCAACCTTAACGTTAACTTTAAATTAGGTCTCTTCACGAGATAAAACTTAAATTTAATTCGATTAACTTATTAACTTTGACATTTAGCTTTAGTTCGTTTATAAGACTGAATAACTCTACCAACCAATCAGAGAGTTGCAAAATAAATATTACATATAAAAGATTGCTACACTTTCATACAAGCAGTATTAAAGAGCTGATGTCAGTGAATTTCCCCGAGGCTTGTTAATTTTCAATTAATTGAATTATTTTGATTTGACAACTGTCAGTGCATTATAAAATATTTGTTTACATTTTTGAAAATTAAATTTATATGTAATTCTAAATAAAAGATTCTAAAATTTAATTTTTTGTTTAATTTAAAAATAAAAAAGCTTTAGTGTCTTCAATTTTTGCTTTAAATTGCAATAATTGAAATTTCAAATAATACAAGCACAAAAAAAATTTCAGAATTCAGCTGCTCTACAAATATATATTGCAATAATAATTTTTACAATAATAAATGAGGTAAATTTTATTAGTGTTAACAAGTTAATCGAATTAAATTTAATTTTTATCTCGTGAATATATTATATTATATTATTAGTTTAATCACAGAGAACTTATATACAGAGGCGTAAAGTCCATACAAAGAATGTGTACGATTTTATTTTAAAATTTCAGAAAAAATTCTAGAAGCATTGGTAATTTAAAAGAGAATTTTGTTTTTGCGATTCTCAAAAATTTGGTTTTATTCATTTTACTTTTATCTGCTCTTCTTTATTCTTTTTTTTACTTGACCAAAGAATTCTATTAACGAGATAATGCACTCCTCAATTTACGTAAATATAATTTTTAACAAAACAAAAATAAAAAAAAAAACAAATTTGGTGAAAAGAGGTAAATCTCATTCTATGATAACGTTTTGTTTGAAAATATTTTATTTTATAGTAAATTGTTTACTTAATATTCAAAGAAAATTTAAAATTTTTTTTAAAAAAATAATAATGTAAAAGTAGAAATTTTTAAAATACTTATACTTTTTTCGAAACAAAAGCCCCTTTAAAAAGTAGAAAATAAAACTAGTGGAGAATTTGCACTACAAGTACCATTAGAATAATTTTTTGAGGTTTGTAATATATTTTTGAAAATTCTTTGTTAAATTCTTCGTGATAAACGTTTAAACCAAAAATCTTTTTCATAGGTTTGTTCGTATCATGTTAAAATTTTTGACACTTTTTTCAAATCAAATTCTTGCACTTCGAAAATTAAAAACAAAATAGTTGATATTTGCATACAAGAAACAACAAATTATGAAAAATTTAATAGCTGGTTTTCTGACGGAGTATGCCTAAATCATCGGAAACATATGTTAGAATTTTTAATTTTAGTTTTATTAAGAAAAAATTCTACATGGCTTACCGAGATATTAAATAAAGAAGAGTTCAATCAGGAAAAAAACGCAAGAATAAAAGGAAAATCTGTAGGAATAGAAACAAGTACATAATAATAAAAAGTTGAAAATTATCAAAACTTAAACAAAAAAACAAGACACATTATAAATTAAAAGAAAAAAATCCAAATTCATTCGATTAAAAAAACCATAAAATTTTACAATAGGAATATTATAATCAGACTTTATAAAACAAACTGCTCTTTCAAGGACTACCATATATTTCCTAATGAGTATTATGTAAAAATTCTACAGTGTAATATAAAAAAACAAATTATTATCACACAACATTAGTGATAATTTAAACTTGATAAAATGCAAAAAAAATTCTAGAGCCAATAGTAGCGTCGCTTCTTTTAAAATGTATGTTCCTGATTCAATGTTTAACTTACTATTATCTCCATCAATCAATTCTTTGACCCAGTAATACTTTTGTCAAAGAATTTGTCCAAAGGTCAAAAGCGAATATAGCAGTATTGCCGCCAATTGGAAGTCTTAATAACTCAAAAACCTGAAATGCTTGTCCCTTTATTATCAAAATGTAAGGGGACTACGTTGTAAGGCTCCTGATGTATTTTTAAGCTCTCAAAAACTACCTTTCGATGTGTTTATCTTAACTGAAACCAATTTATGCAACAGCTTCTTGAGTACCGTGTACTTTTCCTCTGACTTTAATGTCTTTAGAAAGGATGTGGATTCCGTTTGTGATGCTGTGGGCCGTGGAGTTTTAATTGCAAGTCGAATTGAGTACGGTTGCTTCTTGTTTCAGATTCCAAATACAGATGATATAGAAGTCATTTGTGCCAAAATGAGATTGGAGCGTAAGAGTATCTACATTGTGTGCTTCTACGTCCGCCCCGCCAGCCCCATTGATGTATATCAGAGGTTCCTAGACGCCGTCGATTATGTTAGTAATTCTGCTGATGGTCTCGACGACATTATTGTTTTTGGTGATTTTAATCTACCTGATTTACAGTGGACCCAATCAGAAGATGAAACACATTATATTGCGTCTAATGTGTCATCTTTAAAAGAAACTGTCGACAGACTTACTGACTGTGGCCTCCAGCAGATCAGTTGGGTAAAAAATAACGTAAATAGACAACTGGATCTAATTTTCTCAAGTAACGCAAACAACTGTCTGGTAGAGACTAGTGAACACACTCTTTCTAAAATCGATCTATACCATCCTCCTTTATCTCTATCTTTTTCTTTTGAGAATGGTAATGATAATGTAGACTCTGAAAATACTTACAAACTCAATTTTCGTAGTGTCGATTTTGACAGACTAAACGAATTATTATCTCAAATTGATTTCACTACAATGCTTTCAAATAATCTTGATTTAAGTAGCTCAATTAGTAATTTTTACTCTACATTATTTAACTGCCTCACGCGGTGTGTTCCAATATCAATTCAAAAAAATTTGTCCTCGGCTCCACCCTGGTATAATAAACATCTTCGAACCCTACGTAATTGAAGAAATAAATTATGGAAAAAATTTCTATCGTCAAGAGATCCAATTGATTATAACCGATATTTTAGTGCACTCTCCGAATTTTCTGAACTATGTACAAGTCTTTACGATGAGTACATAGTCAAAATGCAATTAATATATTTTAATACCAGATCCTAAACGGTTTTGGCATTTTATTAACTCAAAAAAGAAATCGGATGGCTATCCTATAAGTCATAGTCTATAGTCAAATACGCAAATAATTCCGTTAACGATTCCAAGGTTATATCAAACCTATTTGCAAACTTCTTTAGTCAAGCCTTCACTGATAACAATTTCGTGCCCGAATCTGACTATTTCAGTTATCTAAGTAACTCTCTTAGAATCTTGTATTCCTAAACTTTTCGAGAGTATTGTATACGACTCTCTCTATAATCATTGTAAGCCATTGTTATATTTATTTATTTATTTGTTTAAATCAAACAAATTACAATAATTAATTGAGATTACAATGATATTTACTATTATAAAAATAAAAAGAAGTAAAAGAATAAAACAAAAAAAAAACAACAATAAAAATAACAATTAGTAAAAATAATAATAAATTTAACAATAATGAAGAAACTAAAAGAATGTAATAAAATCAAAACAGGTTTTAAAAAATTGTTTGAAAGTTAAGTGAAACAATATGTAAAACTTGATCCAGATTAAATTATTTATTAACTATTCCAAAAGCAGGGCTCGGCAACAGTTGGTATGTATGTTAGATATATAGAAGTCAGCACATCTATTTTGTCAATAAATCTTAATGAATCCAAAATTTAAGAATAGATTGACATAATATTGTAATATCAGTAACTAGAGAAAAATTAGTAACTACAAGATGAATAAAAATTAGAGGGATGGATCAGATTAAGCAGATAATTCGGAATAAAGGCGCTTCTTTAGGGTATCTTTAGAGAGGGACAAATCTATAAAATGCTGGTATTTTTTACCCATGGTCATCATTCTATGGATTGGTTCATTCATTCCATAGTTGGTTCGATGAAAGGTAAGGGTAAAGAGGGTATAAGAGCGAAAGCGCCTGGTGGTATTTATTTGGATTAAGTTGGAAATTAATATTTCCTTTGACTACTTCAGTGACAAAAATAACATCCGCAACTTCGCGTTCTTTTTTCAATGTAGCAAGATGAATTAAATTCAATCTGTGCTCATATGGTGGCAAAATTAAAGGGTCAGACCAGGGAAGATGGCGTAACGCGAAAATTTTTTTGAATTGCCTCAATTCGTAGTGTATGAATTTCATAATAGGGAGACCAAACCTGGCTGGCATATTCTAGTTGTGGCCTAACAAGACATAAATACAGTGATTTGAGGATATAGGGAACGTCAAATTCTCTGGACCATCGTTTTATAAAACCTAACATTGAATTAGCCTTATTTATAATATTGCTATAGTGCAATTTAAATGAGAGTTTGTCATAAAAAAAAACACCTAAATCTTTGATGGACTTAACTTTTTCTAATACTTGTCCGTTAAGGAAATAGTTATTTGGAAGGTATGTAGTACGTCTATTGTAGCACATTACGGCACATTTATTTATATTTAAAAGGAGGTTGTTAGACTTACACCAAATGAAGAAGTTATTTGGAGTAGTAGTGAATCATTTGGTGATGCTATTTTTTTGAAAATTTTCATATCATCAGCGTAAATTTGGACTTGGCTATTTTTTATTACTGTTGTAGCGTCATTTATGGATATTATAAATAAAAGCGGACCTAAATGGCTTCCTTGAGGATTACCAGAGTTAGCTCCGAAAGATGGTGACATAGCTGACCTAAATTGAACACTGTATTTTCTGTTAATTAGGTAAGACTCCACCCAGTTGACAAAGGACTTCGGGAATCCTAGTTTTGTCAATTTACATAAAATTACACTATGCGGTAAGAGATCAAAAGCCTTACTGAAATCTGTACAAATGACGTCGGTTTGAAAGCCTTTCTCCATGTTGTTAATAAATATGGACGTAGATTCAACTAAATTAGTTACTGTTGACTTATGTTTTACGAATCTATGCTGGTTTGGTATAAGAAAACCGGTGCAATGTTGATGCATTTGATCAAAGACAATAAATTCGAATAGTTTAGGAATGCAAGACAGTTTGGCAATAGGACGATAGTTACTTACTTCATTTTTTTCACCTTTCTTGTGAACAGTTCTAATGAAGGCATTTTTCCAGAGAGAAGGGAAGACTTGAGTAGAAATCGATAAATTGAAGATTTTAGACAGAGTTAAGGATAACGATTTCGAGCATTTTTTTAAGATAATTTCTGGGACACCATCTGGCCCAGGAGATGGGTTCTCTCCGAACTTTTTTAAATAGTCAAGGACGAGAGTTTCATTTACATGTATGGAAGACAATGTGATTTGCTGGAATTCATCCATGTGTTTAAATTCTTGAATATTGACATTAAAGAGAGAAGGAGAATAAGATTATCCTGTTTTCAACATGGATTCCTTAAAGGGAAATCCACTACTACTAATCTAACCGAATTAGTCTCTTTTAGTCTCAACTCCATTGAAAAGGGGCTAGATGTGCATTCCATTGCTATCGACTTTAGTCAGGCTTTCGATAAACTGTCCCATAGTGTCATTTTATTCAAACTTCGTGCTCTAGGATTTGCACCTCTCATTATAGATTGGATGAGTTCACATTTATGCAACAGAGTGTATCACGTCCGTTTTAGGTATACTGTTTCAAATCCCTTCACTGCTAAATCGGGTGTCCCACAAGGTAGCCACTAGGCCCTCTGATCTTTATCTTAACCACAAACGTTGTACATAATATTATAAAAAATTCTCGCATTCTAGTGTAAGCTGACGATAGAAAATATTTAAACAAATCTCATCTCCGCGTTAATCTCATCTTCTCCAGAGTGACGTTGATAACTTTGCTATTTGGTTTTGTAAGAATAACCTAGCACTTAACGCTAGCAAATGCCAAAGCATCACTTTTTGCCGTAAAACGGCAATATCAGCGCGTTATTATAGTATTAACGGCGTTATTATCTCTAATGTCACATCCACAAAAGACTTAGGTATTCCATTAGACACCGAACTAAATTTCTGATCTCATGTAGATAATATTGTCAGTAGAGCTAATTCAGCTCTTGGGTTTATCAAAAGGTGGTCAAAAGAATTTTCCGACCCATATGTTTAAGAGCTTTATATTTGACTATGATAAGACCATTACTTAAATACGCGTTTCAGGTATGGTCACCTTTTCATCAAGTTCACATAGACAGGATTGAATCGTAGATTCGTTCGTTTCACTCTTCGTGGTCTTTCATGGACAGACTCGTATAACTTACCCCCTTACAGAGACCGCCTTAAACTTCTAGGTCTGCAAAGTCTCTTTAATCGTCGTGAAGTGGCTGATATTATATTTGTACACCAAATTCTCTCAGGTGCAGTTGACTCGGTTGGTATTTTGGAACACATACACTTCAATACCAACTTTCGTTCTCTTAGGCATTCTGCCCTCTTTCGTTTAAAGTTTCATCGCACGGATTATGGAAAGAATGAGCCAATTACAAGAATGTTGCGTAACGTAAACAATAACTCTAATGTCTTCGATTTTTACATTAGTAAGTCCAAACTAAAGAATCTGCTTTATTCAAACAGGTCATAAATTTTTGAAGGACATGTAATACATCTAGTATACGTAGTTAAGTTAATTTTTATTATTATATAAATTGAGTTAATTTTTATTATTATTATTTTTGTATCTTTGACTAATTGCGTTTTGCATGTGTTGTATTTTATATATGTATGGATATATATTTTATTATTTTCTTTTCTTTCTTTTTCTTGCTTTGTTTTTAATTTCTTTAGTTTATACCTAAATAAATTGACTAATGCTTCTTCGGCATAATTTAAAATTGCAAAATTTTGATTAAGCCTATATTGACATGTTGGATGATAGTCTAAATCTATGATATAATTTTTTAATTGATTGAAGATTTTAAATTGCTTCAACTTTTGACTTGTGAGCATATTGCTTATTGATTTTTGTTCTTTGATTTTCCTTGACATGTTGGAAGGCAAATCAAAGTTACTAGATTTTTAACCGTTTTTTCCGTTTATGGATTTTATTTTTGTTTGTTTGTTTCTGTTTTGTTTGTATCAAATTATTACTAATTACTAATTTCCTTAATCGTGTTTACTAATTCCCCTTTTTTTTTTTTTGTTTTGCATGCTTGTTTTAAGCATTTCCTGACCCAATTCTCTCCTTACTAACACATTCTTCATTAAGGGTTATCACGTGCTTGTATTCTTTTTTGAATAAAATTAAAATATAACAATAAATATTAAAGTTTAATTAATGAAAGTTCATTGAGTGTATGCTCGTCACAGTATTACATACTGAATAATTTAATTTATTAAAATCTTTCTATACTTTTAATAAGAAGAGATTTATTCTTCGAAGCACGGTGATGACCTTGTATACGACACTCCTAGTCATATGCTAAATAATAATAATAATAATGAGAATGGTACGTGCGCGGTACGGGAGGGGTAATTGGTCGTTGGGACATTATTATTATTATAATATACAGCGATAGTATATTATTAAGATTAGTTTTTACTGAATATAAACATTTATTTGACAGACATAAAAATTTACAGAGTTAATTCAACATTCATAAATAAAATACTTATTACTGTGGAATTAACCATTTAAAACTATATATATGCCTGTAAAATAAACATTTCTGTATTTGAAGTTTTATTGCTTTATTTAAATATATTTATTTTACTACCAACTATTGGTACGACTCTTGGAAAAAAACAACTTATTAAACAAAAAACCACTATTGTGCAATTGCACAGGTGTAACTATAGTCAATATTTTTTCTATGGTATATTCCATTTCAATCCAATTATTTCTCAGTTCTTGTGATCTGTATTTTTATTTTGCATCGTTACAAAATTTAATACTTAATAGAACCACGTACGCATCAAAACAAAATTTGATTTTGTTCTTGTTTTTTTATATTCATAATCACAATGCCCCAATATTTAAAAAGCCTCGAAAAGCAGGGAAAAAAAGGAAAAAAAAAATTAAATTGTCATTGTATTCTTATAAGAAGAAATGTATATAGATATTATTTAGGAGTATAAATGAGATTCATTAAAATTAGAGCGACGTTAGAGAATAACATTTGTTTTTGTTGTTATTTATATGAAGATTTTAATATATAGCAGCAATAACAAAGTGTAAATTGTAGCAACCAGCAGTGTAGCTGGAGAAATGTTATATATATTATGTTATTATAATATAGTAGTGCAGTTACCCGTCGTTGCCCGAAAATTGGGAAATTCTTAGGAGGTTTGTTGTAGGTAGTTGTGTGAATTAAACTAATGAAATAAGAAAATATTGCCTTACATTCCAGTGTTTCTTTTAAGTGTTTTGATATTATGTAATTTGTCTAAAGCTATTTATTTTCCCCTTGTTGTCAAGCGCCGAAACGTAACAGAATTGAACAAAAATTGTTTTTAGGTTTTTTTTAATTCATAGCACCGTTCTGTGAAAGTGAAAACAAATCATCTATACCAAAGTTTTTGATAAATCGATGTGTCCGAACAGGCTTTTCAGTGGTCTCCTCTCGAAAAAACGAAAAAAAAACTTATTAGACCATCATGCCGAAACGAGTTTGCCGAAACTAATCCAATAAAAATTAGTTTTTGGTCATTTTAAAAGCGTAGAAGCTCTTAATTAGATACAATTCTCTTGCAACGAATTTTTTTACATATCTGTCGGAAGAGGTAAATGAATTGGAACCCAATCAAAGCGGGGAGGTGCTTTACCCAGAAACAATATTTCTATAAAGTTTCAAGTCAATCGATCACAGTGTTTAGAGTGGACAACGAAACCAAAAATCCGTAGACCGAAGTGCCGAAACCGGTTAACACAATTTACCAAAAAACAATGGTATAAATGGTATAATAATATATACTCATAATTTGTTAGAGTTTGATAATACTTGATTCTTAGCAGGCTGTGATTGCCTTGTAATTGATATTTTAGGTAAATAACTTTTATGTTATTTATTATCAATGATATGTGCACAAAATTATTTTGCACATTCAATGTCCATTCATGTAGAATTTGATTTGTAAATATTATAACACTTGATTAATAGCTGACTGTTATTGTCTGGATATTTTAGGAAAAAATAAATTGTGGTAAGCAAATGATTGTTGTTGTTTTTTTATGATAGAGAAAGAATAGAAATTTCAATAAATAAAAAAAAAGCCGTTAATTAATGTGATAAGATTTTAAAAATTAAATTTATATGTGGCTTATTAGTTTTTTTTTTTTTTTTCTTTATTATTTCAAACGAGTAAAATACAAAAATTTGTTATAATTATAATCTTATTCAAATATTTATAAGATAAAGTTCAATTTTAATATTAAATCTATTATTTAATCTAATAGTAACATGATCTTAAGTATAGAGAATATTTATATTTGATTTAATAAAAATATAAAAAAGATAAAAGAAAGTAGTTTAGATTAAGATTAATATTATTATACTAATTAATTGGAAATGTAAAAATATATGTTTAAGACCTAGCTAGACTAAGCTGTCTGGTCGAATTGTATATTATAAATCAATTTTTATTTTTCTAATACGTGTTAGAATTAATACAAAATGTATGCAAAAGTGCATTTTAATTAAGTTCATACTTTTTAATCTAATTTTACTTGCATTTAATTTTATTACTTTATTAATTTGGTTTGATATTCTAGGAAAATATTTACAAGGCCAAAATGTTAATTTATCTGAAGACATCTTAAGTTTGGGAACCACATCTCGGTTGATAGAAATGAAATCTAATGAGGCATTCAATAAATACATCATTCAAGCTGAAGCAATCGCTTAAGAGTAAGAAGTACCTTCTGTATTTTCTAATTATCTTTGCGTTCTCGAAATAGGAAAATAATGTACACAGAATAGTGAGAGAAACTATTTTAGACCCTAAATTAATTTTTAAAGTGAATTTTTATTTTAAAATTTTATAGCAAGCTATTTGTTCTGAAATTAATGAAAGATTTGAACTAGTAAAGGGTCTCAATAATTCTTGCTTCTTGCATTATATAAGTGAGGCGTCAAAACGAAAATTAAAGATAACTTAAAATAATTATGTAGAAAGGGGGAAGAATTATACCAGGAATTACTAGTTTTACCTTCTCTTATCAAATCAAATGATTCTAGTTTTTAAGTTCTTAGTTACTTCAATCCAATTTAGAATCCAATTTCAATCCAATCGTTTTTCCATACAAATAAAATCTCTTTCTAAAGAAACAAAAATTAGTTTCGGGGCTTTTGAAATATAGAGGCATTGATAATCATATAATCAAAATCATAAAATCGTAATGTTGTTGCTTTATCCGACATACATCCTACTCTTATAAAAATATCAGGAACAACTGATAATGAAAATAAAGGTATTTTTTCTTGTCTCAAATTTTGTCTATTTTCTATCTTTTCGTTTCATATTCATATGTATTGCACATGTGTTTGTGGATTTGTAAATGAGCGAGAAATGGAGCTATTGATTTTCTTATAAAATCGTTAATTTTATCTTCATACAAACATTTTATATGGGATTGTGCTTCTGTATATTATTTTTTTCTGTGGTTTAATTTACACTATATTATACTAATAGTTTAATTTACTAATGGCAGAATATGTTCAAATTTATCAATCGTCATTCGGCAAAAATTAAAGTTTCCTGACCTTTCCCACGATATATCTTTTAAAAGATGAACTTCAATATTATGAAGATCCCTTTTTTCAAAAAAAGGATACACTCAAAATTGCGGTAACATTTAGTGTCTGACTTTATGTCTCGTTGAAACGCTCCCTAACTCTGATTATCTTAGTCAAATTACTTTTGTATTCCCATAAGATGTGTATCAAATTTTAATCAAATAATTCTAGTTGTTTCTGAGTTATGAATTTTGATCCACATAAGAACTCCGGCAAGTTCTATTAAGCAATTACAATAAGGCATAAAAACAAGTTTGAGAACGCAATTAACAACGTAGTTATGTAAGTTTTTGTAAAAAAAAAATACCTTTCCAATCAGATTTATATTCAATTTATATTATGATATGGGGATAAATTATGATTCAAACCTATAACTTGGTTATAGTATTATCTCGTTTAAATTTTATTTTAGATTATGTTGCTTTCAGACTATACAACAACAGTAACAAGTAAATTCGCTTCTATAAAAAGAAAAATCATTTTCTCTAAATATTTCTAGAAAATTACGGTCAACTATTTCGGCTTCAAATTTAAATCAAACAGAATTTTCTTATTCGAAGTAAATCGGATCAAATCGTGCAAAAACGAAATTAAATTTATTAACACGTGTAAACCGTGTAAAAATAAAATTGGCTGTACTTCCTTCCTTCTATTGCCTTTTATTTAATACAACATTAAATACTTCACTAAAAACGAATTAAATTATCACAAACTAATCACACTATTTATTTTGAAAAAATGTTTATATTGAAATTTAAAAAAATATCACACTATTATAAATGTAAAAAAGAAAAATTCTCACGAAATTAAAAAAAAAATATTTACCTTAATATATTATCAATTACTTCAAATTTTATTTAAAACCTTTAATTAAAAAAATAAAATAATAATTTAATTTATATGTTGTATTTCAAAAAATAACAAAACAACATTTTTTTATTAAACGCGGTTATTTTTTTTTTTTAATTATCCAGAAACTCATATAACAAATCAAGTTATATAAGGAAATTATATATATATATATATATATATATATATATATATATATATATATATTATCTTTATATAAAATAATGTTCATAACTTTTATATTCTTAAAATATGAATTATATTTACCTGATTTTTACGATAATCTTGTTGGCTTAATCGTAAAATTCTATAACATAACCGAAACATATTTTTAAATGGAGCATTTTTAGGATCGCTTAATTCATTTAGTTTTAATAATGGTACATTATTATCTTCAGATTGAAATGGTTCTTGTAGTATACGAAATAATTGCTCTAATATATATTGTTCACGTAATAATTTTTGTCTATCCCGATTTGGTTCTTTAATTGTTAATTCAAGTGCTTTAGCTTTATTTTGTTCATTCTCTAATCCAGCAATAAAATAAACAATGTCTTGTAATAATGCAATTAATGATCTTCTTTCATTATTGGATATTAAACCATCTTTTAATTTGGAACTCATTATTGATAATACTTTACAAGCATCATTTGCAAAATCTAAGTCACGTACTTCTACTGGTGGTACTGGTATTAATTGAAATGCCTCTTTATCTTCTTTAATTGATGAACAACACACTTTTGACATAACAGGTTTATCACTTTCAATATCAATTGGTATTGATGTTGCATGTACCCATGTATTTGAGCATAAATGTCTTAAACGAACATAACTTGATTGTGGTACTAAACTATCCGCTCTTGTTAAAGTTGTTGGATCTAATTCAAATACTGATGCAATATCATTTGAATATGGTACAGATACTAAACGATATTGTCCATTTTTTTTAATTGCTGATACTGTTGTTGTAGGATTTTTATTATCAGTTAATACATTTTGTGTTATCATTTTATTTATAATAATATTATCATCATTTGAAATAAAAGGATCATGTGATGAAATTTCAATATCAGATTCTAATTCTGCAGCTAAATAATAACCTGTTGCTAAATGTTTAAATCTATATAATGAATTCCAATGACCAGCACCACCTCGACATGAATCATGTTGTACTACTTCAATTTCCCATAATGCTTTACTACTTGTTGCAGCTGTAGCACTAGTTCTACCAGTTGTTCTTAAAAATACATGTTGTTCTTTTTTATATTCATCCATTGTTAAAAATTTCTCTTGTTCAGCATGAAATAATCTAACAACATCACCACCTTTTAATATATTTTCTTGATTTTCTTTATGCTCCATAAATAATGTTATTTTCCATGCTGTTGATGAATTAAGTACATTAATTTCTTTACAACCAGGATTATCTGGTAATTCATAATTTGATGATACATGTAAATTTTGTTGATCTGCATTACATGGATTTAATATAACTTTATCACCAACAACTACGTTATCACCAATTGAACGTAATTTGTAAAATGGAGAAATAAGAAACCATGAACCTTCATTGCCATTTGCATCTAAATAAACTCGTAATGCATTTTTCTCTAATAAAGATGGTAAACGTTTATTTACAGTTAAATATTTATTAGATTTTAAATGTAATAATTGGCAAACGCTCCCATATTGTACTGGTGCTCCCAAAATTTTTTTATTATCATTTTCATTCGATTTTTTTTCTATTTCAGCTGCATGCTAGTAAAAAAATGAAAAATGTCAAAAATAATAGGTACATATAATATATATAAAGTTTATAGATTTCATTATTATACAGGGTGTTTGCCACATCAGTGAACTGTTATATACCATTGTTTAGACTTTTATTTAAGTAAAACTTTCTCTACCTGAATTAGTAGGTGAATTTTTGATTAATTATTTGTTTAAAATACTATAGCTAGAAAGCATAAAGTGACAGAAATTAGCTTGAACCTTCATTATAATTAAATTAACCCTAATTAAGCTTAGTATATTTTCATATCTCTTAGTAAAACTTTTAAAATAAGAAAACAATTATGTAATAACCGACTTTTAAATTAAACAAAATATTATCGATCAAGATATTAACTAAAATTAGTGAAACATACCTAGTTTTTAATCTTTATTCCAAGTTCCAAGTCCATAAGAAATTACATATATCTACTAATGAAATTCTAAGCAATAGCATATAGAATGCACTGATGCGGAAAACACTGTATATATCAGGTTATCTAGAGTAATCTCCGTTTTTAAGAGGGGAAGGAGTCGTTATTTTAAATGTAAAAAATTATTATCCAAATCGAGGGTGTTCTATTGATTAGTGATATTTTCAATTACCGGAAAGGACCAGAAATACGTTTTTAAACTGAAAATTTATCGAAATTGAGATTTTCAAATGGAAAAAAAGTATTTTTAATGCAAATTCGGATTATACGTCAAAAACAAGACACCTTTACCTTCATATTTTTCTTTTTTTTATTAGATTAAACTTTGTAGGTACCCAAAAATATGATAATATAAAAAAGCAAATTTAATTTCTTATATATAGTTTATTATTATTATTATTAGTTTGAAAAATATGAATGATTTTTGTTTTATTTTATTAACTTTAAAGAAAAATACCGAGAAAACAAAAAAAATATTAAAACAAAAGATTCTATTTTTTGACGTAGAATTTGAATTTGCATTAAAAAATAACTCTTCGTTTGCAAATCTCGATTTCGGGGAATTTCCGGTTTAGAGAACCTATTTCCGAAACTTTCCTTTAGTTTCCTGCCACAAATCGATAGAGCACCCTCGATTGAGTTAATAATTTTTTTTAAAATTATTAATTAATGATTCTTTTCTCTGGCTAAGACCCGGTATATATATACATTATATATCTTTTTTTAATTAGGAAATTTATATACATATAATAGACTTACGTGTAAACGAGTTAATAGACTAGGATCCGTATTTGAATTTGTGCTTTGTTTTGCTGCTTTCCAAAATTGATTTTGCGCAGAATAACGATTCATAGGACATATTTTTATTAAACAATCTATTCAAAAATGAAAAATATAAAATTATTGTAAAATTATTTTAAAATTTAAATCAATATTAATAAGACATAAATTGTAGAAGAATTAATTATATTATTTAAATAGAATTTGAGTAATAACATACGGCAGCTTTTCCAATAGAAGCAGATTCCGAAAAGTACGAGTTTCAGAAGTTTAAAATTAAGACATTTATTCTCAATTCTAAAATGGTTTCTAGTTTTAGTCATTCACTTATTTGTTTATTTATATAATTTTTTTAATTATTTTATTCTTTTATTTATTTACTCAATCACATCTCAGATAGCTAGCTCATTCGTTCCACATAGTAGACTGTATATAAAAAAAATATATAACAAAATTAAAAATTTTGCCCATTAAAAAATTAATATACTTAATAACTAATTATATTTAAGGCGGTCCGAGACAAAATAGACCATGTAAATGCAATAGAAGAAATGAGAAAATTTAAATTATTAATTAAATTCTAATTTGAAGACAAATACTGCTCAGGAAATGTTTTTTCATATTTTTTCTTATTTTATCTAGAACTATATTGTGGTAAAGATGTTGTAATTAATTTTGCTTTGTCCCCTACGGCATATTTATGTTTTTTTATAAATTTAAAAATTTTAATATTGTCAATGTAAAATAATTTGAATTATGTCCGAAAATTTGAAGTTGTAGTAACAAAACTATTAAAAATTAGGTGTAAAAATGTAATGGCAAATAGGTGATCAAAATATTGTTATAAATATTACATTTATTTAATTATTATATAAATTATTAAAACTAATCTTACATGACCCAAAAATAAGAAAACAGAAATAAAACAAAATATTATTCTTCAATCAAAATAAGCTTGTTCTTCAAAATGTTGTTAATTTTCCATTTCAAATGCAGACATATAAAACTTAAGTTAGGTAAATGCATGTTTTTTTTTATATTTATATCAGAATGAAAGTGACCTACAATATTTTAAATTTGAAATTGTGTCAACTTACAATAATCTATAATTATAATTGACAAGCATTTAAAGACCTGCGCAGTAGACACCTTTTCATTTTATCTCGCTTCTCCTTAATGAACTCAACTCATATTAGAAGGGCAACTCTTCATTTACGTAAACATAATGCAATTTTTTACATAAACCATGACAAAATATTTCCATTAGTTGAAACAAGTAAGAACTATCATACTATACCTACTTTAGCATTGCCGTATAAATAAGAAACGAAGAGAACACAGCATATGCTTGCCTAAATTTTTATATACAAATTTTTATTGGGCTGACGAAATATTTGAAAACGCTTATGAAGTTTTTATATGCGGGATTATTATTTTATTAAGTCGTACATAGTGAGAAAAAAAGTTCGGGCAATAATTGAAGATTTTATATTGAAATTTTAAACAAAGACAACAAAAAGTAAATTTTCACAGAAAACAAAAAGTAAATTTTTTTTATGTTAAAATTTAACTTTTAATAGATGCCACGATAAATACTTTCATTTTAATACGAAAAAATTATTATTTACACACATTCTATTTGAATTTTATCTTATTAATTTCGCTACACCTTTTTGTTTCCTATATTTCACTTCATTCGTGAACATACAATTCTTATTACCGTCTATTTCTAACAATTTTTTTTTTAAATGGATGGGTGTGTTAGCAAAAATACATATCCGAGTTTGACTTCTTATTGTTTAGAAATTCTTTGCTTGCAATGAACCTATTAAATAATACTTAAAATAAAAACAAAAGAACAAGTTCATCTAAAATAAAAAAATATAAAAACAACAAAAACAAAAATAGAGTGTCTATAATTATAATAGCCATGTATGTAAGGACATGCGCTCGCTTCTTCTTAATGAACTCTTTATATATAAATAAGTTGTATATATGGTCGAAATGGGCATACGGGTTAAACAAATTTCTATTTGGTTTTATAGTATTCAAACTTTTAAGTAAAATAGAGCCATTTTGTGTCATTCAACATCTTATTATTTTTATACTATTCTGTATAATGTTATTATTATGTTCTGTTAAAAACTTTAAATTTGGCTTCAACTTAAATTATAATTACAAAACAGGGGCCCCTAGTTAATTTATAAAAACATGACAAAGATTCACATTTTGCATACTATAATCAAAGATAATTTACAAGTAGATGTCCGATCGCCTAATAAAATAAAAACCAGAAATTTAAAAGCTATTTTAAAGATATTTTCTGAATAGCTTTCACTTTCTCTTGAAATTTTTAATTGAGAAATGTATATTTTCATTATTTGTTATTATGTTTTTTATCTATTTTTACATACTCTACTCCAGCGAGTGCAAACCGTTCTTTTTGTGGTGAGTCATACTTAAATTAAAATTGTTTGAAGTTAAAATGGCGAGTTATTGGATCTGAATTATTTGAATATTTGTTTATAAATTTTAATATTTAACTTTTTAGGTAATGTTAGAATACTCTCGTCATTTAACGCGGGGTGTCATAAATACATAAAGCAAAAATAACCCAAAATCTAAATGTTATTATTTTAGAATTTTAAAACTAAAAAAACTAAACTAAACTAAATTAAATATTGTAATAATACAGTATTTGTGTGAAATTTCTTGCTACTTATTATATAATAATTGTTTTATATCAAGATTGTAAGTTGTTGTCCGTAATGTCGAACATGCGAAAATCATATTCTCTTGGAGTCGGTTCCAAGTAGATCCAAACCAAATATTTTAATAAGAAATTTGCCAAATTTTTCATACAAATAAACATATGTGGCAAAGAATTATGAGCAAATATTTTTACAAAAAATTTCACCCATATTATTATCGGGATTTTTATTGTTAACCTTATTTATTTGTTTTTGATAATCAGATTTGTTTTTAGTGATATATTTAGATTTATGGAATAAAAGTCGAGTTTCCTTTCACTAATCATTTGTATTTATTTTGCAAATATCGATATTTCGGAAGCAACTTACTTCCTTCATCAGTGCTTTGCGACTAATTAGTGAAAGGAAACTCGACTTTTATTCCATAAATCTTATTTATTTTTCTAGTTAAAATAAAATTTTCTCGTGGGTCGCACTATTACAGATTTACTGTCAATGCCTACTCAATATCAATCCCAAAATATTTTTTTTTTAAAAAGAAAAAGAATACAAATTTGTATGGATTAGTTCGTATTGGTTAAAATAAATGAGAGAATAAGAAAAATAGTTTAGATGTCGATAAGCAGTTTCCAACCAATATTGTTTTTTGCATGATTACCAAATTCTGATGGTAAAATAAATATTATATGAAAAGGATCTAGTAAGAATTGTTGTTTTTTTTCATTTACAATATTTACATAGTTTTTTTTTTTAATTGTGATATACGGGTACAAGAGAAAATTAGGAAACGTTAAAACAGTTATTTTGAAAAAAGTTGGTTTAGCATATATGAATTTATTTTACTATAGTTAAAGTACACATCATTCGTACACTTGCATTAAAATGTCCTTCATCCATAGAAAGAGGGTATTCACTCATCTATATAAATAGTGTAATTTGGTTCATAATGATTCGCCTCAAATGGAGGATACATATATTCTCTTTTTATTCAACTTATTCTAAATCCATTTTCCTCCAAGACCTCTTCCCATTTCGTCAATTTTATAATTTTGTAAAAAATTTTAAAATTGTTGTATCATCTGCATACTTAAATTTTTTTCATTTAATACTTACAAAGCACGCGCCCAATATCTTATGTGAAAAACCCATTAACCATGTACCCATTAACTACTGTTAGTTAAAGGGTTAAAATCCTCTCACGTGTACAAAATTTTGTGTCTTGGGTGTCCTTTGAGATTTCCACCATTCCCCCCGTAAAACAAAATAATAAAAAAAACAAAAAAAAACCTTTCCATATCCGAAAGAAAATTAGCAAAAAAAACAATGAATAGATAATGTATAAAATATTAGATAGTTGTTGAAGAAATAATTAAATAAATAAAGAGTTTCAAGATTATGCCCACTGGAAACTAAAAAACCAAATTTATTTATTAACAAAAGAAAAACAACAACAACATTTCTACCAAATTCTTATTTTACTGTAAAGTAAACTACTTCTTAAAATAATTTTTGTGTTTTTTTTTCGTTTTCGTTTTCTTTTCTCTATATCTAATTTTTTTTTTAGTTGACAAATAACAAAAAACATTTGGATGAGTTCAATAGGTAGGTACTGCGGTACTCATGTTTCATACTGATTCTCACTCAAATTTCAATCTCATTGAGCTGAGCTACGACGATGAGGATGTATGATTTTGTCGCTGTTTTATTTTATTTTTATTAAAAATATAATAGGGTAAACTGCCAAACATTGTTTAATACAAATGGGCATCATATTAGGCATGAAATGGTTTATTTGCAGTTGTAGATTTATAAAAAAATTCTGTTTTGGTTTTATTTCTTTATTTGTTTTTTTTTCATTTGAGCTAAATTATATTTAAGCATACGGCTCTTTAGATTTACTTTTTAGTTTTGTTTAGCGAATGACTATAAGCGTGTCTTACTGAATATATTTTTTTAATGATAGCAGAAGCAAATGAACTAACATTTATTATATAATTTTTGAAGAGTATGATCTGATCTGATTTTTGTTTTTCTGTTTTGTTTTCAATTTTTGTTTGTGTTTTTGTTTTTGTACTTTTTTCTATAAGTTTGTGTGTTTATTTAAAATGACAGAATTTTTATGAAGTCTTTCTAAAAATTTCCTGTAATTGAGTTTGTTTTAAATGCTATGGATGTTATAGATGGCGCTCAACTTGGAAATAACTAACAATATTTGGTGTAAATATTTGAAATGTTTTAAGTATTCAGCACCAAGAATTTGCTAAAATTTTAATATTTTTGTGGTGTAAATAATTTACTATTCAATTATTCTTGCTTTTTTACTCACCACGTCGTTCATCTTGTGTATTATAATATAAGATATTCCCCACATGGCCTTCCTTTTGTAATACATATAAGATTTAAATAAAGAAGAATAACCGTTGCCTTGATCTTTATTTAGGAGCGAGTCATTTTTAGTTTTGTAGATTTCGATGTTTTCAGCTGAATCTAGTTTCCTAGAATCTCAAATGTAATTCACCATTACAATTTCTTCGTTCGAAATACTATGATGCTCCTGGATGATGTGTTCTGCTACTTTGGATCGGAACTCTGTTATCGGAACGATATCTAACCCGGGTTTTCACTATTATACAAAAATGTTACTCTAACGCTAGAAAACAAGTTTTTATAAAAACAAAAATGTTTTCATTACTTACATATTATTATGATCTTATAGTTTTAGATTTATTAAATTATTTAGTTTTGAGGCTATAAAACTATTCAGGTATAGCCGAAAAGTTCCAGATTACTAGTACTAATTAGCAAACGTTTTTAAGATTTCTTAAAATTTTTAAACATATAGGTAAGTTTCTGGATATTGTTAAATAATTAAACATTCTAATTTTTGTTTAAGTTTAAAGTTAAATATAAACAAAAAAAACAAATTTGAAGATATTTATTTTGAAATATAAACACAAAAAAAATTTTTTTCTTTTATTTTTGTTTTACGATTGTCACCTAAATTTTTCATTCGCCAAATTGTCGAACGTATTTCATTCGCTTCGCTAATTATGATCGCATGACGACGAATTTGCCTACTTATACGTTCGATTCGAGAATCATGATAAGGGTATTAGTAAAAATTATAAAGGAAATAAAAATAATGTTTTTATAGTCGGGGCTACTGCTCTCAAGTCCCCGCTATTCATTTATTGAAACCCTACTTTTACCGACGACAGATTAGCATAGACGGCGAGATTTTAGTATAAAATATATAGCTAAAAAAACAATTTACAAATTATAGCTAATATATGACTTTAATAAATTTAAAATTATAAAACCATAATAAAATATATGTAATAAGACCATGTTTAACCAAATAAAAGAATTAGTATTCTTAGGTTTTTTTAAAAAAAAAAACTACCTTCATTAAAAAACCAAATAATATTAAATTTTATAAAAATTTAAATATGTAACTTTTTTAAATATAAAACTTGTCCATATGAAATTTTGTCTCTATGTAATTTTGTTCATATGTAATTTTGAATTATGAAATTTTGTCCCAACATCATATATAGATATGCACCTATAAGAGAACAAAATAAAATTATTACTCTAAGGAACTCTAATTTTTTTTTTTTCTTTCCCAATGAAACATTTCAATCTGTCTCTGAAGGAGACATTTAGTAGTTTGTATGACATTTTTTATGCAGGTAAATTGCACTGACTAGCGAATGAGATAACCCAGTGGTCTTCTTGGCCCCCATTTGATTGTTCCTATTGTCTACTGCGAAGCTGCAGGATGCTAGTACGCTTAAGACGACTTCCATCACTTGCAGCCAACAAGCTGCTTGCAAGTCTCTTTGGATGTGCAGCTAATATTATCTGGTACTTTCCGCTTATATTTCTAATCTCCTTGTTATATGTTTAAGTTTTGTTTCAGTAAAAATAAACACACTATTTTAATTAAAAACACTTTTTATTTCAACCTCTTTCTTTTGTATCTAAAATTGTTCTCTTCTTCTTATGATCTAAAATAATTCTAAACTTAAAAATCAACTTACAATTAATGCTTACGCTAGCATATTACGATTACCACGAGGAAAAGGAATGGTCATTGTGGTATGCATTTAATGAACAAAATGCCGCAATGTCAGCAATATTTATGTATTATAATAATATAGAATTATATTATTATTACACATTCTCTCCAAGAAAAATTACCTTAATAGGGCATTCGTTTCGAGGTGAGTGTAGGAAAATGTTTTATTTTTTTGTCCTCATGATATTCGTTTTGATTTTAAATTTCATTATATTTTATTTTATTTATTTTGATTTTTAATTCTAATTATTATATATGGATTTAGTATATTTAATATTGATCAATATTATCATTCTTTCATTCATTCATTTAAAGTAAGTATTACTTCAAATATGCTTAATTATAATAGAATTTTTTTTTTTTTTGTTTTATTAGAAAAAAAATTTTTTTTTAAATTTGTTTGCTTAAAATTACTGTGTGTTATATAGTATTGTTTAAAATATATTCACTTAAAACTAGTTGAATTATAGTTTTTGGTTAAACAAAACTTTTTTTTTGTGTATGATAGAAAATTTTTCATCAACTAGAAAATCTAAAGAAAAATATTCTGTTAAATGGTTTTAACCGATTTTTATGCACGACTTGAAATTTTCCATCTTTATCTTTAATAGTGCAATTTAAGTCATCGACATTTATTACTTCGAAAGGGCCTTTGAAGAGTGGATCGAGTTCACTTTTTACTCGATCAGAAGAATTATACTCGTATCTAAAAGAACTAAATCACCTATTTTTAGATTGATAGGTTTGGAATTTTTATCATAGAAAATTTTCGAATTTTGTTTGGCTGTTGAAACTAAGTTTTTATTATTTGAAAATTGTAGTTTGTATTTTAATTTTTTTTCATATGAATCTAAGTTACATAATGGATTAATATTGGTGGAGTTTGTAAGGTCGAATTCTGGTGGGTTTTCCCAAAAATTATTTCATAAGGGCAGTAGCAGCGAACAGTAGAAAGTGTAGTGTTGAAGCAATATGTAAAATAGTGAAGATATTCATCCCAATCAGTTTTATTAATGTTGATAAAGATTCGAAGATATTCATTTAGAGTTCTGAGACTTCTTTCAACTGTGCCTAGGGTTTCGTGATGGTAGGCAGTTGAAGTTTTATGTTCAATGTTGAGTAAGTTTAAAACCTCTTTGATTGTTTGGTTTTTATACTCTGTTCTGTTCGTATTTCCTTCATTGGGCCATACGTTAAAATGAATCAAAAATTGCTTTTGCTACAGTTTTTGCGTTTTTATTTGATTAGATCACATATTATTGTTACGTCGTATTAATTGTCATTATTTCAACTTCTAATTGGTAATTCAAAGAAGAAGGACGTGTTTTGCTTACCTTTTTATTTGGTGTTTAATTTCAAAGCTTTTAATTGGTGCTATTAGTGAATTGAATTGGTATCAGTGACAATTTATTGACAATTTATAAACTTTTTGTAACAATTTATAAACTATCAATAAACTTTAAACTTTATAAACTTTATTTATTTTTCTAAATTAAAAGAGTTTTTGTGCTACCAGTGAAAGTGAATCTGCCTACCCTATAATATTGTTCAATTTTTTTTTTATTAAGTGCCGTAGTTTATGACTGGGTACTGTTGTTTTTATTAACTCAATATTTTTGAATATTCACTATAAAAGTGTATAAAAACAATCAAAATATTTAATTGAAATAAAAGATCAGTAAAAATAATGAACATTAACCGGTTTTTATTTCATAAATTATTTGTATAACACAAAAACATTTAGTAAAACTTTTTTTTATTTTCAATATAATTTTTCTTAATACAGTAGTTATTGTTACCAGTTTTTTTTTCTAAAAAAAATATATGAATTACTTTATAAATACTATTACAATTAAATTTTCATATAATACAACAATAAATAATTTAAATTTAAAATTAAAAAATTACTAATAGAATAAATGTATTAAATTAAATGTTTAAAAAATTAATAATATACAATTATACAAAAAAAAGATTTATGCTTATTAGCTACATAAACACTTTACACCCGCGTTTTTTTCTTCCATTGCCGCTCCGAATGCCGATATTTTGTATTTACTGGCTGGATAAAATACTAATACTAGTTACTATATTTCAATAAAAATAATTATGGCTTTTATTTTATTACCACTAATATCACTCGATTTAATTTCTTAATACTATAATAATACTTATACATATATATAAATTGGCTGCACTGGTAAGATTTCATTATTTAATTATACACTTATTTGCCTTGGCGACATCTGTTGACTAGATTATTTATAAATAATTTTTGAAAGTATGTATTGAAGTAAACAACATGGTCGAGCAAAAAAACAATTTACAAATTATAGCTAATATATGACTTTAATAAATTTAGAATTATAAAACCATAATAAAATATATGTAATAAGACCATGTTTAACCAAATAAAAGAATTAGTATTCTTAGGTTTTTTTAAAAAAAAAAACTACCTTCATTATAAAACCAAATAATATTAAATTTTATAAAAATTTAAATATGTAACTTTTTTAAATATAAAACTTGTCCATATGAAATTTTGTCTCTATATAATTTTGTTCATATGTAATTTTGAATTATGAAATTTTGTCCCAACATCATATATAGATATGCACCTATAAGAGAACAAAATAAAATTATTACTCTAAGGAACTCTAATTTTTTTTTTTTTCTTTCCCAATGAAACATTTCAATCTGTCTCTGAAGGAGACATTTAGTAGTTTGTATGACATTTTTTATGCAGGTAAATTGCACTGCAGGATGCTAGTACGCTTAAGACGACTTCCATCACTTGCAGCCAACAAGCTGCTTGCAAGTCTCTTTGGATGTGCAGCTAATATTATCTGGTACTTTCCGCTTATATTTTTAATCTCCTTGTTATATGTTTAAGTTTTGTTTCAGTAAAAATAAACACACTATTTTAATTAAAAACAGTTTTTATTTCAACCTTTCTTTTGTATCTAAAATTGCTCTCTTCTTCTTATGATCTAAAATAATTCTAAACTTAAAAATCAACTTACAATTAATGCTTACGCTAGCATATTACGATTACCACGAGGAAAAGGAATGGTCATTGTGGTATGCATTTAATGAACAAAATGCCGCAATGTCAGCAATATTTATGTATTATAATAATATAGAATTATATTATTATTACACCTTCTCTCGAAGAAAAATTACCTTAATAGGGCACTCGTTTCGAGGTGAGTGTAGGAAAATGTTTTATTTTTTTGTCCTCATGATATTCGTTTTGATTTTAAATTTCATTATATTTTATTTTATTTATTTTGATTTTTAATTCTAATTATTATATATGGATTTAGTATATTTAATATTGATCAATATTATCATTCTTTCATTCATTCATTTAAAGTAAGTTTTATTTTTTTTTTTTTTTTATTTATTTATAATGCCCATATATTGTACAATTAATTCTTTTAAAACTATTTACTTAGATACAGATATATAATTATCTTTACTACAGTTGATTTGTATTTTTTTATTTTTATTTAGAAGTTTTCGAGTTTAATACTATAAATTTAAAGGAAAATTGGAGATGAAAAACCTTTTTGAATTTTTGTTTTGTAAAACTTAACGCTAACTTAAACAGTAACACCTATCTATAGTAAAATCTATACGTACGAACTAAACTAGCCTAATTTTTTTTTAACTTAATTTAAATTTCTGATCAGAGGATTTTCTGACATGAACAGTTCCGAGTGGAACTTTACAGTTAAATAACTTATTTTTTCTAAAATTGTATTCATGCTGGCTTTATCATGCAGCTTTTTGGTTGAATACCATCTGGGAAGATTGAATACAAGTTTCAAAAGTTTATTTTGCGCAATTTGCAATTTTTTGGTATGACTAGCTGCACAATCTCCCCAGACTGGTGCCGCATATAACATTATTGGTTGAAAAATTACCTTAATAAGTATCAATTTGTTTTCTGTGGATAAGATTGATTTTCGGTTAATAAGGGGATACATGCGAGTACATTTGTTAATTTTATCAATAGTGTTAGAAGTTTGCTTTTGAAAGGTTAGCCTTTTATCTAAGGTAATGCCTAGGTATTTAATAGTATCGGCCCAGTTAATTTCGTCATTTTGCAGTTTTAATGGTATATAAGGTAAAAGAGAGGCTTTCCTTTTTTTCGTAAAATAAATTGATACTGTTTTGGAAGCATTAATTTTTACTCTCCATTTTGCATAATAACTAGAGAGCTTATTGAGTGAATTTTGTAGGTTTGTTAATATGTGATTGGGATTAGTGCCAGCAGAGTAAATTGCAGTGTCATCAGCAAATACTGATATTTTTGTAAACTCTAGCCTAGGGATATCTGCAGTGTAAGTGTTGTACAAAATTGGGCCAAGTACCGAGCCTTGTGGAACTCCTGCTTTAATTTCATACAAATTGGAGCATGTATTATTCAATATCACACGAAATACTCTTTGATGAAGAAAGTTTTGTATGATTTTAATTAAATATATAGGAAATTTATACACTTCTAATTTATGAAGCAAGCCAGAGTGCCACACAGTGTCAAAGGCGGAATTTATGTCAAGCGCTACTAGACCAATAGATTTGCGTTCTTCTAAGTTGGATTTAATGTAATTTTTGACACGTAGAAGAGGGTGAATGGTACTATGCTTAACCCTAAATCCAAACTGTTCGTTTGGAAGAATTTTTTTTAGCTGAAATAAACTTTTCCAGTCTAATTTTTATGAGTTTTTCAAATATTTTTGAGAAACTGCATAGTAAGCTGATAGGCCGAAAACTACTTAATTCCTCCATCGGTTTTCCAGGCTTAAGAATCGGAATAATATGAGCTTCTTTCCATATATTCGGGAAATAACCTAGTTTTAAACAAGAATTGTAAATCAAAATTAGATATCTTTTTGCGTTTAATGGTAATTTTTTGATACATAGATTAGATATGTGATCTGAACCTGCAGATTTTTTAGTCTTTAATTGGGCAAATATTTCATTGACAGATTTCAGTTCAATTTGTTCAAAGGATTCTATTTCAGCTTGATCAATTTTGCTTACAGATTCCTCCACCATAAGATTTGTATCATGGTCGCTTGTGTTGTTGTTCACGGCGTGTTTGTTATAAAAAATTTTAGCTAATGCATTTGCTTTATCAATATTCGTGTAAAATGTGTTACTGTCATCCTTTAGAGTACCTATAAATTTATTTTTATTTTTTAAAACTTTTGAAATTTTCCAAAAAGGTTTTGACGATTTTTTCAAGTGCTTAAGAGTATTAGACCATTTCATATTTCGAAACTCACTTATTTTATGTTTTAAAAAATTGTTGAAGTGTTGTAATTGAGCATAAAAAATTACATTACGACTACGCATCCACTTTCTCCTAACAGTGTTTCTATGCCTGATTATATTTATTATATAGTCAGGTAATTTTTCGGTGTATTGCTTGACTATTTTCATGGGTACAGCCAATTCAGTTGCTCTTTTAATTTTGTTGTTTGAATTAGATATCATATTGTCTATTTGGTAACAATAGTCAACAGAATCATTATTATTGGTATTTAGTTCCATTTTAAGAAACTTCTGATACAGATACCAATTTGCATTGTTAAAATCCAAATAAGTACGATCATGTGATATAGTTTGTTTGCTAACGTTTAAAGTAACCGGCAAGTGGTCAGATGACAGATCATTAATTGTAATAGGTTGGGAGCAATATTCTGGTATGTTAGTTAAAAATATATCTAGTGTAGAAGGTAGTGAATTACTATTATAAGGAATATAGGTATGGTCAAAAGGATATAATAATGTGAACCTATCACTTAGTAATAACTGATATAAAATATTTCCCCAACTATTAGCCCGGGCACATCTCCACATTCTGTGCCTGCAATTTATATCGCCTCCTATAATGAAGTCACCTGTAGTTCTTGAAATTTTTAGTAGATCTTTTTTGAAGTCATTTTTATTTAGATTTCTTACGTTCAGGCTACTTATGTAATTTTTAGTGCCGGAAAAATAGACAGAAAAAAGTTTAATTTTCTTGTTATCATTTAATGTTACCTCTATACCAATATTTTCTATTAAATCCAACTTTATAGGTTCAATTAGTTTATGCTTAATATCTTTTCTAATAATTATTGCTACACCCCCACCACTTGTTGTAAGACGATCTTTCCTATATATATTAAAGTTCGAGTTTTTTAGGATAATATTATTGTTAAGCCATGTTTCACATATCAAGCCAACATGAATACCATTTTGTAACATAAAATTGAACAATTCATGGTTTTTGTTCTGAATAGATCTAGCATTCCATGTTAAAATATTTAGTTTATTACTAACATTCATTTTGAATATAAGTATTTAACCGAAAGTTCAGTTATAACCGAAAATTGTTCAGCCTTATTTTTGCAATTACTTAATTTATTTAATAATTCATTAGTTAATTTTAATATTTCATCAACAGAAAAAAGATCTGAATTATTTCTTATATTATTACTACTATTACTATTGAAATTATTATTACTATTACTACTAATACTACCTGTTGGAATTTTATTGTTATGACAGCTTATACTTGCAGCAGTGTTACTATTGTTGTTCTCCCAAAAAGAGTTTGATCTACATACAACATTGTAAGGTAATGAATATGTGCTTCTATTATTGTTGTTGTTGTTACTATTGCTGTTACTATTGCTGTTTGTCTTGTAGTAAAGAGTGTTTGGAAAAAGTACATTGTAATTACTTTTACTCATAGTTGCATTGTTGTTGTTGTTTGACACTGAGGTATTTTGTCTTACTTTATTGTTGCGACCCAAAAGAGAGATATATGTTTTCTTATTATCACAAATACTATCAGTGGAATGATGTTCACCGTGACAATTAGCACATTTTTTAATTCCTTTGTTTGTACAGTCAGTAGTTGAATGACTGCCGGCGCAGAAAGCACATTTTGTATTTACGCTACAGTTACGTGATCCGTGGCCAAACATCTGGCAATTGTAACATTGTGTGATTTTTTTATTGGTGGTTTTACGTTCCCATCTAACTTTAGTGTTGAATATATAAGTAAACTTATTACGTAATTCGTTTAACTTAATTGAATTTTTTTCTAAATATACAATATATAGTTGTAAATCATTATATAAATTAGTGTTTTTATTTATTGATTTGATATCCAAACATTTTAAACCTTTTTCCAATAAGTTATTCTTCAAATCAGTGCAATTGTAGTTGTCCAATCCAGATAATACAAATTTTAGTGGCTTAGTGCTTTTCGATTCATATGTAAAAAACTCTAGATTGTTTATTTTTAGTTCGTCGAGTGCTTTTGTGTAAGATTCATTTGTGTTACAATACAGTTTTATACCAATTGAAATGGATCTGACATAATAATCATTTACACCAATTTTTTTCATAAGTTCGTGAATTGTTGAAATTTTTTGTTTTATTATAGTTATTGGTGGTGGACCATTTTTCTTAGAATCAGTGTTTTCAACATTATTTTCGCATGCGTCCTCCATACACGTGCTTTCATTGTCATCATCAATAGTTTGTAGAGGTAAGTAGTAATTACTCTCAGAAGTTTTCTTTTTTTTTTGTGAATTGTCAAAATCACTGTTATTATTTATTTTAAAACTTTTCGCCATGTTTGTGTCTTTTTGCAAAAAAGCCACATTAATTTCATTTGAAATTCTTTTCCTTTTTCGAATAATTTTGAGATTTGGAATTCAAATAATTAATTTTAAAGTTGTAAATTACAATTATTTTTCTATAATATGTTGTATGAACAAAATAATTTCTTTTAATAACTTTAGAAGTTTTCTCGATGCAAGCAAAGGGAATACTGATTTAAAGTAAGTATTACTTCAAATATGCTTAATTATAATAGAATTTTTTTTTTTTTTGTTTTATTAGAAAAAATTTTTTTTTTTAAATTTGTTTGCTTAAAATTACTGTGTGTTATATAGTATTGTTTAAAATATATTCACTTAAAACTAGTTGAATTATAGTCTTTGGTTAAACAAAACTTTTTTTTTTGTGTATGATAGAAAATTTTTCATCAACTAGAAAATCTAAAGAAAAATATTCTGTTAAATGGTTTTAACCGATTTTTATGCACGACTTGAAATTTTCCATCTTTATCTTTAATAGTGCAATTTAAGTCATCGACATTTATTACTTCGAAAGGGCCTTTGAAGAGTGGATCGAGTTCACTTTTTACTCGATCAGAAGAATTATACTCGTATCTAAAAGAACTAAATCACCTATTTTTAGATTGATAGGTTTGGAATTTTTATCATAGAAAATTTTCGAATTTTGTTTGGCTGTTGAAACTAAGTTTTGAGTTCTATTATTTGAAAATTGTAGTTTGTATTTTAATTTTTTTTCATATCAATCTAAGTTACATAATGGATTAATATTGGTGGAGTTTGTAAGGTCGAATTCTGGTGGGTTTTCCCAAAAATTATTTCATAAGGGCAGTAGCAGCGAACAGTAGAAAGTGTAGTGTTGAAGCAATATGTAAAATAGTGAAGATATTCATCCCAATCAGTTTTATTAATGTTGATAAAGATTCGAAGATATTCATTTAGAGTTCTGAGACTTCTTTCAATTGTGCCTAGGGTTTCGTGATGGTAGGCAGTTGAAGTTTTATGTTCAATGTTGAGTAAGTTTAAAACCTCTTTGATTGTTTGGTTTTTATACTCTGTTCTGTTCGTATTTCCTTCATTGGGCCATACGTTAAAATGAATCAAAAATTGCTTTTGCTACAGTTTTTGCGTTTTTATTTGATTAGATCACATATTATTGTTACGTCGTATTAATTGCCATTATTTCAACTTCTAATTGGTAATTCAAAGAAGAAGGACGTGTTTTGCTTACCTTTTTATTTGGTGTTTAATTTCAAAGCTTTTAATTGGTGCTATTAGTGAATTGAATTGGTATCAGTGACAATTTATTGACAATTTATAAACTTTTTGTAACAATTTATAAACTATCAATAAACTTTAAACTTTATAAACTTTATTTATTTTTCTAAATTAAAAGAGTTTTTGTGCTACCAGTGAAAGTGAATCTGCCTACCCTATAATATTGTTCAATTTTTTTTTTATTAAGTGCCGTAGTTTATGACTGGGTACTGTTGTTTTTATTAACTCAATATTTTTGAATATTCACTATAAAAGTGTATAAAAACAATCAAAATATTTAATTGAAATAAAAGATCAGTAAAAATAATGAACATTAACCGGTTTTTATTTCATAAATTATTTGTATAACACAAAAACATTTAGTAAAACTTTTTTTTATTTTCAACATAATTTTTCTTAATACAGTAGTTATTGTTACCAGTTTTTTTTTCTAAAAAAAATATATGAATTACTTTATAAATACTATTACAATTAAATTTTCATATAATACAACAATAAATAATTTAAATTTAAAATTAAAAAAATTACTAATAGAATAAATGTATTAAATTAAATGTTTAAAAAATTAATAATATACAATTATACAAAAAAAAGATTTATGCTTATTAGCTACATAAACACTTTACACCCGCGTTTTTTTCTTCCATTGCCGCTCCGAATGCCGATATTTTGTATTTACTGGCTGGATAAAATACTAATACTAGTTACTATATTTCAATAAAAATAATTATGGCTTTTATTTTATTACCACTAATATCACTCGATTTAATTTCTTAATACTATAATAATACTTATACATATATATAAATTGGCTGCACTGGTAAGATTTCATTATTTAATTATACACTTATTTGCCTTGGCGACATCTGTTGACTAGATTATTTATAAATAATTTTTGAAAGTATTTATTGAAGTAAACAACATGGTCGAGAATAAAAAATGCAATAAATGCAAAAATAGCATTCGAGGGGAAACAGGTATAAGGTGTACTGGAGTGTGTGGTAAAATATTTCATTCTGCTGCAAAATATTCTGGTTTAGATCAGAACACATGCAATGTATTGGATTCTAATGTATGGATTGTTTTTATGTGCCATGATTGTGTTACTTATATTCAAAATGTTGATTGGATATTAAAAGAAATGCAGGGTAGTGTAACAAAAAATAATGAGTATCTCAGGGAGTATAAAGATGAATTTGAAGTGTCTATGAAAAAAAATGAACTTGAGCTTAAATCACTTTTCCGTGTATCTTGTCTCGATCAGGCAATCGAGACAAGATACACGGAACGTCTTGATGCAATGAAGCGTGCCCAAGAGATTGAAATTAAGAAGATTTGTAATTTAACGGAAAAGTTTGATTTACAATGTAACAAATTATCTATGGAGTTAAAAAATACGTGTATAAAAAATGAGGAAGTTCATTATGATTTGGTTAAAAGAAGCGATGTTACTACTATTAATGCAGCTCAGTTATCGTTTTCTGATGTCCTAAAAAGTAAGGGTAAATTCACTCAACGTGACACTGTACTTGTTCCAGAATTAAGGAAAAGTGTACCACTCATTTTGAAACCGAAGGTTAAAAAAAAAATTGACACAACAAAAAATGATCTAAATTGTAAAGTCAACCCTGCTGGTCTTAAAATTTCAAACATTGAAAGCAGGAACAATGGGGTTTTACTTATTGAAAGTGACAATATTAAGGAAAGAGATAAAATTATGGCAGCCATTAATAAAAATATAGGTGATAAATATGAAATTAAGGTGCCTAGTGCTCTTAAACCGAGATTTCGACTTGTGAATATGAAATTCAAGCACGAGGAAAATGAAATTATCGACAAGCTAAAAAAGCAAAATCGACTGTTAGGGGATTGTTCCCTTAAATTAATAAAATATTATGAGGTGAAAAAAACTGAAAGCAGTTTTTTTAATGCTTTACTAGAAGTTGATAGCGAATGTTTCCCCAAATTTTTAGCAGCTGAAAAATTGAATATTGGATGGGAAAGATGCAGGGTGTATGACGGTGTTGAAGTTACTCGTTGCTACAAATGCAAAGGTTTCAACCATAAGTCATCTGATTGTAAAAAGGTGGAAGTTTGCTCCAAGTGTCTAAAAAACAAGTAATTAAATGTATTAACTGTGTGCGAGCTAATGCCAAATTAAAACTAGGACTAGATGAAAATCATACCACTTTTGATAGTCTTTGCTCTGTTTTCAATAATAGGTTGAATTCTAAAAGAAGGAGATTTGGCTATAATAATAATCATGATGGATGGTAATGTTATGTTTGTTGATAATAGTCTACCTTGTTGTAAATTTATTAATGATTTTTGTGAAAGTGTTTTCCAAAACCCGGTTTTGACTAATTGTTTTTCTTTAATTAATCAAAACATTCGTAGTATGCGTGCTAATTTTGATGAGTTTATTATTTATATGAACTCATTGTCGAATAAGCCAGGTTTTATTTTTTTAACTGAGGCATGGATCTATGATTGTGAAGCTTCACTTTATTGTATTTCTGGGTACGATCAATATTTTTGCTGCAGCAATTCATATGCTGCTGGTGATATTTTTATTTTTGCAAAAAATAATGTTAAGTGTAGTACAGATAATCTCTCATTTAGGAGTGCAGATGTTCTTAACATCAATTGTGTAGTTGAAAATTTTAAATTTAGTTTTGTTTGTATTTATAGATTTAGTAGTATTAACTGTCCTACACGGGTTTCCAATATATCTTCCACTTGTATTGACCACATTTTTGTTAGACTTATGTTATCCAGTGACATAGATTTACATAGCTCTTGTATAGATCAAGGCATTTCAGATCATTCAATGTGCTACCTATTTCTTCGGAATTTAAATTCTTCACCTAGGTATACAAGAAATCTGAACTCTGATATATTTTCTTACTCAAAAATAAATTTTGTGGAACTTAATTCTCAGCTCAGATTTGAGACCTGGTATGATATTTTTGATGAATTAAGCCTCTCCATAGGCTTCGATTTATTTATAAGTAAGTTGAAATATTATCTGAACTCTTCCACTGTAGTTACGATGCGAAAAAGAAAAAAAAACTTGCTGCCTTTAAAGCCATGGATGAATTCGAGTCTACTTAAACTCATTGAAAAAAAAAGAAATTACTTAAATCATGCAACAAGTTTCCCAATAAGTCTAGCCTAAAAAGAAAATATTTAAAATTTTCAAACTTCTCAGGAAAAAAATTCAGGAAATTAAAGAAGAATTTTACATAAAACAATTGTCAAATGCCAAAGGCAACGCAAAAAATGAATGGAAAGTTGTAAACAATTTACTCAATCGAAATAAAAGTTCTAGTAATTCTATTACTTCTCTATCTATTGGTGATTTTCTTGTATGTGATAAAAAAGTTATTGCAAACCATTTTAATGAAAAATTCACAGATATGAGTAGTCTTACTGCAGAATATAGTTGAAGATGCTTGGCAGCAGCAAAGTTGTTACTTTGAAGAAATAAATTCACTTGAACTTCATAGACTGATAATGAAATTAAATAATTCTAATTTCGATACGCTAGGTATTTCTAATTTTGTTTTAAAAAAAAATAGTCTTAATATAGTGGATGTTCTAGCTCATATTTTTAATTGCTGTGTTGAAATTGCAATTTTTCCTAATGCTCTAAAAACTGCTGAGGTAATTCCTTTATTCAAGAAAGGAGATAAAAATTGCTCAGGTAACTATCGTCCCATTTCCATGTTAAGTTCTTTCTCCAAAATATTTGAAAGAGTGATAAAAAAAAGAATGATGCAATTTTTAGATCTTACTAACTTTTTAAGTTGTAAGCAATTTGGTTTTCGTAGTGGCAGATCTACTGAAGATGCACTTCTGACTTCTTGTTCGCGTATTTATGAAGCTCTTAATAATAAACTAAAAAGTGGTGCGTTATTTATTGATATTAAAAAAGCATTTGATACTGTGGATCATAAAATCCTATTACGCAAATTGTATAAAGCTGGCTTCCGGGGTAATTTTTTTGATTTACTTTCTTTGTATTTAACGGGTCGAACTCAGAAAGTTAAAATTGATGACACCATCAGTGATCTTAAAAATATTTATTTCGGTGTACCTCAAGGATCTGTTCTGGGTCCTACATTGTTTTTAATCTTCTTTAATTCTGTTCTTCTTCAAAAATTTAAGGGTTGTTCAACTGCCTTTGCTGATGATGTTGGTCTATCCTACAATAATAAGTCATTTTTTGAAAATGTGTGTACTATTAATTATGACTTGGACTTATTACGTCGCTGGTTTTGCCATAACAAATTATTATTAAGTGATAAAACTAAAATTATGTTTTTCACTTTAGGTAGCTCTATTCCTATGTGTGATAATATTTTGTATCACTGTGCTAAATGTAGAAGATTTCCTCTTCCTCATAATAATTCTCTTCTTACTCAGAAATTATGTAATTTTAACGAAATGTATAACTGTTCCGCAGGTTGTTTTAAAGTTGATTGTGTTGATTCCTTCAAATATTTAGGTGTTACAATAGACTCTAAGTTAGATTGGGCAATTCATACACGAATTTTGAGTAAGTATTTTCATTTAGTTGTTAGACAGTTTTATCACCTTAAGCAGTTCTGTTCTTCTAAACTGCTTACGTCTGTATACTATGGTTTACTTAATTTTAAATTACAATATGGAATTGTTAATTGAGGTGGTACTTTTAATAATTATCTTAAACCTTTGTTAATTCAACAAAAGTGTGTTATCAGACTAATTTTAAAAAAACATCATAGGAAAAGCAGCTTCCCTTTATTTCAATGTTTGAATATTTTACCTCTGAAGCATCTTTTTTACTTCCGAGTCCTCAAAGTATCCTTTAATAGAATAGAAGCTTTATAAGTTATTACTTCCACCTTTGGTTAAACTCTGGCTTTTTAATTTCAATCATGATCAAGTAAATGACGTAGTACGCATAGTTACGTAAATTTTTTGTATTTAATTAAACTTAATTGTTTTTTTTATAAGATATTGGTTTTTATTTTTAGTTATTTTTAATAGGGTTATAAGCTCTTATTATCGGTTTTTATTCGTTATTATTGTTCTATTTTTATTTTTGGGCAAATATTTTTTTGTAACTACACTCGCTACTGCATGCGTTTTGCATAGAGTGTTTTTAACTTTTATTTTTATTGTTTCCTTAATTTAGTATATAATATTTTGCTTTTGTAGAACACTTTTCTTTTCGTTATTTTATAATTCTTAATGTATAATTATAAGTTTAATTGATATTTTACTCTCTAACTTTATTTTTGAATACAATTTTATAAGTTTCTTTTTTTCTTATGATTATATTAAAATAATTACTTACTTAAATTTGTTAATTTTGTTAATTGTGTAAATTATAAATTATGTTAATTTGTATTTTTTTTTATTTATTCTCTTAAATTTTTTTAAGTATCACCTTAATTAGTTTGTGTATATATATTTTTATTAAAAACCGCTTGTCTATAGAACAGTTATTATATATTAATTAAACAATGAAATAAAAATAAAATAATAAATAAATAAATAAATAAATAAAAATAAAATTTGACCGTACTAAAGGTCCTATAGTATCAATTAGTACAATGTCAAAAGCTCTTTGTGGTGTTTTTGTCAGTGTTAATTTTTGTTTTGTTTTTGACATCGCTTTATTGAAATGACATTGAGTACAATTTTTTACATATCTTGTGACATCTTTTGTCATATGTTTCCAACTATTTTTTGTTATTTTTGGCGTTAACGCGATTTGTATATATTTTAACTTTTCATCCGCTATATTTTTAAATTGTTGAACGTTCATAGTGTTAAATATAAATCATCATTTAGGGATAATTGCAATTTTTTAATTTGATATTTGCTGGCTTCTGTTTCTAGCCTTGGGAATTCTTGATTTAGATCAAGTTTACCGTTAGCAAAATAATATTTTAAGTCAATGCAGACTAAATTTTGTTTACCCCTTTTCAAATGTAATTTAGACTTATCTAAATTAAATATTATGCGGATATATTTTTTCAATTCTTTCGTATTTAGAGTTTCATAAGACGTTGGAATTTTTGTTTCTTTTTGTGTGGTTTCATGTTTAGATTTTGTATTTAGTTTATGTGTTTCTGAGCGAGTTGTTACTTTTAAGATATTGATTTTTGTTAAGTTTTTTATATCTTCAAAATCTATTCTGGAGAGTGCATCGGCACCATTGTTTTCTTTTTTTATATATTCTACAATGTCGAATTCTTCGAGATCTAATCTCATTCTTGTAATCTTGGAGGAGGGATTTTTCATTGAAAATATATAAGAAAGTGGTCGGTGATCACTTCTTACAAGAAATTTAGTACAGTATATGTATGGCTTGAAATGGTTTATAGACCAATGTATTGCAGCTAATTCTTGCTCTATTACCGATTTATTTTGTTCACCTTTTGTGAAGGAACGCGATGCGTATGCAATTGGAAGTTGCATATTATTAGCTTCTTTGCTTAATATTGCCCCACAGGCGATTTTACTGGCATCTGTTGTTATGCACAAGGGTTTATTGAAATCCGGATATTGTAAAATTGGTGGTTTGATTAAAGAATTTTATAAGTACTGGAAAGATTTTTCACAATTTTCGGACCTTACAAACAGGATATTTTTACGCGTTCAACGAGTTAAATGGTATGAGTGTTCCGCGAAATTTGGTATGAATCTGCTGTAGTAGTTGCAAAATGTAACAAATCTTTTTGAAGCTTCCGCATCATTAATCCATCGTTTTTTAATTTTTCAACTTCCTTCTTTATTATTTCTTTATGAGTGTATGGGATTCGGTAGTTTTTACTGTATGTTGGAGTATCGTCTTTAAGGCGTAATTTTTGCTTATAAAAATTATTTGAACAGATTGCATCTGATTCTAGAGCAAAAATGGCGTTGAATTCCGTGCATTATTCTGCTAGTTCAATTTTTACAAAAGGAGGGAAATTTTTAGATAGTTTTTGGGCGATTTCGTTTTTATGTTGTGATTCGAAGTTTTCTACTTCAAAAACTTCATAATTGGATAGATTTTCTGTTTTGATTTTAACATCTGTTAAGTAAAAGTTTTCTGAATTTGTGTTTAATACCGGGATATATGGGTTTTGTTTAGAAATTAAAGTTCTTGGTATAAATACACATTTGGTGATTTCTTGACTTAGGACTAGAATGTTGTTTTCGCTATCGTCACATAATTTAATAGAATTTTCATAACTACTTCACATCTAGCTGGTAATGAAAGTAAGTTTGGGCTTAGATTTTCAAGAATTGGAAATGCTAAATTTTCATGATAGTCGTCTGGGCCAGTTTTCATTTTTATTGTATTCTAATATACAATTTTTTTTTTTTTTTTTTAAATTCTATATTTTTATTTTTCCGTATTTTCTTAATCTATGATATAATATAATTCATATAGTAGGTATATACAAATAATAAAATTAATCTTATAGCTAAAAGTTATATTAATTCAAAATTATATCTGTACAATACAAATTCATTTAGTATTAATTAATAGAGAAAAAAAAATAAAAAATAAAAGTAGTTAGTCACCATTCTGTTGCATAAAGCAAGAATCGAATGATGCTTATTTCTTAAAAAAAAATCAACAAATAACCTTAGTGGGGAAAGTGCAAAAGAGAAATTAAAATTTAAATACAAAGAGAAAATAAAAAATAAAAAATACAAAATAATTTTATGCAGTGCAATATTAAGTAAATATGATAAAAGTTGAAAAAAATTTTACTTAAGCTAATCATGAAAATAGACACCATATATAAATCGCAATAACTTCAAAAATCTTACTCAGCTAAACAACTACTCTTAATAACTCCTCACTACAATCAAAATTAATTTCCAAAAGCCAAGCTTTCAATAATTTTAAGAAATTCGATAAAATTCTAATTTGCCTGATGTGGTCAGGAAGTTTATTAAAAATTCTAGGTGCTACAATATCATAGAAACGACAAAAATGACTTTTCCTACAACGTGGAACATGAATCAAATTACGATAATTAACTCTCAAGTTATACCTATTAGTATATCTAACATCTAAATATCCAGACTTCATAAAAAACATTTTTAAAGTTTTGTAGTAAAATAAATTTCTAATAGGAAGTATTTTTAATTTAAAAAATAAAGGAAAAGACGGACAAGTACGTCTTTTCCCGCAAATTATTCGAATAGCATGTTTTTGTGACACAAGTAATTGACTAATCTTAGTAAAGTATGCTCCTCCCCAACAAGTAATACCATACTGAATTTTTGAATGAAAAAGCGCATAATAAACTGAGCACATAATTTTTTCCGAACAGTATAGACTTAGATGATAAAGGTGTCTAATAATATTGCGGAGATAATTCTTCAAATAGCAAGCGTGATCATTCCAATCTAATCTGGAGTCAACCCATAAGCCAAGATATTTGAACGATTTTACAAATTCAACTAAAAAACAGTTATTATCACATTGGATAGTACCACCAAAACAGTTATTAGTGCAGTCTATTGGAAATTTGGCGCAACTGGGAGCATTATAATAAATATCAAAGTTATCACAAGAAGGATTATAGATACCAAAATTCATATGCTTAGTTTTACAGCTTATTACTAATTTATGTTTATTAAACCAGTGCCTAATTAAATCCAGATCAAAGCGCATGCATATATGTAAACGCAGTGATGCTGAGGATGCTTTACCCTCATTTAATGCACCATATATCTCTCCACAGAATTTAAGTAACGCACTTTCTGTTGATTTGCCTTTCAAGAAGCCAAATTGATTTTCACTGAAGAAGTTGGTTTTGTTGAGAAAATATAAAAATCTCCGTTTCATTGCTTTTACAAAGATCTTCGAGAAAGAAGATAGGAGAGATATAGGTCTATAATTGTTAACATCCAGTGTATCGCCTTTCTTGAATAAGGGAATAACTTCAGCAATTTTTAGTTTCTCAGGAAATTGCCCTAATAAGACACTCTTATTAAAAATATGTGCCAAAATGTCCACAATTTGGAAGGAGATTTTCTTTAGGATGTTATTTGAAACATCCTCAGATGTCTCATAGTTCGAGTTCTTTAAACTAGTTATAATTCCATGAATCTCAAAAGCTGAGATACTGTCAAAAAAGAAACTAGAACGTTCAAAGTTCTCCTGAACAACAACATCAGAAGAGGAGTATGTACTAAAGTAATTTCCATTTTCAAATTTTTTGGAGATATTTACAAAGAAACGATTAAAGTTATTAGCAACCTCAAACGAATTATTAACAATTTCATTATTGACAGAAAGACTTAGTCCATCACAACTAGTTGAGTCCCCTTATTCAACAAACTATAAACCAGTTGCCACTCCTTTTTCTTATTTCCCTTATTAGTTTCAAAGCTTGTAATTTTATTTTCGTATAAAATCAATACCGATTATTCCATCGATTGGTATAGGAAAGGTTTCGTCTACTATTTCGAATGGGTGTGCAATGTGAATGTTGTAACCATCCACTTTGCATATTAAGTCAGAGTTTACTGTACCTTTTGTTTTAATTATATCTTCTCTAATGCTTTTTATTGAAGAAATTTTGGTTGTTTTAATTTTTGAGTTACTTTTTAGTTTATTTTCTTAAAATAACGATATGTCTGCACCCGTGTCAATTAAATAGGTATTGTATGTGTCACTCATATTTGTTTTGAGATTTACAAAACTAGCTAAATTTAGGTTCATGTTAAAGATATATTTGTGAGGAAATTTAAATTTGTTGTTGTTTATTATTTCGTTTTAGGGTCCCCTATTTGGAGGTATTGGGGATCTGTTTCGTTTCCCTCAGTATCCATGTGGATACAACGGACGCTCCTATTGTTGGAATTTTGCTGGTAGTTATCATTTTTTTGGTAATTATTGTTTTGCCGGTAATTATTTCTATTAGTGTAATTTCTGTAGTTAATATTTCTAGACTTTTTGCCAATTCATCAATCTCATTTGTGAGTTGACTTGCCGATTTGGAGTTTTGTTTTGTATTAAATATTTTTGCAGTTATTACTTCTGTTGATTCACCTTTTACTTTATTTTTTAGTGTGGCTATTATTCCCTCAACAGTTGCTTCATTCGTGATTAGATTTCTTAGTATGCCTTCTAATTTTGTCTTAATCAGGGCCACTAAAAGCCTCGTCTGACCTCCTACCTGTAAATTTGTTAATTCAATAGCATCTATAGACGTTTGTAAGTTTATAGCACTACCATTGAATTTTGGTATAATTTTAGCGACTAGTGCTAAAAACTCATGACTTTCGAGAGGCATCAGTCCTTTCGAGAGGCAAATTTTTTGTTAAATGCAGTGAATTTGGTTTTTCTAATGTCTTTGCTTCACTGGTGGTTGCCGTTTTGTAATATTCTTCGCTATCGCTTTGTTCTGTTATGTCTGTCTTTTGGTGGCTTAGTCTAACCTGTAATGTTAGCTCTGCAAGTTCTAATTCTCGTTTTTGAATTAGATCGCGTAAAGGTGCGTATGTTGTTTTCTGTATTTTTCTTTTATTAAGTTCTGTTTGAGATGCTTAGTTTCTTGTATTAATAGCGCGATTCGATTTTTATTATCTGAACATGACATTTATTATTAGTTACTGTATAGTTAAAGTAGTATAGTTCTACTTGGAAGAATAAAAGAAAAACAAAATAGATATACAATTATGTTCGTGTCCAATAATTTTTAAATAGTTACTTAGTTTAGCTTAATTTTTATAAATTTGAAATTTAAGTATTTACTTTAAATATACATTTTATTTTCCAAATTTAATGCAATATACCTTCCACAAATTTAATTTTGCTTCATTGTTTCTGGTGATTTTGAACTATTTCTGAATCTTTGAATTCAATTATACCAATCTCCTTTGCAAAGCATGGCCTTTTTCTATTAAAGATAACTCCAAGATGATTTTTTTATTCGGATATATCCTGATGGTAAGTCTCTACCGCCGCGCGTTATTTTATTTGTTCTAAATGAATTTTGTTTCGTATAAAGATTATGCGAGATGATAATATCATGAGTTTATGAACTTAACATTTTTTTTTTGTGTTCAAATTGTTTTGTTTTTTTTCACCTTTATTTACAGAAGCATTTTTTCCTAAAATAATTTACTTATTTTAAACATTTACGAGCGACTGCTGCTTAAGGGATCTATGCCACCTTTTGAAGATTTTTATTATTAAGTTTAATACAACTGCCACTGTTAAGATATATAAAAATATTATAATATCTCTGTTTTCAACTGTTGCTGGTTGAATTTCTATTTCGTTAACTATATTGCTGTTGTTATCGGCCTTTTTTGATTGGGTTTTCCCCATTTCACTATCATTATCATTATTAGAATCTTATTGAGTTAATTAGATTTATTTGTTCATAATCATCTAATTAATGTTATATAAGTTTATAATTTATAATAATGTTTATTGATAAGTTTATCGTCTAGTTATAAATAAACATTTTTGTGTTTATTTTTTTTTTTTTATATTTTATTGTTTATTTATAAATTTAAGTCAAATTGTAATTAATACACATCTTAAATGCTATTTTCATTATTATTTTAAAAATTAACTAAAATTCGTTTGGTAAATGTTTTTTTTATCAAGTCAAATGACTGAAATTCAGTGATATTTTAAATTAAAACTTTCATATTTCATTAGTTTCTCTATTTTAATACATATAAATTTATTTTGAATGGCAGGGTCGCCATGTTATATGTTTGAGGTTTGTTTCAGTAAAAATATACACACTATTTTAATTAAAAACACTTTTTATTTCAACCTTTCTTTTGTATCTAAAGTTGTTCTCTTCTTCTTATGATCTAAAATAATTCTAAACTTAAAAATGAACTTACAATTAATGCTTACGTTAGCATATTACGATTATCACGAGGAAAAGGAATGGGCATTGTGGTATGCATTTAATGAACAAAATGCCGCAATGTCAGCAATATTTATGTATTATAATAATAGAGAATTATATTATCATTACAGTCCTCCTTAATGGTTTTCACCTGCAAATCACAATGTATGACATCATTATTGACAAATCTTAATAGATTTGACTGGAAACGCTGTAATAATACAATGGTGCACACGCTGGGTGGCGCAGTAGGTAGAGCGCTCGCCTTTCAACCGAAAGATCCCAGGTTCGATTTCCGATTAAGTAAAAAAAATGCTTATGGGATGGCTTAGTTCCTGACAATAGTAGTAGTTTTCCACATTTAATGAGTTGATAAGCCAGTAATTTGTTACATAAATACTCGAAATATTTGTAGATATTGTAGTGTAAACTTTCAGTACCATACTTAGTTAAGCACGAAAAGGTGATTCTACATAAGTTACTGTCAAGAAGATAAAAAAATACAAAAAAAAATATTTGAGTTGCTGGCTACTCCCCACAGTTGGGTTCCGTATGTTCATATCCGTTTCAAGACAGCTTTATAAATCAGCAGCTTGATTTCCAGTGACAACGACGATCCAATCATCCAATACAAATTGCTTAGCTTCAAGCCCAGTTGCTTTCTTTCATGAATAATGATTTTCCATGTGAGTCTCCTGTCGAAGTACATGCCCAAATACTTTACAGCCTCTTTTGATATCCTACTTCGTTATTAAGTACAACCACTGGACAAGTTTTTCTCTTTAGTGTAAATGTGATATGTATTGATTTTGCTCTATTCACCCTGATTCTCCACTTTTTAGCCTTTGCTGAACTTTGTTTATGCTGTGTTGCAGAAACTCTGAAGCATGTACTGGGTTATTATGTGGGCCAGTATGGCCGTATCATCAGCGAAAGTGGCGGTGGTTGTTTCATTAGTTATTGGTAAGTTTTCAGTGTAAATGAGATATAAGACAGGACCGAAGACGCTGCCCTGTGGTACACCCGACATAATTTAATTTCATTAGTGTATAGACACCTTGATGCATCACCAAAACGTGCCTTTCGATAGTATATGACCGTAGCAATAAATAATAGTTCTGTGGTAACATTTTTTTAAGTTTGTACAGCAATCCTTAATGCCAGACTTTATCAAATGCTTGACTAATATCTAGGAATATCGCTGAACAGTACTTTTTTCCTCTAGGCTTAATGATTTTTTGTTTTTTTTTTTTTTTTATTAATATTCATTACTTTTATTGACAAACATTGTATACAAATTAAAAAATATTTAAAAAATTCACACATTCAATTTTTATATTTTACTACTCTAAATAAATTTAGTTTTCTTTAACCGTGATATAGATAAAACATTAGTTTTGATATAAAACATCACAGAAAAATGCATATTTAAAAATTAAAAGTAAGATACTTACAATCTAAAGATTACACATATACATATATAGATATACAATTATTATATATCATAACATAAACCAAAAAAAAAAAAAAAACAGAAGAAAAAATATATATATATATTATGTGATAATTCACTCTTTAATTAATCGGTCCATTTCTGCAGGATTATTTTTTAATAAATACTTTAATTTTTTTACGAAAAGATCTAAATTAAAACTATCCTTTATTTCCGGTGGTAATTTATTATATATCTTTATAGCTGATGAAAGGCAACTGTTGCGTGATAACTCTGTTCTTGGTTTTGTATAGTTGAGATTATTTAACTTTCGTGTATTGTAATTGTGTACATTAATCCTTTTAGTAATATGAATATTTTTTTTGTAGATTCCATTTTCCAGTTTGTAAATTAGTTCAGCTTTTTCCAAACCAATAATTCCTGATAGCTTCAGCTAACCCGTTCTCTTAAAAATTTCATTTGTAGGAGTAAGCCAATTAAATTTATGCAAGCCTTTTATAGACTTGTTTATTATGATACCAATTTTATCTTTTAGTCAAGAGGAACAACTAGACCAATTACATATATTATATCTAATATGTGAAATAATATAGACTATCAGCGGTTTGTCTACTGAGTATGTTTCCACTTCTTTTGATAGCACCTAATAAAGGCACAATTTTTTTTCCAGTTTAATGATATGATCATCCTAATTCAACTTTTCATCAATTACAACACCAAGATATTTATATGTAGCAACTCTTTCAATTTCGGTATTATTTACTGTTTTGGATTTATATCGACTTTGTTTCTTATTTTGTACACTATGTATTTGGTTTTTTCAGCATTTATAGTTAATTTATTACCTTTGAGCCAATTCTTGTATTTTCTCAAATCTGCATTTATTACTCTTTCTAATTCATCGCAATTTTTGGCACTGTATATAAGTAGAGTATCATCAGCAAATATCTTGTATTCAGCTAATAAATTCGCAAATTGTATATTATGAATATATAGCAAATACTATTCATAAGATAATAGCAATTATTATAAAGAAAAGATTAGAAGAAGTACTAGAACCAATACTACGGAAAGAGCAGGCAGGTTTCAGACCAAACCGAAGCTGTGTAGACCAGGCAAATACTTTACGGGTCATAGTTGAACAATCAGTGGAATGGAATGCCCCACTATATCTACTATTCATAGATTTTAAGAAAGCATTCGACACAGTCAAGAGATGCGCAATATGGAGAACACTTACAAAGAAAGGAGTTCCTGAAAAAATCATCAACATCATCAAAGCGATGTATGAAGATGCAGAGACAACAGTTCAACACAGAGGTAAGATCAGTGATCCATTCTACACCAATATAGGAGTTAGACAAGGATGTCCACTATCTCCACTTCTCTTCAACACAATACTAGACGACATTCTAAGAGAAGTTTGCACTGGAATAAACGGAATAGAATGGGATCTCTTCGGAAACTTAGAAGACTTAGATTACGCAGATGATGTATGCCTCATATCAAAAAATCAAAGGGACCTACAGAACAAAGTCAACAGATTACAGGAAGAAGCAAAGAAATCGGGACTGGAATTAAATATCGAGAAAACCAAAGCAATGAGGACAAACAATAGTTACAGTGAGCCAATAACAGTGAGTGGACAACAGATAGAATACGTAGAAGAATTCAACTACCTGGGGTGCATTATAACATCAAGAGGAGGTGCAACAGAAGATGTCAACAGCCGTATAAATAAGGCAAGAAGAACATTTGGGAGCCTAATGAAGATATGGCGGAGCAACCAAATATCGAGAACAACAAAGCTAACAATATTCAGAGCATGTGTTAAGTCAACATTAATATATGGCAGTGAAACATGGCTCACTTCGGTCAGAATCAAACAGAAGCTACAAGTATTCATCAACAAGTGCTTGAGAATTATATGCAGAATATTCTGGCCGGCAAGAATTAGCAACGAAGATTTATGGATGATAACTGGAGAAGAACCTATCAACAGACAGATAAATAGGAAAAAATGGAAATGGATAGGTCATACACTAAGGAAATCAGAAAGTGATATAGCAAGAAGAGCTCTAGAGTGGAATCCACAAGGACAAAGGAGACCCGGCAGACCATACAACACATGGAGACGCACAATCAATCAAGAATTAACAGTCAACAATTATACCTGGGACGATATTAAGGAAGTAGTACTCAACAGAGAGGAATGGAGGTTCACTATCGAAGCCCTATGCTACCACGCGGAGTAATAGGAGAAAAAAAAAAAAAAAAAATATAGCAAATATAATGTAGGACCTAACACAGACCCTTGAGAAACACCAATATTTATTGAAACTTGATTGCTTAGTACTCAATTTATCAAAAACCTTTTTTAGATCAACAAATACAGAACATACATAGTTTCCTTCATCCAATTTACTTATAATTGAGTTAGTGGATTTCACAACTGCTGAATCAGTCCAATTCTTTTTTGGAATCCAAATTGATTCACATCAAAACCTACTACCACATGTACAAAATTTAGAATTCTGGCATTTATAATTTTTTCAAACACTTTTCCTACGCAGCTTGTATTGTTTATTGGCCTGTAATTCGATACGTCCAGCGTTGACCAGAATGTAAATATAGGTACCACAGTAGAAAAACATCTATTTACCAAGCAGGCAATTGCAGGTGACATTACTGTTGCAACATGCTTTAGATCTTCAGCTGTTATATTATGAATCCCTGGTGTACTATTTTTTAACCGCATGATGATTTCATATACTTCTTTTTCATCCGCTGGTTGAAAAAAAATAGTTCGATTACACAATCTATTTTTTACTGTATACTTACCAGCATCCTTAAATTTGTTTGCTAATTTGTTTCCAATTTCACTAAAGTGCATATTAAAGCAGTTTTGCAATTTCAAGACCATCACATATTCTAATGCCATTACTATTTATTTCCTTTATGGCCTTGTTAGACTCATTTGTATTTTTTAGGATACAATTGTTAAGTACTTTCCAAATTTTCCTTTGGTCAGATCCAGCCAATTGTATTTCATTATTGAAATAATTTTGTTTTGCTTTGAATACTTCATAAGTTACCTTATTTTTTGCACTTTTGTATCTTGCTAGAATTATAAGGCTATGAGAATTTTTTTTTAGCTTTTTGAACAATCTGTTCCTTTTTTTTATAATGTTTAACAAATCATTGGTCATCCACAAGTTGTCTTTTCGAACTCTCATTTGCTTTCTTATTGTAGAGTTTACCTTAGCTTTTTGCAATATATCAATAAGATCATCAACAGAATCATTGTTAATTGTCACAAGTAGGTTTCTAACATTATCTTTAAATTTTTGATAATATATGATAGCAAATTTCTTGTTGAAGATAGGTTCCATCTTTTTAACAACTTTATTTACTTTGGCGAAAACAGCTTTATGATCTAAGTTTGAAATATCGTGTAATTTTATATCAAATTCATATTTTTCAAGGTCTGATAGAATGTGATCAATGATCGTAGAGGAATTTTCAGTTACTCTTGTTGCATATTCCATGCTTAATTTGTTCATAACATTAATTCCATTAGATTCTAGCATTGATTTATATGATCTTGTGAGCTCTGCATCAACTAAGAAGTCAATATTGTAGTCCCCCATCATAATAATGTTTTTATATTTATTAAATATTAAGTCTAAATGTGCTACGAATTCGCTATTGTTTTCACTTGGTTTTTTATAGCATACACCGACTTTTAAAGTTGGAGTAGTGTCACTTAGTGAGACAATTATTGTATTAAATTGTTTTTATCATAATTATCCCTTTTCATAACATTTAGAATTTTTTCATCCTTTTTCCTGTACTGTAATTGCTAATAACCAATTGCTTTTTTCTTTAGACCAAGCTTATTTTGGTATACAGGGCACTGTACACTCAGGGTCTCAGGTCATCTTTAAATTTTTGATAATTTATGATAGAAAATTTTTTTGTTGAAGATAGGTTCCATCTTTTTAACAACTTTATTTACTTTGGCGAATACAGCTTTATGATCTAAGTTTGAAATATCGTGTAATTTTATATCAAATTCATATTTTTCAAGGTCTGATAGAATGTGATCAATGATCGTAGAGGAATTTTCAGTTACTCTTGTTGCATATTCCATACTTAATTTGTTCATAACATTAATTCCATTAGATTCTAGCATTGATTTATATGATCTTGTGAGCTCTGCATCAACTAAGAAGTCAATATTGTAGTCCCCCATCATAATAATGTTTTTATATTTATTAAATATTAAGTCTAAATGTGCTACGAATTCGCTATTGTTTTCACTTGGTTTTTTATACCTTTAGTGGTGTTTGTATGTATTTAATTTTTGGTGTTAAATTTTTCAGAATACCTATTCTTGTTTGTGTTACATGATTGTGTTTTTTTCAAATTTTATTTTTATCAAAAAAAGTTTATTCACAAAGCAAAAGCAAAATTTAAAAAAAATCGTAATTCGATATATTACGGAAAAGACATTCGCCAGTTTCATTGTCTAATAAAGGACATAAACCTAATAAAGGACTTGATAGAAGTAGGTTCGCATTCTACTAAGTACAGATACGATTTCGAAGCAGCTGAGAAAAAAAATTTTGGTTTAAGTTTTTTTGTTTTTTTTTTTTATAATGAGGGGTAGGTAGGTACATCATAAACGCAGCAGAGAAGAAAATTTTTTTGTTTACTTTACATTTTGTTTTGTTGACTACTTTGTTTTTCTTATTTTATTTTGTTGTAGCAACGGTTGCTACGGCACGTTGGCATCAGGATTATTATGTTTTATTATAAAAGATAGTGTTATATTAAAAAAAATATTCAATATTATTTATCTGATTTTGGAATTTACAAAAACATTTTTATTAATAATTTTCAATTTAAAAAAAAAATTCTCATTTCAATCAAGTTATAATGGCTCCTGTTACCATTATCAAAAAAATCTAAATGAAAACAAAAATGAATGATACAGACAAATCGGTATTATGAGTGAACCTTTCATTTTTTTGTGAATGATACTGTCATTTTTGTTGTATTTTTGTTTTCAGTTAAATCAAATTTTTTTTTTCTTTTTTAACTTGTCTTTAGGACAATGGCTCTTAAATACGTTGCCAACAATAGGTCCGGCATCCCAAGAGTCTGGGCCGAAGACCTTGGATTTTTTTTGTCATCAGTACAGTAACCCTTAAATGTGATAAAGACAATAGGCCCGGGGTCCAAGGAATTAGGGCCGAAACTCTATATCACGTGTTTAAATTGTATTTTTCTGGAAAAAGGTTATTAATAATTTTTATAAATAATTTTTAAAAAAGTTTCTGATTGGTCTATGTATTTCCAGAGACGCAACCAGGTCAAAGAGAAAGTTTTGGCTCTGGAAAGTTTCTTTAATCAAGCCATTGAGATAATTTTCGATTTTATAAGACAAGTTGTTTGATAAGTTGTTTGATGATAATTGTTCAGATATTGTGACAAAATATTTATTGAAACAATTCATTAATGTCCTGCAACCCCATACGTGGAGCTTAGGGCGGAAATAAATTTTTACCATCGACTCCTATATGCGGTTAACCTATTCAATTGTGGCCACGTTCTTTGCTAGGTACTTGCTTCTGCTAAGACAGCTGTTCTCCATGATTTTCTCGGCCTTCCGACGCGACATGTACCCTGAGGATTCCATTCGAGACATTGTTTCGCAATGTTGTTGCCAGGTTTCCTCAGAATATGCCCGATCCAACGGCATTTCCTCTGTCGGATTTCCACGTCTATGTATTTTTGCTTCGTTTTTTGTCACAGCGTTCTGTTGGAAATGATTTGTGGCCAACAAATGTTTAGGATGCGCCCAAGACATCTATTGATGTACGGTTGGAGTTTCCTGGTGATGTTTACTGAAACTTTCCATATTTCGCAAGCGTACAAGAGAACAGATTTTACACTTGCGTTGAATATTCTTATTTTTGTGCGCAGAGATATGTTGTTTATCTGCCATAATTGAAATAATTACACAAAATTTTAGGGTCATTGACTATGTTAAAATTGTTTAAAGAATATGTGAACGGATAATATCTTTGTTCAAGATAGGGTTGATGATTGTCCATTCACCTTTAATGCTAACTTTATTAATAGTGAACTGTCTAGTATAGTATCTGTCTTTGGAATGACGTGTTACAAGCTTAACTTCATTACAGTGTCTTTTATAATATGATAATAGATTATAGTTTGACGTATGTCTTTTAACAGATCCGTATAATTTGTTTTTTTTTAAGAAGGCTAAGCAGTCTTTTTGAAATCCAGGTTTTAATCTAATAGACTTACTACTCAAGAAACGTAAAGAAATACAAGAATTTATGTGTTTATTAAGAATTTTGTTAAATATTGAATAAGCTACTGATGGATCATTAGAATGAAAAACTTCATCCCAGTGTTCATAAACTAGGATATTATTAAACTTAACGTAGTCAATAATGTGGGAATAACTACTAATAGAAGGAGAACTTACAGTCACAACTGGAGAAGAACATACAAATTTTAAGCATAACACACAGTGATCAGATAAGTCAAAGTCCGAAACGTCACTCTCAAATACTTGTTTATTATATTTATGCAATCTAATAAAAATATGATTAAAGCAAGTTCCCGACCATAAACGAGTAGGATCAGAAATCAATGACTGAAAACCAAAAGAAGAAAGAACCAATAAATAGTCTGTCGAGCTGCAACATTGTGAAAGAATATCAATGTTAAGGTTTCCAATAAGAATTATATTTTTAGTCTTTTCTTCTGAATAAATAAGTCAAAAATTCATCAATAGAACATTGATGAAGTCTGTAGACTAACTAGGCAGTAATCTGTGCCAGAAACATTAAGGAACAATTTAAAAAGTAAGTATATAAGGGGCTCTTTCTGAAAATGATCATACGTGAATTGTTTTTGTAATTTTTTGTATTTATGATATATAAAATGAATTAGTATATGACATATGTACATTGTAGAGAATAGAATTTGTGTTTTAACATGTTTTTTTTATTATTGTTGCTTATTTTTAAAAGAAATTGATTGAATGTTTGTAAAACAAAGATTAAAAAAAAATTAGAGCAAATGTGCATTTACAAAGCAGTTCATAACTTTAAATCACTGTTCGGAATATAGTCATCCAAGGTTTTTTTAGAAAGAGAATTAAATTTTTTTACATTATATATCTAAAAAATATGTTTTAAGGCTTCCACAATTGAATTATTTATAAAAAATTATTATAGTCTGTATGTATGTAGGTAATGTGGATGTTTAGCTTCTGGTCTGATACTTTTGTAGATGCACATAGTTTTAAACGTGTACAAATCATCATTATGAATAATTATAAATTCGCAAATTTTTTCAATATAAAATATAAATATAGGTACATAGTTGGTTGTTGTAGAACAATATATATAATACAATATGTATCTAGTAGGGCAGATTTTTTTATGTTAACAAAAATATTCTGTGTATATATAGTTTGAAAAAAAATATATATTGCAATTTGTGGCTCTAAAATAAAAATTCTTAAAATGAAAATTTCACAAATGTATAGTTATGTATGTTGTAATAACATTTGAAAATATGAAAACATTTGAAAAAATTAAAATTTATAAAATACTTAACTTTATATAATATAAATATATCGGTACTAGTGGCGGTTTTTCATAAGATTCAACTGATTCATTGAATCAGTATCCAGTTGTAAAAAAAGCGGTTGTAAAACAAATTTAATATTGTATTTATAAATTTATAAAACTTATAAATTATCCAAAACAATAAAAGAATAAATTTTCATTTTTACATAAATAGATTCAATAGATGAAACTGAATACACACAAATATAATTGCCTTTTTGTATTGATTTTGAAAAACTATATGACATGTTAAGTATTATTCGTTTTAACTGTTATGTAATATTAAAATGCATACAAAATTTTTAACTGTTTAACGAAGATTCAATTTTATATTTTCAATCTGAGAATAATATGTAAATGCAATCGCAGTGTGCTGTGCATTGTGCAATTCAATAATATAGCAGAACGGGTTGCGTAGGAAAAAGCTATTGTATGTAATTGTGTATTCCAAATCTCTGTGTAAAAGCAGTTAGGGTGTTCATCCCATAGACTTGGAATTATATAGAAAAAAAAAATTAGCCTCCTAAAAAGTAGAAATTAAAACTAGTGAAATAGAATTAACAAAACGTCGTGAAACAAACTCAAAATTTGAATTTTCTGGGCGAAATGATAGATCAGATCAAATGCAAAAAGAAATTGAAGAATGGGAAACTATAATACCTTGTTTAACATTTTTCAATTAATAACATATTTAATATTTTTGATTTATTTAATCAAATATCAAATAAAATTTAGTAATAAGATTTTTAAATAAAGTTTTTCACCGCATAGTTATATTAAACATTTTTGTTTTTGTTTTTAAATAAAACAATAATAATAACATTTTTAATTGAATTTTAGCATTTTTGGTTTTTTTTTTTAATAAAACCTTAATAATAACATGTTAAAATAAAGCTTTTTAACCACTTATAATAGTGATTTTTAACATTTTTGTTTTCTATAAATAAAATTACAATTATAACATTTTTTTTGTGAATCTCAAATTTAAAAATATAGTTCATTGAACTGTGATGTGATAAATATTCAAAAAAGAAATAAATAAAAAAAAATAATAACTTGTTTAACATTTTTGAATTAATAACATTAATAACATATTTTACATTTTACATTTTTGATTTATTTAATCAAATAACATTTAATAATAACAACTTTTAAAATTTTTAACCACATATAGACATTTTCAACATTTTTGTTTTTCTATAAATAAAATTACAATTAAGTATAACATTTTTGAATAATTTTTAACATTTTTGACTTATTTAAATAAAATCATAATAATAAACATTTTTAAATATTAACATTTTCACTACATGGTTGCACATATAAAAAAAAAAATAAACAAAACGATATAAAATTTTTTTTTGTTCTTTCTAATTTTAATTTTTTTATTTTTTAAATTCTGAACACTATAATGGCTGTAAATTGTAGTAAATGTAAGGTTCTAATAGTAAATGAACTATTTGTTAAATGCGGTTCTATTTGCGAAAAAAATTACTGCATTAAATGTTCTAACATTACCGACGGTACATTAAAATTAATTAATAAAGGTAATTGTAATCTTTTTTAGAGATGCGATGAATGCTGTACTATATCAGTAAGTAATTTATTAAAGAAACTTGATCACTTGGTCGAACAAATCAATAAAGAGTGAAGTATTGAAAGTTTCTTCTGCCGACTCTGATTTGTCGGAATTACCTGATAGTTTCCCAATTGTAAACCCTAGAGTAATTCCTAGTTTCAAACAAGATGCTTCAATTAAAGACAAAATGATTATTAAACATAATCCAATTAAATCAACAGTTATATTACCTGCAGTTTCATTGAATACTAATACGATTACTGAGTCTAACAATCAAACAGAACTCTTGTCTTCAGCTATTAGTGATTCTGAACTTGTTGTCGTTCAACGACAGAAATGGATACATATATCGAGATTTGGAATAAACACATCACATGGTGCTATCGAACAATATGTTTCAAGTATGCTAAATATTGATCGATCTCTAATTAAGTGCTTTAGACTTATTAAAAAAAATGCAGACATCAATAAATTAAGGAGCATTTCTTTCAACATAAATGTTCCACCAGAGTATCATGAAAAAGTAAAACTTGAGAATTTTTGGCCAGCTGATGTAGAGGTGAAAGACTTTCTACTTCAAAAAAAACTCTCCCATTGTACACCTCAACTCGATGGATTAATTTACACACCGCAATATGTCGCTCTAAGCGTTAATTCTTCATGTGTTTCTTCTTCAATACATTCATTTTTTTTTTCACCACATCCCTCTGAAAGATCAGTCTCATTATCAACATCATCAGTTTCATCACTGCACTCTTTTGTCACAGCATTATCTTCTTTTTCTGAAGGAAATATATTTTCAACATATTATCAAAATACAAGAGGCTTACGCACTAAAACGCATGAGTTTTATCGCGCTGTTTCAGATAATTCATTTTCTTTGATAGCATGTACAGAAACATCATTACACGATTCCATCTATTCGTCTGAATTATTTGACGAGTCTGCTCACTGTGTTTTCCGTAACGAAAGAGATTTAATTGCTACAAATAAACTTCTTGGTGGTGGAATAGCTGTCAAATCATCATTTATTAGCCATCCTATCCCGCTTTTTCATATTAATGGTAATATAGAACAATTGTGTATAAAAGTAAATATTAATAATTCTAGTAATGTTTTTACAAAGAAAAATATATTTTTTATATTAAGTTATATTCCTCCAAGAAGTTCATTTGAAATTTATAGTAAGCATGTTGAAAACATTGAATCAATATTTGAAGCTCACAATAATGATGAGAATATTTTTTGTGTCTTGGGCGATTTTAACTTACCTATCATATCGTGGAAATATCCAAATGATAATAGAAATAAATTTTTAGTTCAATTTAATCTTAATATAAATTAATCCTTTGTAATAGATACATTATTTTCCTTCGACTTAGTTCAAGTCAATAATCTGTTTAATGTTTCAGATCGATTATTAGATCTAGTGTTTACATCAAAAGATGTGTTTTCCGTAATGTAACGAACTTTTATTTGTGAATGTGAACTTCCATTTGTTAAAAAAGATTTGTATCACCCAGCACTACTACTAAATTTTAAATTTATTGCTGATTTAACAGGAAAAATTATTGACATTCCTGAATTTAATTTTAAAAATGGTGATTTTTCTCTTTTAAACGATTATTTGCTAAATATCAATTGGAATGAAGTTTTAAGTGCTGAAATTAGTCTTGATTGTTGTTGATAAGAAATTTATAGAATTGTTATTTGGCGGTTTTACTACATTTATTCCTCTGAAAGAACCCATTTCAACAAATCATTCACCGTGGTACAATAAAAAGATTCTCTCTTTGAAAAATGCGAGAAATAAAGCACATACAAAGTATATAATTAGTTCTTCTTTAGCAGACAAAATTGTATTCAGAGACTACGCAAGGAATTTGATTTTTTGAGCAAATATCTTTATAATAATTTCATTCTTACCTATGAGTCTAATATAAAATCAAATTCCAAAAACTTCGAAGAAATTTATAAATACTCGAAGAAAATCCTGTGGATTTCCTCAAGGCATTTCCTACAAGAATGAAACAGCTACAGATTCAGTCTCAACTTGCAATTTATTCGCTAAGTATTTTGAATCAGTTTTTATAAGACCACAATCAAGAATAAATTTGCAAAGTCACCTACAATCTTTTGTTGATTTAGGATACATGCAATTATAATATTGTGATATTTTCAACAAAATTAATACCTTAGATATTAATCTGAGTTCAGGTCCAGATGCTATCCCTAATTTAGTTTTGAAGAACTACATTTATAGTTTGACTTATCCTCTTTACTTACTTTTTAACAGATCACTAAATGAAGGAATTTTCTTAGATGACTGGAAATTTTCAAACATTATTTCTATTTTCAAACCAGGGTCTAAAATTGTCGTTGAAAATTATAGACCTATCGCTAAATTATCTTCTATTACTAAACTTTTCGAAGCTATTGTCACAGATAAATTGTACTTCTTGGTTAAAGAACACATATCTCCAAATCAGCATGGCTTTATGGATGGAAGATCTACATCCACTAATTTAGCAGTTTTTCTTCACACAGTTTTCAATGCAATTGAAAAAGGCTATCAAGTAGATATAATATTCACGGATATTTCTAAAGCTTTTGAGAAAGGAGACCATTCTTTACTACTCTCTAAACTTCAGGCTCTTGGTATTCATGGTACCTTCCTTCTATGGGTTCAATCTTATTTGATTGGTCGTAAACTCTGCGTTAAAATACAAAATTGCACGTCATATAACTTCGAGGCTACGTCTGGTTTTCTACAAGGAACTCGTATGGGGCCACTATTATTTTTATTGTTTATGAACGATATCGACTTCGATATTAAGTCTTTGATCTTATCATTGGCTGACGATAAACTTTTTGCGGTTATTAAGTCAAATCCTACCCTTGGTGTAACATTAATGACCTGACCATTAATATTAATAAGTGCAGTTACATGTCATTTTCTAGGAAGCAAGCTCTAATTGAATTTTATTATAATATCAATGGTTCTATTATTGAACATGTCCGTGAAACAAAAGACCTGGGTATCATTCTCGATAATAAATTAACTTTTAATGCTCACATAGATTGAATTATTTCTAAAGCTTTTTCCATGTTAGGTTTCATTAAGTGTAACTCACAGCAATTTTCTGATCCTTATACATTCAAAAATTTATATACTGCACTTGTTCGTCCTCACCTCACCTGGAATATGCTTGTCCGATCTGGATGCCTTATTATGATAAACATATTAAGAGAATAGAGTCTGTTCAAAAGAATATGATTAGGTTTTGCCTACGTAAATTCACCTGGAAACCTTTTATTACTGGATATTTAGCTAAATATCAACTTATTAAGCTTTCTACTCTTGAGACTAGGCGAAATGCTGCATCCGTGATGTTTTCCTATAATATCTTATCTGGTAGAATAAAATGTCAATCTGTTCTTCGCCTTTATAATATCTATGCTCCAGTGCACGATTTCAGAAGCCAAAGATTTTTATATCTTCAAAGTCATAGAACGAACTATGGTTTTTCTGAACCTATAGCAAACTCTCAGCGCTTATTTAATAACAGTTTTACAGTATTTGATTTCAACTACAGTAGATTCGTTTTTAGGAGAAAAATCATCCCATTTTTTGATACATTACAATAATTCTTCTAATTTTAATTAATTATAATTTTATTTTACAAATTTATTAAAATTATTCTCTACTAGCTATTCCCGGCGTAACATTCGCCGGTCTAGCATTAGCATCATAAATGAAACAATTTATCTTATTTATTTATTTTCTTTATTTTCTTAAAAAGAATCAATGTTTTACAATTTTTTTATTACATAATAAATAAGTTAAATTGAAAAACTTAAAACTATAATTCACTTTATTTAATATCTTAAAAATAGTTTAACATTTTAATATTTATTCAAACATTTCATAATATTTTATACTACACTAACACTATCAACGGATCGTACTCTAGACAAAGCAACATACAACTGTGAAATAGAGAATTGTGTTTTTAGGGAAATAAAGGTATTTATAAACTTCTAATTGTGTTATGCCAATATATTGAAAGATATACATTAAAAAATATAAAAAATGTGTATTAAATATTATTATTATTTATCAATACAAATACTTAGAACAATTGATTTACTATTTAAATATTTATATTTTATAAATGTTCTGAAATTACACTAAATATTTATATTTGTTTATAAGTATTTATTATTAGTACTCGTCACGTATATTCGTATCTTCGTATTTTGCAAGTTTAGAAAGTGGATTTAGCATGAAGAAATATAGTATACTTTGCAACTGTATTTGTTTTTCTTTCAGATATGTAATTAAAACTTTTGAAATAAAATTTGATGTAACTGCAATAAAATTTGTAAATGTAATAAAAATAAGTAAAACAAAACTTTCATGAAACAAAATCTGATGTCTAAACTCTCACTAACAAATACTATTAATAGAGACGTACATTTCAGCAAAATGTGGCGAACAGAGGTGGCGCTGGCAGTATAGATATGAAGTTAAATGTATTTAAACTAAATATATACCACACCCACATTAAAAACACATTAAAATAGCCTGAGATACGTTTTTTGTGTTTTTTTTTATTATCATAATAGCCCTAACTATTTCAAAACTCAAAATAAAAAAACAAAAGCATTTATTTATAGAATTTATATTTTTATTTCACTTCTTTAAAATTTTAGCATTATAGTAAAGGTTATAATTGGTTATGACTTTGTTAAATCATATCGAATCATATAGGCCATTTAACAAAGTATCATATGACATCATATGACGTCTTATGACTATTATAGTTAGGGGTAAAACCAATAATAATTATGCTTATTCTCTTATTTTTCAGTTTTTATTGTTATCCCGCTAGTCTGTGATTTTTCTTTTTAAAGTTTTTTTAATTTTTATATGTACTAAGTTTGCCGTGTATTGAATTGGAACTTGATAATAATGGCGTAACATATTTTGTTTTTCTTGTTCTTAGCAGATCGTAAATTTCCGTTTATGATTCTCCATGTACAATATAATATCTACTCAATGCTACTGCGCATTTGAATTTATACTTTTGAATTATTTGTTAATAAAATAAATAAATTTCAACTATTGGAATTTGTGAACATGGTCTGGGGGAACATATTTTCTAAATTTACTATTTGTTTTAGCGGTAAGTTTTTTTGCTGTAATATCGTAATATCGTAATATTTTAACGCAACTATTTTTATAATTATATTCTGATAATTCGGTTTTTGTCTTTGCTACTTTGTTTTTTTTTTTAAAAATTAATTCATATAATCAGATACAATCAACGCTATTGCTCAATAGGTGAATTGTTTTTAAGTTAATTTTAATTTGTTTTTGGTGTTATTTGGTTTTATTGTTTTGTGGTTTATGTCTTTAAATTAAATTTGCACACTATCATAAAGGAAGTATAATATAGAGAAACTATGCGGAACAAATTTTGTGACGATTTTTTTTTGCTTAAAAAAATTTTGAAAATACCCCATACACAGTAGGACCTAGATAAACTAACTTAAAAAATTTTGTAATACGTCATTTTAATGTCTTCGTTAACAGAAACTCATACAAAATATTGAACTAAAATTTTTTCTTTTATGCAGGTTCAACTGTATAGATTCTAGCTTTGAGAGAGAGAATCTTTAAAATGATTTTAATTTTTGTTTTTTTTTTGTTTTTGCTTTTATATAACATACATATAGTGTAGTAGCGGCAATGAGGTAAGGTTGTGTATGTCGCATCAAATACACACTTGTTGGGTAGATGTAGAGTATACCATAATATGAAATGCATGGTGTCGGGACAAAATTTCAAAGACACAATTACATATTTAAAAAAATTAAATCCCAATTTAAATTTTTATAAAAAATTTGAAATTATTTGGTTTTGTAATGAAGGTACTTTTTTTTTCTTAAAAAAAAGTAAGAATACTAAGTGGTTATGCTGAAGTCCGAAGCGGAATATCCCCGAAAAAAATTTCCGACCGGAATACGAAAAATATCAGTATTCTGAAATTCGACTCCAAAGTCTGTGCAGAAATCAATATTAAATGTTTTGGAAGATTTTTTTTTATTTCAAATAAAAAAGGCGTTGACAGTTTAAGTTTTTTTTTATTTATTTTGTAAAAAGTTATACATTTTTTAATAATTACATAACGTAATATGTACATAAATAAAAAGTAAAACTTATACATTTTTAATTACATATGTAGGTATATACAAATTAAAATTTAATAGTAATTTTTTGTTACACATTACATTTTGTTGAAAATGATAAAAGATATTATTCGTTTGAAGCGCTTTTTTAATTTGCAATTTCAACGGACTTCAGCATAACCACCTAATTCTTATATAAAACAATTCTTATAAAAATATAAAACAAAATCATATTTTGAAAGGAATTATTAATCAACTACAGATTTTGACAATTTCTTCCACATTTTATAATGATTAATAAAAATTTAAACATTTAATTGTTTTAAATATGAAATTTTGTCTTTATGAAATTTTGTCCACATGTAATTTTGTCATGGAACCAAAATGTTACATTTTTAATGCAAACACAAACAACTTACTTTAAATTGGAAATTTATAAAGAAAGGAGAATTAAAAAATTTTAATATAGAAATAGAATATTCAAAAATAATGTTCACGTTCATTGTTAATATATTATGATAAGATAAACTTAATAACCTACAGTCTACACTCTACCTCTACTATGCATTATACACTAAGAAATCAAGGAATACATGCATATATATGAATTACGATAGTGTGCAAAACTCCTTACTTACTGCAGTGTGGCACAAAACAGATAAGCACATTGAAGTAATTGAAAACATAAATTAATAAATTTTTTATTTTTTCTAATATTATAATATTGTTAATACTAGTAATATTATAATAAATTTAAGAAATTATTTTTGTTTATTTAATTTTTCATTTTCATTTTTATATTCAAGTTATTTATTTTTATTACATTCAAAGTGTTTATTATTTTATTACACTTCAATTCTGCCTTTTCTCTTTGTTTAAAATATATTTTACAACATAGGTAGGTACATATTATTTGTACATTTGTAAAATTTTATTCAAAGAATTTTAATTTTAGAGCCACAAATTCTAAAACAGGTACATTTTTTTTTTTCAAAACCTATCTAAGTGGTGCCTATGAAATGTTATTTTTCAACGCATAAAAAAGTAATTTAAATAGAATTTTACATTTTATTTGAAATTGAAATAAAACTCCAATTCAATCCAAGAACAAAATCAAAAAATTAGAAATTATAAAAACAGTTTAGACGCTTCCATTAGTGTTATTTTTTATTTTGATGAACAAAAGAAAAAACAACAAAACAAAGTTAAATATTTTATAAATTTTCATCTTTTGAAATGTTCAACATTATTGTACGATACTGTACGAGGTACAAAGGAAATAAAATATTTGTTATTTATATTATGCTTAGGCGAATCCTTTTCTTTTGTATTTGTTTAGTTATGATTATTTTTATTTATAAACAATCAGTTTTACTGTCCGCATAAAGAACTTCATTTACAGTTTCTAATGCTAATTCTACCAGATCGCTTTCGTCACTAATAAATATTGAAAATCCTGAATAGTCACATCCTCAAAACCTTCACCTTGTTGCATGTACATAAATAAAAATATGTAACCGTGTGGCTAGAGGTACGAAGCGTGTTATAAGAGGGTAATTCACAAATTTCTGGACGTGATGGAGGAGGATTACATGTGCATTTAAAATATTTATTAGTTTTTTATTAAACTTCAATCCCGCTTTCATATAAAATATTCATATATCTATCTATTGCAAAATATATATGTACATAGACATTTGTGAAATTTTTATTTTAAGAATTTTAATTTTACAGCCACAAATTCAATTCATACCCATATATTTTTTTTTTTATTTTTCAAGACATATCTAAGTTACCTATGATACCTATGAAATGACCCTTCAACGAAATAGTACAAAAACAATTTTTCAATTTATTTTAAAATTTAAATTAATAAAGAATACAAATTGAGTCCAAAAACAAAATCAAAAAATTTCAAATTACAAAAACAATTTACACTGCATTGTTGCAGGTGTTCTTTTGTTTTGCCACAACACAGAAAAATAAAAATTAAATCATTGTATGTGTGAATATAAACAAAACATATTACATTTTTTCTATGGCTTCTTCCTTACTACCTTATTTTCTTTTTTTTGCACACATATCACACGACACACATATATAAATTATAATGAAGGATTAAGGAATTACAATATTGTTATCAAGATCATTGAATCCGTATGCGATAAGGCCGGTTTTCATGATAAATTTTTAGCTAATAAATTGGAGTTTAGAAAGAGAAGAGTATAGTATACCGTTAATGTGTATGAGGGAGTAAAATTATATTATTTTTATAGTAACTTTTATAGATGATTTGAAATCTAAAATCTATATACATAAACATCCAATATTCAAAATGTAAACAAAATAAAAGTTATTTAATTTAAGCAATCTTCCTTAGAATTGTTTAAAATTTCGCGAAAGTATATAAACAAAGTAAATAAAGTGAAGAAAAGTGAAATATCATATGATTTTCATCTGTGGAATTTTTATTTAGTTTTTTTAAATTTTAAATTCACTTGTATTTATTATGTTTTTCATTTTTACATAAGTATTAATTAGAATTAAAATATTATTTTTTTATATTATACTAACTAATGAATTAAGAAAAAAAATGTATACATACATACATTCTAAAATTCATTCAACAAAATTTAAAATATTCATTCAGATAAAAAAAATTAAAGTTACAATTGTAATTAAAAGTAAATTTTTTAAATGTGTTAAATAGTTAGTTTATGTATAAGATAAATAGAATATGTATAATTTTAGTATAAATATATTATACCTAAAAGCTAAAATATTATTTTTTATTTACATATGCATTCAAATATTCAATACAAAAAATTAATTTTTGTTATTGTTTTTACTCAAATTCAAAAATTTAAATGTCGTTCCGTATCCATAAAATGTGTTGGGAGTGTGCGAATTTTTTTTGTGTAATTACACATTACTTTATGTTAGTGTAAAAAATATCGGATATAATTATAGGAAACATATCTTTGCGAAGATATGTTTTTTTAAATATTCTCCGATATTTATGGCGATTCTCCGATATTTATGGCGATTCTCCGATATTTCTCCCGATATTTTATCATTGTCTATCGCACTTATGAAATTTTTGTATCTTCTGCCTATGCTCTAACGATTCGCCGATATATCGGCTACATGAAAACCGGGCAATATACAAAATCAAAAGAAAGATTATAATTTATAAGAGATATTATAATTTACGCTCTGGGGTATTTTGGCATATAAAATATATTTTTTCTCTGGGGTTCTACGGTGAAGTAAAATTTAAGAAATATTGAAAAAAAATTTTTTGTTCGGCAGTTTCTCTATATTATACTTCCTTTATGACACTATCGTAATTCGTAATAGTTTGGTTCTAATAAAGTTGTCTAATCTAGTTGAAAAAAGATTTGTGTTGTAAAAGCTTTGTGAAAAGTTTAGCAGACGTTTAAGCGTATTAATATATAAGATAATTGACAAAATTATTATTATTATTATTGTTATTATTTATTATTATTATTATTTATTATTATTATTATTATTATTATTTATTATTATTATTTATAATTATTATTATTACTATTTATAATTATTATTAATTATTATTATTATTATTTATTATTATTATTATTATTTATTATTATTTATTATTATTTATGATTATTATTATTATTTATTATTATTTATTATTCTTATTATAATTATTATTATTATTATTTATAATTATTATTATTTATTATTATTATTATTATTATTTATTATTATTTATTATTATTATTTATTATTATTTATTATTATTATTATTTATTATTATTATTTATTATTTATTATTATTATTATTTATTATTATTTATTATTATTATTATTTATTATTATTATTATTTACTATTGTTTATAATTATTATTTATTATTATTTATTATTATTATTTATTATTATTTATTATTATTTATTATTATTATTATTATTTATTATTATTATTATTTATTATTATTTATTATTATTATTATTTATTATTATTTATTATTATTATTATTTATTATTATTTATTATTATTAGTTACTAGCTTGGTAACCCGCCATAAATGACGGAAGCAAAATAAATTCTAGCATTTATTTCCTTCATTAGAGTTTTCATTTCAAGTTTAAGAAAAATATACGTATTTGCTTACTAATTTATCGTACCTTTATTTTTGTATTATAACGCTTTTAATTACCATATAAATAGAATATTTGTAGTAAGGTGCAAAATTTTCTATTCCCTAAGGGTCATTTACTCGATCATTTTAGCGACATTCTTTTTGCCAACTTTGAAAATTTATGGTATAATTCAGAATCAAGTTAATCCTGTTAACATTCAATAACATTCGCTGCGTAAGTTTAGCGTCAAAGTTTATAACGAACAAATAATATTTTATAATGAGCCACAACTTTGAACGAAAACAATTTTAAAAACAAAAATAAATAAAATTGTTAATATAAAAAAACAATAATATTGTAGATACACATAATATTTATTTTAAAAAATAAAAACTCGTGTTGGAGAAAAAATTAAAATAAAAAAGTTTACTGCAAATAAATAGGTATTTACAAAACTGTTCATAACTTTTGAACCATTGATCGGTTATTTAAAATTTCATTTCATTTCAAAAAATTCATTATCGAACTGTTCATGTTAAAATTCATACATAATTATTATTTATAACATACATTAAAAAGAAGAAAAACAATCAATATGTTTTAACCGATACTTATATATATACCTACTTGCTATATTAAAAAAAATCATCACTCTCTAAGTCTCTACAACATACATTTCTATACACTTGAAGAAAACAAATATACCTAAAAATTATAAATTTACAAAGATAAGAAATAAAAAATAATAGTACAAAAATTCATTTAATTTCTTTAAAAATGTATAGGGTGTTATTGTTTTCATGTGTAAATCAGCAGAACCAAAACCTAACCCCATAATACATACTAAATATTATATACGATCATAAATTTATACATATATCATATAAATATATATATATATATATATATATATATATATATATATTAAAACAAAAACAATAAACAAAAAAAATAAAAATAAATATCAATTTTAACTCATCAGTGCATCACATTTCTGGCTTGAGTATATATATACCTATAGTACTTTACAGGATATGCATACAGTATGGCAAAACAAAGTTATCATAACAACAACAAAAAACAAAAAAAATAAAAATAAATAACAATTTTAACTTTTCATCGCATCACATTTCTGGCTAGAGTGTATATATAGGTATACCTATAGTACTATAATACAGGCTATGCATATACGGTAGTAAAACTATGATCATTATCATAACAACAAAAAAACCAAAAAAAAAAAAAAATATGTAGACACATATTGTGTATATGTAATTTTAAATAATAAGAATAACCTTTAAGTGCATTATGTTTTTTTTTTGTGTTAAATGCTGTTTGCCTTTTGGTTATTATACCATATTAAACTATTGATAAAATTTCTATTAGTCCTTCTTATTATAAATCAAAAAAATTGTTTGTTTTATTTATATTATTATTATTATTTTTTATTTTTCCTTATTATTTGCGAAGAAGACTAACATTAAATTAAAAAAATATATTTCATGCAGTGGTATTTTTTCCTGCAAAGGTTCAGCATGGTAGACAGGGGTTAAAAAAAGAGTACCAAAGTAATTTGTATACATATTGCAATTTGTATATGTGTTGGGGCGTTCCGTCGAACATACAAACATCCAGATAAATGCAGAATAATATATATATAATTATTATTTATTATTATTATTATTTATTATTATTATTAATTATTATTATTTATTATTATTATTATTTATTATTATTTATTATTATTTATTATTATTATTATTATTTATTATTTATTATTATTTATTATTATTTATTATTACTTATTATTATTATTATTATTTATTATTATTTATTATTATTATTATTTATTATTATTTATTATTATTATTATTATTTATTATTATTTATTATTATTATTATTTATTATTATTTATTATTATTATTATTTATTTTTATTATTTATTGTTATTTATTATTATTATTTATTAATATTTATTATTATTATTATTTATTATTATTTATTATTATTATTATTTATTATTATTTACTATTATTATTATTTATTATTATTTATTATTATTTATTATTATTTATTATTATTTATTATTATTATTACTTATTATTATATATTATTATTATTATTTATTATTATTTATTATTATTATTTATTATTATTTATTATTATTATTATTTATTATTATTTATTATTATTTATTATTATTTATTATTATTATTATTTATTATTATTTATTATTATTATTATTTATTATTATTTAATATTATTATTATTCATTATTATTTATTATTATTATTATTTATTATTATTTATTATTATTATTTATTATTATTTATTATTATTATTATTTATTATTATTTATTATTATTATTATTTATTATTATTTATTATTATTATTATTATTTATTATTATTTATTATTATTATTATTTATTATTATTTATTATTATTATTTATTATTTTATTATTTATTATTATTTATTATTATTATTATTTATTATTATTATTCATTATTATTTATTATTATTTATTATTATTATTTATTATTATTATTTATTATTATTTATTATTAATATTATTTATTATTATTTATTATTATTATTAT